>JAFEMH010000531.1:0-360000 GCA_022495995.1 Adenophora triphylla var. japonica
GGAGCAGAATGTGGCTGCGTGTAGTGTTTCGGTTTCTCGACTACCCATAACAAGAGCGGTACAAGTTTGCCTCTCTAATGCTTTGAGTAGCGAGTTCACTTCCTTGAAGCTTGGAAACTGAAGTAGATTGCATTCTCAACCTTGGAATTTTTCTGTTCTTGTGCCGGCATTGCTCCGATTGACGTGTACATTGCTGTCAGAATATAGGAGTAGTGGCTTGTCTTCGTGTGGCGGGCACAGATTGGGGGATTCACCAAGTAGGTCTTGATCTTCTCGAAAGTTGTTTGGCACTCGGAGTCCCATTTGATGTCGGCATTCTTCTTCACTCGGTTTGAACATCGGCTCGCGAGAGAGATGTCAAGCGGTTGATGAAAGCGTGATGTCTGAAGTCTTCCCATGAAACTTTTCACTTACAGTCGGGGTTTGAGGCGGCTTCATGTCGATGATGGCCTTGATTTTCATGGGATCGGCTTCGATACCCCTTTACGTAACCATGTACCCCGGTACCTTGCCGCGCTTGACGCCGAAGGTGCACTTCGCGGAGTTCAATCTCATGGAGTGCTTTTTGAGTACTGTTGAAGAACTTTTCTCGGATCTATCATGTGCTGCATGTCGATCCTCAGAGTGGATGATCATGTCGTCGACATATACCTCGATTTCCTTGTGAATCATGTCATGGAAGAGGGCCCATTGCGGCCATTGTAGAAGTAGCAAACGTTCTTCGCCGAGCAGCATGGCCCAGGTGTAGCAATATGTCCCCACGGGAGTGGTGAAAGCGATCTTGGCTTGATCCTCCTTGGACATCTTGATCTGGTTGTATCCAGCGAACCCATCCACGAAGGACTTTACTTCAAAATTTGCCATAGTGTCGACTAGCATGTCGATGTTAGGTAGTGGGAAATAATCTTTAGGGATGGCCTTGTTGAGATCCCGGAAATTCACACAGCATCTGACCTTTCCATTGGCCTTGGTGACCGTCACGATGTTGGAGAGCCAAGTCGGGTACTCAATCACTCACGATGAAACCAACTCGGAGCATTTTCTCAATTTCTTCTTTAACTTGCAAGGACCATTCTCGCTTGATCTTGCGACTTACATTTGACGAGGCTTGGATTACGGATCCGGGGAATTATGTGTTCCACGATCGAGGATCGAGTCTGGCATGTCTGGCTATGACCAGGCGAACACGTCAACATACTCCCGTAGGAGGTTTATCAGGGCTTCTTTTTCTGCATCGGCGAAGAAACTGTCCACTTGTGTCTCTTTAGGCTCTTGCACTGACCCCAGGTTCACTTTGGTCATAACCTCTTCGGCAGCTTGGGCCCGGTTGTCCTCTCGATCAACTACACGCTTGAGAACTTCTCTAATGTATTGTTCATTTAAAGTGTCTGCTTCTTTATCAATTGAGTTATTAACGTCTTTTAAATTGTTTGTTAACTTATCAGTTGTTAAAATGGCAATGAGGGGATACTCCGAAAGGTCAGACTTTTCATTAAACAAGAACGGAAATACATGGTTGGCTACATTATCATAGTCCTCCGGCGTAAGGCCATTGGATGACTCAGAGAACTGGACTCTGACAAGGATTGACTCAGAGGGTTTGAGACTGGATTTAGGGAGATGTGGGTGCGGGCCCAGCTTGTCTTCCAGTTCTGCCTGGCTTGCCCTTGGTCCGGTGAAAGTTACCCAATTCTTCAGTGGCATTGCTGGATGCTTAATGCGGGTGAGGGGATCGAGAGGCTTGGCTTCTGCTGTCCCGATCATGGCAATCATGCTATTTTCGGAGCCCAGGTCAATCAGGTTCGGCACCTCCATGACTTCTTCAAAGAGACTCTGTAGAGCTGGTCCACTGAGAGCGTCTTCTATGAATTCTGGTTCCTTCTGCTTTGGAGTTACTGTCTCGAATGTGGCCTCGGCAGCTGATCCAGACAGTCTGTTTCCCATGGATAGTACCTTGAGTTGCTCCTCCAGGTCTGGGATTCCCTTGAATGTGTACTCGTGCTGGACTGTGGTGGCCGTTGGTCCAGGTAGAGCTGTGATGTCGAGGAATGCTCCCCTTATCGGATTAGCTTTGAGTCCTCTGAAGCGCTTGAGGTCCCGTGCTAGCTGTTCCATCCTTTCTCTAGTCTCGGTGCTGACTATCCCTGCTTCTTTCTCATCTTTATCAGTTCCACTGTCGGTCCCCTCAGTTCTGCTGTCGGTTCCGCTGTCGGTCCCCTCAGTTCTGCTGTTGGTTCCCTTGGTGAAGTAATGAGCGAGGTCGAAACTGTAAGGTCGGAGGTTGGGTGTGCCGTCGGAGGTTCCCCTTTTGCGGGCTGCTGCCTTGGTGCGGGCGAGCCTTTTGTCTTCCTTGATGTTAGCCGGTGTTGGCACATAGCCAAGCCCCTGGACCGTGGTGTGGTCCTTGACTTCTATGACTTGGTGTTGGCCTTGTAACCTTTTGTCGAGCCCCGGTCACAGGATGAAGTTCATGAGTTTCATCATCTTCATGGCGGGAGGAATGCAGTCGTGAGATAGTGGAAGGTCCACATTGCATATTTGGATCTTGGAGGTCTCCGAGTGAATCCGATTAATGCCATGTCCTCATTATGCTTGATTTCTAACCTTTGGAATGTCGTTGGTCTTTGGTCCCCTCGGTGGTGACGGTGTCGCCGTAGGCTGTGGTTAGCTTCGTTGCCTTGCATGAACTTGAGCGCAGCGATGAAGGGTGGATGCCACGCCATTGATTTGATGCGGCGGGGACGCCCCAGGATGGCTGTGAAAGTGATTGGAATGTCCAACACTTGGAATTCAGTGGGGATCATCCGCTTGCCGAACCAAATATTAAGAGTAGCAACCCAGAAATGGTACGGGAAGTAGAGTCATAGGCCTTGACGGTGTGGGTGAAGGCTTCAGATCTGTGGGCTTGATGTCAAGCGGGTCCATCATCTTGGCGGGCAAGACATTAATTCCGGAACCTCCGTCTACCAACACGCGGGAAGGCGACGCTCATCCAGTACTGGTGTGATGTAGAGCGGCTCATTGTGATCGGCCCCAAATTTTGGAAGGTCCAAATGCTATGAAGGTGATAATGTTGCCATAGTGGATGTTGCCAATCATTTGAATGACCTCGTCGGGGTTGCGTCCACGGGGACCATGGTACGGGCCGGAGCTTTCCTCTAGTTTGAGCTTGTGAGGATAAGAGGATGTGATCGGGGACGAGGAAAATGTTCGCACAGGTGCAGCTTGGCGATTGAGGATCGGGTCCTCTTTCAGGGAACTTGCGTCTTCGGGTGAGCGGGTTGCGGTTACAGCTCCGTCGGCTTTTTAGTGGCCTTAGGTGGTAATGCATGGATTTGACCCGATCGGGTTAGAAAGGCGACATCGGGTTTGGTTCCTTACGAACAGGCCGCTACGAGTTGAGCCATAGTTAGAGGAGGATTCCTCGTAGCATAGGAGCCATATCTCTTCCCTCAACTCATTGGCTGTAGACATATTCCGGGAGCTTCGGCGGCTTGACGGATTTTGTCCCGGGATGCTTGGCTTGGGTGCCTCACGCGGGAGGTAGTTTACGGATTGCCGCGGCTGTTCGAACGTCGGTGCGCGCGGTGGTTACTGGCTGGCTTGTGCGTTGCTGACCCTCCGGTGGAGTTTGGAGAGTTCCTGGCTTAAGCGAACAGTCTCCTTGATCTCTTCACGGTATATCGCGTTCCTTTCCTTCTTGTTGAGCATGCTCAGGGCATTCTGGAGTTGGGTCTGGCGATATTCATGGTTTGCTAATTAAAAACAAGACGAATTTCCATCTTCCTCTTGTTTTTAAATAGACCTTCCTCTCTCAGTTGGCCTTTCAATTTGAGTGTGGAAATGATCCGTTTCCATCCTCCCAGGACTCTTAGGAGTCCGGTTTTGTTGACTTCATGCCCGGCTTGGAAGAGAATGGTTTCATCGTCTTCGTTGTCACTTTCACAGAGAACTTGCTTTCCTCGGGGAGATAAGCACTGGGATTTGTTCTGCCATGCCGTTCCATCTCCTAGGTCGTCGGGACCGTTGACCACCCTCGTTTGGCAGAGGGGGTTGGATGAGAACAGACGGTAGTCCAGAAAGTTGCCTTGAGCAAAACCCTTGAGGTCGAACTAGTCTAGAGTGGCCTCTAGCTTTCTGTCTGAAGCTGCTTGTGACACTTTAAGGGCTTGATCCCTGTCGGTTTTTCGAGCTTGGTTTTCGTCCCAGAGACGGTTCTCTTGAGCGGCTAGTTCCATGAGGGCCTTCCTTGCAAGATCTAAACAGTCTTCGTAGGTGCGCGCCGTCTGGCTAGTGTCCAGAACTGTGATCAAATCCAAATCTCCGAATGGCGGAAACACTTGGATGATGTTGACGAAGAAAGTCGGACTGGGACATTCCATGCGGCCTTCCTTGATCTCGGTTACCAAGAAATTCGCCCATATCTTCTTGATTGAACACACAGGAGTGTTGAATTCTTCAATGTTAACAGTCTCGTGATCACGCTCGATCGCCAAGTCTATCAGAGCTAGCAGTCTGCTGGCGAGATGTCTGAATCCGTGACCATGACGACTGGGAGCAGAATCGAACTGGAGCATGTTGATGCTGAGGTGGTCATTTCCCCCGTCGGAAGCTGACTCTGTCTTGCAGGGAAGACCTTAACAGATGTTTTCGGGGTGGCTGCCGAAAGCGTTTTCGAGGTTGATCTGATTCGTGAAAGGGTGAGGAGCTTGGTCTCCTTCGCTGTTACCCTTGGCCTTGACGGCACTTGTGGCTTTAAGCTTGACTTATGGCACGGGCCGGTTGCCACTGGGGCTGGTACTCGGAAGTGATGATGAGCTCTGAGCTCGATTGGCCAGGGCCTCGTTTACCATGAGCAGGCAGTCGTCGAGGGTAACTTTGGCATTGCGAGAATCGACGATAAGGACCGGATCCTTGGTATCATCGGGATATCTGGAATAGATGATGTTGACGAAGTCGTCGTCAGTCACTTGATCAGAGGGATTCTTTGTCGTGTCAACCAGTTGCTTCCAATTGTCGGATAGCTGCCTGTACTGGATGTTGAGCTTGACAATTTCCATGGTATTGGAGCCCTTGTCATAGGTGACCTGATCGAAACGGGTGCCGTCCTCGAAACTGAGTATGTGAATGTAGAGGTCTGCCCGCGGGTCTGCCGCGTCCTCAACTCCAGAAAGTCCTGATTCGTCGTCTAACGGCTCAACCCAAACGTAGGGACGTATTGCGTCCGGGTGCGTTGCTGGAGCTACTAGAAAAACATCATGCCCTTCACTGGAGAAGAGGGGTGCAGCGGGCAGTTCCTCGTGGAGGACATCCCATACGACGTCCATACATTCATCACGAGAATGACGGTGCTTGTTGACCTTTATTTCGAAAATCTCTTCGCCTGGCGGGGCCAGAGAGTTGGCTTGAAGAATGCTGACGAATCTCCGATTAGAGACGGGGGGTTTACGTGCTCGCATCATGGCGATGCTCAGGGTTTCTTTCCAGTCTGCCTCCAAATGTTGGAAACGGCAGTTGAATTTGATGTATCGAACTGCCCGTGAGTGCACTTTGCTCGAGTACGTTGACATAGTTAGCATCTCAGGACTCGAGAGATTACGATGAGATTTGCCCGATAGTCCCTTGGTCTATTTGAAGGAGGTAGCCCCGGTGCACATTGCGGGCACGCTTGGCTCTTGTCTCGGCTTCATTTCCTATGAGAAGCTGTCCCCTACGATGACTTCGAGATCTCACTGCCGGTTAATGAACTTAACGCAGCGATGGAGAGTGGAAGCTATGGCTTTCATGTTATGCGGCCAAGGGCGTCCCAACAGAGCCGTGAATTCGGATGAAATGTCCATCACGTGGAATTTTTCTTTGGCACCATTTGGGTTTCGAACCGAGCTCCGAGTCACCGTCCCCGAGGATGGGGCGAGACGTCTTTGTCGTAGGCCTTGATAGTACGAGTAGACGGAATCGAGATGGCTTTCATTGATGCGCGGGGCTCGCATCATGCTAAGAGGAGAAACGTTAACGGCTGACCCGTTATCCACCAATACTCAGGGAGTGTTATGGTGTTGAGCTTGAGAGTGATGTACTGAGCTTCATTATGCCCCGAGGCATCTCTCGGTAGGTCTTCGTCATAGAACGTGATCATGCTTGCCATACGATCGGGAATCGTAGATCTGGTCTCTATCAGGAGAAGGAGAGTCATCAAGCCATCCGTTTCTGTCTTCCTCTTGCGAGGTAAAGCCTTTCTTTGGAGCCTCGGGATTGTGTTGAGGCCGTTTGTGGCGGTTGCCGCCCTTGGTTAGCACGTTGATCGAGTGAGAGTGCCAAGGCGACTTTGATCTTCCTTTGTCGGTGCAGGCTCGGAAGGCTGGATAAATTGAATCTTAGGCTGATCCCGGCAGGGTTAGGATTACGGCGCGGTAAGATTACCAAGATGCGAGGCATTTCGGTGTCCCAAGGTCTGAACTCTGGTGTCAACAGGACTTTTCGGCTTTCCCCACAATCTGCTCTAAAGCCGCATGGCACGGAAGGAAGAGAGGGCTGGAGTAGAGTTCGTAGTATTCGAACTTCCCGGATGGCTCTCAGTGTACCCACACTTTGGTGTCTCCGACTTCATATCTTTCTCTCGATTCTTTGTTGAGAGGACTTCTTCTTCGTTTCTTCGGAGGATTGCTCTGGACCATATCTTGGGACTCGTACTCCGAGCGGCGGAGCGATCCACAAACATCGTAGGCGATGTGGACATTTGATGAGGACCGGGTGGAAGAGGCGGAGGGCGCTCTGCGGCAATCTTCTTGGGCACCCACTCAATGGAATTCACCTTGTTGTTGTTCGGAAAAGGGTTTCCGGCGTATTGGGCCCACGGGGGCGCTCCAACTTTCCTTCCTCTATTAAGTTTTGGATTTCATATCGTAACCCCACGCAGTTGTCGGTGGTATGGCCGTGATACTGATGGAAGGCGCAGTACTTGCTCTTGTCAGCGTTGACTACGGGATTCTTGGGTTTGCAATTTGCTACGGGTTTAAGGAGACCTTCCCTGATTAACCCTTCCAGCATCTTGCTTAGTGGCATATCCAACTTCTCGAAGTGTACGGAAGGCTGCTTCGAAGTGGAGTTGCTGCTTTGCGGGTCTGGGTTCATGTTGCCCGACTGTTGTCTCTGATGGATGTAGTTGACAGACGTATCTTTACCTTTGCCGGGGGCCGGTGCGGGATTGAATGCAGCTGGCGGCGGTATACGTATGGCTGTGCAGTAGCCAACTTTTCCTTGAGATCCTTCTCAAACTGTGAGCCAGCATTGACTATGGCCCGGAGATCTGGGAAGAAATGATGACTGATGAGAGTTCTGATGGACGGTCTGAAGCAAGACTTGATGATCCGCATCTATTCATCCTTGGAGAGTGGCTCCATGATCTCGGAGAGTTTCCAACTCCACCTCTTGTAGAATTCTCCGACGCTTTCATCCGCTTTCTGCTCAGTGGTGATTAAGTCCTCGCGACTCGTTTCCCACTCTAAGTTGGATCGGTACAGTTCCAAGAAGATGTTACTGATCTGATCCCAGGTGTGACGATCCGCAGGCTTGACCCTTAGAAACCATCGTAACGCTGAACTCTTGAGCGTATGCTGGAAGTGGTCGGCCATTTGCTGGAGGGTTGCTCCTTTCGCTCTCATACCGAGAACATAGGTATCGACATACGTTTGAGGACATTCGGTTCCAGCGAATCGGTCCATCTCCGACATTCGGAACTTGGCAGGGAGAGGTGTGACCATTCCCGCAACTAATCTTAGAGCTCTAATCAGTGGATCTCGTCACTACGCTTATAAGCCCCTCGTTTCCATTTGTAGATCATCTTTCTCAGGACGGACTATCCCGAGCGAGGTCCTATAAGGCAAGCGAGTTCCATCGACAAAGGAAAAAGTGAACTCAAGGCTAGCTGATCACGCAAACTACCAACGTATGTGACGCACGGGCCACAGTTGAAGTCAACGTTCTTAAGTTAAGGCGGGGAGTTAAGGCGGGGATCGTGCCAAAATTTCGGCATGACCTCTCCTGACTCGCTTGTGCGAGGGACCTTAGCTTTTGGCGTTGGCCAAGTTGTGGCTGGCACGGTGAATACGGTGAGGGTTTGGTGACACGGCGTCACATTGAACCTTCGGGTATATTTTTCGGTAGAGCTCCGCGTCAAAGTCAAGGCTGAAAAGCTCAAGACTTCGGGTCGGGAACGACCTTCGGTCTCAACCTCTCGAGCTTGACTCGTGGCGGAACCCGGCGTAAAAAACATACACTTAGGCTTTATGACACGAACTAAGCCAAAAACCAACCGGGGTCTTGGACAAAGTGTGACACAAAGAGTGCATGGCTTACACGGGCTAGGATGGGCTATTTGGGACGACCCCGTGCGCCCTCGAAAGGTGTCTGGCAGACCAACCGAGGTGCAACTGATAAGGCCATCCCGGGTTACGGGTCGTAGTGTGCGGTGTACCGAGGCAGCAAGTGCACGTGGAGTGAGGTGTACCGAGGCCGCAAGTGCGAGTAGTGTGCGGTCACTAAAATTCTTTTTTTCTGAGTAAAACAGAGATTTTTTTCAGAATGTGTCTTAAAGAATTTTGATGCGCGATTCAAAAGATAGCAATGAAAATAAGACATGAATTGGGATGCACAAACATGGTATGATTTTGAAAAGACAACAATGTAATGCCTTTGAAAAAAATCGTTCGAGGTTTAAAGTAACACACGCACACGAAAACGAGGAAGGGTAAACGAAAGTTTGACCCACGACAGGCTTTTTTGAAAACATCGGCAGTTTAGAAAAAAGTATCCAAGTCCCCAGCGGGGTCGCCAACTGAAATTACCCGGGATTTCGCGCGGTGCGAAATGCGTATGTCTTTCGCGGAGGGTTGGTGTCTGAGACCTCGCTTCTTGGGAAGGAATGAGGAGTCGCCACGCGGTTTTGTATTTTGAGCCCAAACGTTGAGAAACGGCTTTAGTGAAAATGGTGTCGTTTTTATTGGTAGCAAAAACTTAGGAAAAGACTTTGAAAACAGGGGATCATTTTTATTGGTAGCAAAAACGAGTAAAAAGATATTTGGTACCAGAGATTGTTAGGTTCGGAGGTCATGTTACTTTTCGGGAAGAGTATTACGAGATCACCCGAAATGCCTCGTATGATGAGTCTTTCTACCTTTCTCGAAATCGTGTGTGTGTGTGTTTTGAAATGGGGGCTTGAATGACAAGCTTAATCTTGGTTTGAATGTCAAACATTGATTAGGTGACTTTGTTTAAAAAGACGAGCGTTTGAATGACAAACGTCGATTTTGAGATGGAAATGAGCGTTTGCGTGGCGAACGTCGATTTTGAGTTTGAAATGAGCGTTCGCGTGGCAAACGTCGATTTTGAGTTTGAAATGAGCGTTTGCGTGGCAAACGTCAATTTTGAGCCTTTTGAAAAGGAGTTCGAAGGTCGAGCTCCTGTTTTTGAACCGGGCGAGTCATTGTTAACGATTTTTACGGAAAAAAGAGTATTAAATGATTTTGAATGTCAAAATTCAGCTTTTAGTGTGAAGATGAGCGTTTGGATGCCAAACGTCATTTCGCGCGTTTTGAAAGAGAGTTCGAAGGTCGAACTTCGGTTTTGAACCGGGCATTACATTGTTAATGATTTTTACGGGAAAAAGCGTATTAAATGACATGCAATCAACGAATCGGGTTGCGACTCGGACTTTGAAAAGTAAATACTATCACGATCCAAACGGGTCGGACTTTGTAAATGACAGTATTTAAATGCGGTATCAACGGAATCAAACTATCCCGAATCGTAAATGACGATCAACGAGCCAAAACGGCTCGGAATTGTAAATGACGATCGACGAGCCAAAACGGCTCGGAATTGTAAATGACGTTCGACGGATCAAACGGTCCGAAATTTTAAATGACAGAAAAGTAAATGACGATCGACGGATCGATCGATCCGGAGTTGTAAATAACATAAAAAGTAAACGGAACGGGGTTGGAACGCCGTTTTAACCCGTGATTACTTCTCTTACGGGAAGAGAAGAGGATCGAGGGGCTAAAACGTATCGGACCCCATTAGACGGAGGCGTCTACATTTCAAAGATGTCATCCAAAACGGTTGTAGCGACTGGCGCGTAAATCGAGGCAGAACGTGAGATTAGAGAGAGGGAGTTATACCTATGGCTAGGGTTGACTCATTTGGCTCGGGAGGTGTATTTGGGATACGGAAAGTGGTTTGGAACGGTGTTTCGGAGTGGTGAAGGGCGTATTTGATTGAAATACGGAAGTTTCACGCGAATCGAGATGAAACGGGAGCTCGGGAAGGGGTGAAACTGGTTTGGGCCGTGGCTATGGTGTTTTTGGAGAGTGATTTTGTTGTTCTAAATGGCTTTGACAACCTCTCTATTTATAGGTGAATTTTCAGTAGGAGTCCGGCCGGACATAGACTGAAATCCAGGGGGTTTTGTGGTATTTTGGAATTTTGAGGGACTTGCTGGCAATTTCTGAAGTCTGCAAAGGGAATCCGGCCGGACTGAGACTGTATACTAGGGGTATTTTAGTCTTTTGGCCTTGATTTCTGATTGAAAGGTGACTAGAGGGAGGTGGCATGCAAGCCACGTGTCCCATGAGTCATCAGCCATATGGGAGTTCGTTCCCGGGTCCCGATTTTGTCCGTTTTATAAAATAACAGTCCGGAAAATATCCGAAACGCCACCGGAAAGTGCCGGAAAGTGCGTTTTTCAGGGAAAGCCGTACTTTTACGTGCGATGACATGTGTCAAGTACGCTTCGACATCAGGATGCTCGGGGCAGTCCCGAGACGTCTCGTTGGCTTGGCAACGGGGAGTTAATGAGTTTTGGTTAACCTGGAGCGGGCCAGTTACGGATTTCGGTTAACTTTCTGACGAATTTTGACGATCCGGATTTAGGTACTTACAGATACAGTCCAGAAAAGGCCCCCATATATCCACATATATCAAGCCTTCCACTTCCAACAACTACCCCTCACGTGGTAGCACCCGGTGCCGAGCCTCAAAGTCCACCACTAGACCCAACCTTAGCCTGGATAGTCGAACAAATGAAAGACCTGAAAGCCACCATGAGGGGCTCAAAGCAAGAAACGCTCAGATCCACAGATTCGGGAATAGTCACGCCTCTCCCTGCCATGTTTAGAATGCTGGAGATGGACCGATTCGACGGAACCGAATGTCCTCAAACACATGTTGACACCTACGTTCTCGGCATGATAGCGAAAGGAGCAACCCTCCAGCAAATGGCTGATCACTTCCAGCATACGCTCAAGAGTTCAGCATTACGATGGTTCCTAAGGGTCAAGCCTGCAGATCGCCACACCTGGGATCAGATAAGTAACATCTTCCTAGAACGGTACAGATCCAACTTAGAGTGGGAAACAAGTCGTGAGGACTTAATCACCACCGAGCAGAAAGCAGATGAAAGCGTCGGAGAATTCTACAAGAGGTGGAGTTGGAAACTCTCCGAGATCATGGAGCCACTCTCCAAGGATGAACAGATGCGGATCTTTAAGTCCTGCTTAAGACCGTCCATCAGAACTCTCATCAGTCATTACTTCTTCCCAGATCTCCGTGCCATTGTCAATGCCGGCTCACAGTTCGAGAAGGATCTCAAGGAAAAATTGGCTACTGCACTGCCATACAGAAATCGATCGACAGTTGCATTCAATCCAGCACCGGCCCCCGGCAAAGGGAAAGATACATCTGTCAACTACATCCATCAGGGACAGCAGTCGGGCAACAGAAACCCAGTCCCGCAAAGCAACAACTCCACTTCGAAGCAGCCTGCCATACACTTCGACAAGTTGGACATGCCGCTGAGTAAGATGCTGGAAGGTTTGATCAAGGAAGGCCTCCTCAAACCCGTTGCCAACTACAAACCCAAGAATCCCGTAGTCAACGCTGACAAGAGCAAGTACTGCGCCTTCCATCAGTATCATGGCCATACCACCGACAACTGCGTGGGGTTACGGTACGAAATTCAGAATTTGATAGAGGATGGAAAATTGGAGCGTCCCCGTGGGCCCAATACGATCGGAAACCCTTTTTCGAACAACAATAGTGTGAACTTCATTGAATGGGTGCCAATGAAGATTGCCGCAGAGCCATTGCCTCCGCTTCTTCCAGTCAGGTCCTCATCAAATGTCCACATCAGTTACGATGTTTGTGACTGCTCCGCATACCTGGAGTACGAGTCCCAAGACATGGTCAGGGGTAATCCTCTTAGAAAGCAAAAGAAGAAGTCTTCTCAACAGAAACTGAGAGAAAGATATGAAGCTGGAGACACCAGTGTGGGTACACTCGGAGAGCCATCCGGGTGGTTCGATTACTACGTACTCTACTCCAGCCAGTCCTCCCTTCCTCCAGGCCACGCAGCTTTAGAGCAGACAGGGGTGGAAAAGCTTAAAAGTCCTACTAACACCAGAGTTCAGACCTCAGGACACTGGAATACCTCAAATCTTGACGATCTCACTGCCAGCCAGAAGCCTAACCCCCCGCGGGATCAACCAAGGTTCAATTGGTCCAGCATCAGAGCACGGGTCGGCAAAGGAAAGTCAAAGTCAGCTTGGCACTCGCACTCAATCAATGTGCTAACCAAGGGCAGCCACCGCCACAAACAGCCTCAACACAATCCCGAGGCACCATCAAAAGCTTTACCTCGCAAGAGGAAGACAGGAAACAGATGGCTTGATGACTCTCCTTCTCCGGAAAGAGACCAGATCTACGATTCCCGACTGTATGGCAGTATGCTCACCTTTTGTAACGAAGACCTGCCGAGAGACGCCTCAGGGCACAATGAAGCTTTGTACATCACTCTCCGGCTCAACACCATATCTCTCCTCGGAGTATTGGTAGACAACGGATCAGCAATTATGTCCTCCCTTTCAGCATGATGCGAGCCCTACGCATCGACGAAGGCCACATGATTCCGTCTGCCCGGACTATCAAAGCCTACGACAACACGTCTCGTCCCATCCTGGGGACGGTGACTCTAGAGCTCTGGTTCAAAACCCAAATGGTGCCAGTGAAATTCCACTTGATGGACATTTCGTTCGAATTCACAGCTCTGTTGGGACGCCCTTGGCTGCACCACATGAAAGCCATAGCCTCCACTCTCCATCAGTGCGTCAAGTTCATTAACCGGCAGGGAGATCTTGAAGTCATCAGAGGGGACAGTAAGAAGTAGATTGGAGATGCTAACTATATCAACATCCTCGAGCGAGCGAGACCACAGAGCGGTCGGGTTCATCAAGTTCAACTGCCGCTTTCGACACTAAGAAGCAGACTGGAAAGAAACCCTGAGCATCGCCATGATGCGGGCACGTAAAACCCCTGTCTCCGATCGGAGATTTGTTAGAATCCTTCAATCCTACTCTCTGGCCCCGCCAAACAAGGAAATCTTCTTGATAAAGGTTAACAAGCATCGTCACCCTCGTGATGAATGTATGGAAGTCGTATGGGACATCCTCCATGAGGAATTGCCCACTGAGCCCCTCTTCTCGAGCGAAGGGCATGATATTTTTCTAGTAGCTCCAGCATCGCGGCAGGAAGCAAGGCATCCTTATGTCTGGGTTGAGTCGTCAGACGACAATGAATCAGGACTCTCCAGAGTTGAGGACGCGGCAGATCCGCGAGAAGATCCCTACATACATATGCTCAACTTCGAGGATGGCACCAGTTTCGATGATGTTACCTATGATAAGGGCTCCAATACCATGGAAATTGTCAAGCTCAACATCCCGTACAGGCAGTTATCCGGCGAATAGAAACAACTGGTTGACATGACAAAGAACCCCTCTGATCAAGTAACTGACGACGTCTTCGTCAACATCATATTTTCCAGATATCCCGATGATACTAAGGATCCTGTCCTTATTATCAGATTCTGCAATGCCAAAGTTACCCTTGAAGACTGCCTGCTCATGGTAAACGAGGCCCTGGCCAATCGAGCTCAGAGCTCATCGTCACTTTCGACTACCAGCCCCAGTGGCAACCGGCCCGTGTCGTCAGTCAAGCTTATAGCCACAAGCGCTGCCAAGGCCAAGGGCACCAGCAAAGGAGACAAATCTCCTCACCCTGCTACAAATTAGATCAACCTCGGGAATGCTTCCCGGTAGTGAATGCGCTCGCCGAAAAAGAGTGAGGAAAAAGGGAGTCGCCACGCCATGCTTAAGAGGTGCACTTTGAAAAACCTTTTGAAAGAGAAAGGGTCGAGGGTCAGGTTACGTGTTGGGAAGAACCGAGAGTTCACCCAACACGCCTCGTCCGTAGAAGAGCCTTTCTAACTAAACATCCAATCAATCCATAAATGTGTGCAAGCATTGACAATAAACAATTGTAATAAACATGAATTTTATTAATATGAACTTGGAAATCTACAACTTGTGAACCAATTATTCAGGGAGGTCACACCCCATTACAACAGATCAGAACAGATTACAAGGGAAAAGGGTCTCTGCAAATAGGCATAGTGTGTCGCGTGACACGGGACATGAGTGACCAGATGTGTCGCGTGACACGGGATCACACATGCACAAGGTGTCGCGTGACACACAACGTCCATCTGCAGGGACTTACAGATTCAAACACAATAGCAACAATAACCAACACAGATCCAATTGATCAATCAAATAAGCTTCGAAATACGTAATTAACAACAATTAAACCCAGGGAGTGTGGATATGGGTAGATCCACACCCCCTTGGGGTTTAAACACTAATTTCAATAAGTATTCAACAATGAACAATCAATTATCCAAAACAATGATGTTAAACAGAGATATTGCGATTGGGATTCAGTAATCAAGACAGATAGAGTCTGATTACTGAATCCAAGGGAAGGGAAACAATAGAATTATGAAAGAAGCAAGGTAGAAGAGAGAGAGAAAAGGGAATTAAGGGTGTTACCCTTGTTGCTTCCACGAATTCTGTACCAAGATAGGTACAGAACCCTTCTATGACAGCTTCTGGTCCTGGAGAGCTTGAGAGTTTCAGTTGAGAGTAGATCTAAGAGAAGGTGAAGGAAGTGGGTTGAATTAGGGAGATTAGAGGTAACTTGGGATGAGAGAGAAGGGTGTGTGTTTAGTATGTGTGTTACGCTGCAATTTTTGCAGAGTAACAATGTATGAAGTTGAGATCCATTTCTAAGAGGGGAAGGGTCTTATTTATAGGCTGCAGTTAGTGGTCAAGGTGTGTCGCACGACTTCTTGTAACCATTTTCCGTGCCTCGATGGGTCGCGTGACACAAGGTGACACCAACTATTTTTGGCGCCAAAACCAGTTTCTGGAATATTCAGGTATAAATACCTAAAAGGTCCAAAAAGGTTTATTCTCAGGATGTCCTTTAGCACGAGCAAAGTACCAAAATTCCTTCGATAGAAACTTATGGAATGTTTCCGGAAGTCTCGAAATAGACCGGGAATTTATCAAAATGCCCCTTAATGCAATTTTATCACATTAAAATGCATCGAAAAGGGAGCGAATTGGATTGGCGTACTTACAGAGCCCCTCGACAATGTCACTTTTGAAAGAAGTGAGGTTGTCGATAAAATAAGACCCAATCCCAATGAGCTGTCAAGGGATAAGGCAGAGGGCTAGACACTGATCTGGGGAGATCGGGCGGCTGGACCTTTGGAGAAAGGATTCCTACATATCCTTGAGAGGGAATCAAGCCTAATCGTAGTTCAAAAACGAAACGGACAAGAAGCAAGAAAGGGGTGGAGAAGGGCCTTCGTACCTTTGCTGTGCTTACCTATAGCTACCGGAGGGACTCATGCTATTACGGATGGTGGAAGGTTGTAGCTGCCGGAGGGACTCATGCTGCAACTGGTTGTGACGAGTAGCTGCTGGAGGTTCTCATGCTACCGCTGGTGAAAGGTTGTAGCCGCCGGAGGGACTCATGCTGCAACTGGTTGTGGCGAGTAGCTACTGGAGGGTCACATGCTACCGCTGGTGAAAGGTTGTAGCTGCCGGAGGGACTCATGCTGCAACTGGTTGTGGCGAGTAGCTGCCGGAGGGTCTCATGCTACCGCTGGTGAAAGGTTGTAGCTGCCGGAGGGACTCATGCTGCAATTGGTTGATAGTCTTCGTGGATACCGGAGGGACTCATACCACTGGGTGTTAGTGCAGGGTAGTTGCCAGGGGACTTGTTAGTCAAATATATGTTTAGATTTAGAATTGCTTAATCCCAATCGCAACAAGCATTAATGAGGACCCCTAATTTAATTAGATCAAATAGAATTTTTCTATCTATCATAGGTTCCCTTAGTGCTAGTGCCCAGTGTTTTCGTTATGTATTTTCTCAAGCTTTGAAGACTTGAAGACCTGAGAATTTCCATCTGCAATGTGAGTTACTCCTTGAAGCTGTCTTACCGGTTGAGTTACCGGACCAACCTCTGTTACCGGTCATGTCATCTTACCGGTTGAGGCTTACTCTTCAAGCTTCCCTGTTAGCAGCTAGCCGATGCATTAATTTCTCCCAACTACCCAGCCATCAACTTTAGCTAAAGTTGGTAAAGCAAGCTGCTGACAAGACATCTCTGCAACAAATCAGTACCTTCTTTGAGAATGTCAAGTAACCAGTACTCACAGCGCCCCAACTATCTATGGAAATCTTCTCTATCCAATCTCAGGCATTTAATGTAAGGATCTTCCCATTTAATGCCTGCCAGTCCAAGTCATCATTACAACCTCTTCAAAGACAACGGCTCCTTTTCAAGTTCACTATAAATAGTTTCCTCGGAGCATTGAAGAAGGAGGGTGCATTTATGATCATTGACAGTGAGTTACTTTGAACTACCAACATGCACATTCTCTAGTTCAAAGCATTCAAAGCAAGTCCCTTCATTCACTAGACATCTCTGTTAGGACTTATTCACTGGCACCTCAATCAATTCTGTAGTGTTCCTCCATTAGAATACTTATGGAACACATTGATTGATTCACACACAACACCCTAGAGAAATCAGCTCAGCTTGTGAGCACATCTCTAGAAAACACCAGGTCTCTATTGTAGAACGACCCGTTAGTGGTCACCTCTAGTTTGGCAGCCTTTCAATCATTGGCTTGCAACTTGTAATAGGTAGAATCCATTAATATAGTAGTGCACTTTCACAAATCCAAGTTCTGACCAAACTTGGTAGAGGACGTAGCAGTTATTTAACACTGTGAACCTCTTCGAACAATGTGTCATTTATTGCTTTGTTTGTTTTCTGTTGTGTAGTTGTAATCGGTTGATAATCTCTCAACTGGTCACAATCTATTGATTCAACTTACTGCTCATTTTGTTTGTCTTATTTGGAAACAACCTTTGTCTTGACTTGCATGAGATATTGATTTACCGGTTTGCTTTTCCTCTAACTGAAAACTTTATTTCCGCTGTGCAAAATCATTCACCGGTAAGCTAGAGTTTTTCAAAACGTTTTAGCAAAAAGTTTTTATCAGGCTATTCACCCCCCCTCTAGCCTGATTCCTACCATTTGGGACCTAACAATTGGTATCAGAGCTAGCAATTTTCGAAAATCATTTTTCCAAGCTTAATCGCTTGAATTGCCAATTCCAAAATGGCAGGAAAAATCATGCAATCATACAACTTGGCAACCGTTCCTATGTTGAACGAAAACGAATTTCCAGTATGGAAAAACAGAATCATGCGGTACTTGGACTCAATAGATGATAGGTTAACTACTGTAGTCAGAGATGGTCCAATGACACCCCTGAAAATCAATCTTGCTACCAGAGCACCCAAAACTCCTCTCATGGATCATGCAGATAGAGAGTCTGAACAAGATTTCGAGGTCTATGAAACCTATGTGCCAAAACCACGTGAAGAATGGACTGAGGATGACAAACTTTGTGATTCCTTGGACAGAAAAGCTTTGCACATCATAACCTCCGGACTTGATGACGGACTATACAAACAAGTACAAAGCTATGAGACTGCTCAACAAGTGTGGCAGAGTCTTCTCAGATACTTTGAAGGAGATCAAGTGGCAAAGGACAACAGACTCTACAAAAGTGTAGCTGAGTTTGAGTCCTTCAAGAAGAATCCAAATGAGACGTTAAGGGAAACGTACGACCGTTTCTGCGAGGTGAGTAATTCTTGTGCATCTCTAGGTAGAGTTTACACTATGAAAGACCTAAACATGAGATTCCTCAATTCTCTGGGAGACTTGTGGCATGTAAAGGTTGCTATTTTGAAAGAATGCCGAGATTTGAACGTTACTCATATCCAGAACATTGTGTCAACTTTGTTCTATATGAGGAAGAACTCAACCGGCTGAGTGGAGTTAAAAAACAATTTAAAAATCTATCTCTGCCAGCTCAGACCGAGATCTTCCCCGGTTCTTCTATGCTTACCAGCCAAACTACCACCAATGACTCTCCCTCAATCTCTCAACCTCAACCAACTCAAGCCATTACCCCCTCTAATGTGATTTTTGAGGAAGAAGATGAATTTGCTGCCTTCGCTAGAAATTATAGAAAGTTCAAGGATTTTAAAAGATCCCAGCAATCCCATAGCAAATCCTTCCAACCCAAATCCTCATCATTTCAAAGATCTGGGAACTTCCAAAATAAAGGCCAAACCTTAACCTCAACCGATGGAAAGAATGCCCAAGGTGAGCTTGTGTGTTACAACTGTAGAAAACCCGGCCATTTTGCCTCCAAATGCCCTCAACCTAAATATGAATTTTTGAGGAAGAAAACATTCAAGAAATTCTCTAGATCTAAATCTAAGAGCTTAGTTGCTGAGGATGGAACTAAAAAAGCTATGCCAGTTTGGTTCGAGACTGATTCTGAGAATGAGGATGCTGACATAGATGAAGAGGCTGATGTCAGTTTTGTTGCTATTGATGGAATCGATGATAAACCCATCTCCTTACAGTCACCTATCTATAGACACCCCAACTCCAATGAACACTCATCCTATATTGACCAGACCCCACCTAGGAGATCTCCCTTAACTTACTTTGACGAACCCATTCCTATTTCTAAGTCAGGTGAAAGTAATCCTTATAATTTCAAAATTCAAAACATAGGTGGATCCCTTTATGGTCAGTCTAAAACCATGCCCACTCTCAGACCGTTGATGCAACCAATTCAACAGACCTACCAAGCTCAAGCCTTGCCGATAATCTCTCATCAACCGACGCTTGAGACCCGACCGATTCATTTCTTAAAGCCACTAACCGAGCCAAGCCCTCAACCGATATCTTCACTGCCAAATTTTGATCCTAACTTTGATCCATCATTCTCTTCCTCTCAGCCTACCGTTGACCCTATGCCAAATATGTCAAAGTCTGAAATGGCAGAGGTGATGAATGAGCTCTTCTCCGATTTTGAAAAATTAAATGAAGCTCACAAAATTATGGCTGATAATTTTAAAATAATCACTACTGAAAATGACTCTTTGAAAGCTGAAATAAAAATTTTAAAAGAAAGTAAGCTAGAGTCTGATCAGTTGAAGAAAGATAATCAAGAACTCACTGAGAGACTAAACATATCTGTTTGTCAAATTGCTGATCTTGTGTCGAGAAATAACTCTCTTTCAAAAACCATTGACACATTTTCAAAATCCCGAGCTGCTATGGATATTATCATACAAGATCAGTTATCTCCTAACCGAGATGTAACAACTGGTATAAGCTTTACATCCAGCAGTAAGGAAAAAGACAGCAATGACAAACCGGTTACCAAGTCTGTCACTGAGAACTTGATGGGTAAATTTGATGATGCTCAATCCAAATTGATTAAGAGAGAGTTAACTAAACCTTTCAAAGCTGTCCCACACACCTATCCCAAGGGGAGGGAACAGATGAAGGCTTATTTGGGCAAAAACAAATCCCAATGGACCGAGGTAGCTGATCCTGAGCTAGGACAATATGTTCCACTCAGTGATGGTAACAGCAAAGGTGGAATTAAAATTGCTGACCAAGTTGCAGGTAAGGAAACCTCAACCGGTAAGGAAGCCATCACCGGTAAAGGACCAACCGGTCAGACAACTGTCACCGGTCAACCAACCGGTGAGGGCTCCCCAACCGGTAAAAGACCTTCCAAACCAATGCAACCGGTCAACAAAGCTAAATCCATCACCTTCGTCCCCAAAGGATCTGTTTCTGCTCAATCAGTGAACTCTTCTGAAGCAAAGGCTATATTGAACATCAAATCATCTAAGCCCCCTCAGCCATCTTCTAATAAATGTACAAATTGTGGTTTTATTGGTCACAAGGCTTATGAATGCCTCTTGAAGCACCTATCTGGACCCACTGAGTCTAAAAGCTCAGGTGGTGGCCAGGTATGGCTGCCAAAGAGGAACTAACTCTTTGGATCCAAAAGAATAAGGGGGACCATAAGCTTACTGTTTCATTTCAGGAATGCTTAATGGCCTCAACCGATTTCGGTAAGGATGTTTGGATTATGGACAGTGGATGCTCTAGGCATATGACTGGACATGCTGATCTCCTTACCGATCTGGAAGAAGCATCTGGTCCTCCAGTTGTCTTTGGTGACAACGCAAAGGGTAAAATTATCGGTCGTGGATCCATCAAAAGAGGTACAGTTGTTGTACAGAAGGTATCTTTGGTGGATGGTCTGAAACATAACCTTCTCTCCATATCACAATTCTGTGATAAAGGTATGCATTGTGTTTTCAATTCTTCCAATTGCTATGTGAAAGACATTGCTGCAGGTGAAATACTTCTCACTGGATATAGAAAAGGTAACGTATATGCTATTGATTTAAACAATGTTTTGAATGTTACTAATGTTTGTTTTGTAGCTAAGAACATCAGTGAGAACTCCTGGCTATGGCATAAGAGACTCAGTCACTTGAATTTCAAATACCTATCCAAGCTGGCTAATCAAAATCTAGTTGTCGGCTTACCTCAAGTGTCTGCTAATCATGATAGGAAATGCAGAGCCTGCCAGTTAGGAAAACAGCATAAAGAATCTTTCCACAGCAAGCCCTGCATGTCCACTTCTAGATGCCTCCAGTTGCTACATATGGATCTGTTTGGCCCCACAACCACTGCCAGTTTAGGGGGCAGCAGATATGCTTTGGTTGTTGTAGACGACTTCTCAAGATATACATGGGTAGAGACTTTTGCTTCAAAGGATGATACATATGAAGTTGCTACCAGATTATTCCGTCTACTGCAAACCCAAAAGGAGTGTGACATCATCAGTATGAGATCAGATAATGGAACAGAATTCAAAAATAATGGAATCGCTCAGTACTGTGATGATCATGGAATAGATCACAATTTCTCAGCTGCTGGTACACCGCAACAAAATGGTGTAGTTGAGAGAAAGAACAGGACATTGATCGAAGCTGGAAAAACAATGATATCCGAAGCTAGGCTTCCCAAGTATTTTTGGGCCGAAGCTATCCATACTGCCTGCTTCACCCAGAATAGATCTTTAGTCAACAAATTTCACAACAAGACTCCTTACGAGCTATGGCGTGGCAGAATTCCCAACATTGGTTTCTTCAAGATCTTCGGATGCAAATGCTATGTACTTTACAACGGTAAAGAGCGCCGAGGTAAATTTGATGAAAAAGCTGATGAAGGTATCTTTGTGGGATACGCCAAGCACAGTAAGGCATTTAGAGTTTTTAATAAACGGTTGTTGAAAATTGTTGAATCTGTTCATGTTACTTTTGATGAATTTGATTTGCTAGAGTCTGATAAGGCTCCAAATAGTACTGACAATTCTGGTGTGTTTGAGACAGGTGAATCCAGCAATCAAAATTCCAATCATTCCACCAGTTCTAATGCAAATGCAAATCAATCTCCAGCTCAGCCTTCAGCCTCAAGTGGTGTAACTTATAGAGACTTAGTTGATGATTCTTTCTTTCCCCAATCGGTTAGGCAATCCAATAGGCAACCTCAGCTAACCGATACTTTACCAACTAGTCCTCATATTATCTTTCCTAACTCACCGCCTGAAGCTGAACCAATTCCTAACAATTTACCGTTTCCTTCCCCACTTACCGATCACCAGTCATCATCACCCTCACCTAACCGATCTCCTCAACCGGTCACATCTCCCTTTACCGGTCCTACTCCTCCATTAGAAACCTTAAGGCAAGAACCTGTTAGGCAAGACCTCCCTAGGGAAGTGAGAACAGTTAGAGATCATCCATTAGAAAATGTGATAGGTGATGTCTTTGGTCCCAGAATGACTAGAGGCCAGTTAAGAAATTTAGAGGATCAACATGGATTATTTTCCTCTGCTATGGTCTCAAATATTGAACCAAAGAAGACTGAAGAAGCACTAGATGACCCCAGCTGGGTAGAAGCCATGCAAGAAGAGCTTAACCAGTTTGATAGATGTAAAGTTTGGGAATTAGTGCCTAGACCCAGTGATCAAACAGTGATTGGAACGAAATGGGTTTATAGAAATAAATTGGATGAGTCTGGAAAAATAATTAGGAACAAGGCTAGACTAGTGGCGAAAGGATATAGGCAGGAAGAAGGCATAGACTATGATGAGACTTTTGCTCCCGTAGCTAGATTAGAAGCCATTAGGTTATTTCTTGCCTATGCAGCCTACAAAGAGTTTAAGCTATATCAAATGGACGTGAAAAGTGCCTTTCTCAATGGAGAACTTCAAGAGCTTGTTTATGTAGATCAACCTCCCGGTTTTGAAGATTCCAAGAAGCCTAATCACGTCTACAAATTGAATAAAGCTTTGTATGGCCTCAAGCAAGCACCTCGAGCATGGTATGAAACTCTCTCCAAATTCCTACTTAGTGAGAAGTTTGAACGAGGTAAAATCGACACCACCTTATTTATTGCTAAGCATAATGGTCATTCATTGTTAGTTCAAATATATGTTGATGACATTATTTTTGGATCTACTAACGAAAAATTATGCAAGAGATTTGAGAAACTTATGCAGAGCAAATTTGAGATGAGCATGATGGGTGAGCTTACATTTTTCCTTGGACTTCAAGTCAAGCAAACCCAAGAAGGTATTTTTATCAATCAAGCCAAATACACCAATGATCTAATCAAGAAATTTGGTCTTGACTCTGCTCATCCTCAAAGCACTCCAATGGCCACCAATGTACACCTTGACAAAGATGAGTCCGGTAAGAAAGTAGATATGACACTCTACCGAGGTATGATAGGATCTCTACTTTACTTAACCGCCAGTAGGCCAGATATCATGTTTGCCGTATGTGTATGTGCTAGATTTCAAGCTGACCCTAGAGAATCTCATTTGCAAGCTGTTAAAAGAATTATTAGATATCTTGTGGGAACTGCTAACTTAGGTCTGTGGTATCCAAAAGATTCATCATTTACACTAATTGGCTATTCAGATGCTGATTTTGCAGCTTGTAGGGTCACCAGGAAGAGTACTAGTGGAACTTGTCAATTTCTAGGTAACCGATTGGTTTCCTGGTCGTGCAAGAAACAAGCATCAATTTCCACTTCTACGACTGAAGCTGAGTACATAGCTGCTGGGAGTTGCTGTTCTCAAATCCTATGGATGAAGCAACAACTAGTAGACTATGAAATCCCTCAAGAAGTATGTCCTATCTATTGTGATAACACCTCAGCTATTTCAGTCTCCAACAATCCTGTGATGCATTCAAAGACCAAGCACATAGACATCAAATACCACTTCCTCAAGGACCATGTTGAAAAGGGTAATATTGTTCTTTTAAAAGTCCATACTGATTATCAATTAGCTGATATCTTAACAAAACCATTGGACATTAAAAGATTTGAATTCCTTAGAGGAGAACTAGGCATGATTGATATTCGATAAATATTATGTGCTAACTTTGCTATCTGTGTAAGTTATCAACAAGATCAAGGTGATTTCTCTCGTTTACCGATGCTTTGCAAGTGCTCGTTTACCGGTATCCCTTACCGGTAAAGCAAGACTCCTTTACCGGTCCTCTTACCGACATACTTGATCGGTAAATGATATCGCTAACCGATGGTCCCCAACCGATGAAAGATCTCTTACCGGTCATTACCTGACCGGTCAGCTACCTTGCCGATTATCCTCTTACCGACGAACTGCGGCCGGATCAAAATATACAATCCGTCTTTAACCGGCTCGTTTGTCATCATTGCCTAAAATGTCACATCAATCTCTTCGCCGCTGCAGTCTGCTCTTACCGTACCTATCTCTTACCTGTTCCCCATGCCCCTATACAAAAGAAATAGATCAATTTTAAATAATTGATCAAAAAGGTAATCTCTGTATCATTCCTATTTATCAAAAAGGTTATCTTTTTGTTCTTTATTACATTTAGATATAACTGCTGCACACACGTTTCTATTTCCATGTCACATCTTTAATTTCATGAAACAAAACTATCAATTAATGTGCACGTCAGTTAAAAACGTTTAAGCTTCTTTTGTTTTAACCAACACATCTCTTCATCTTCCCGCTCTTTTGTCCCCTATAAAAGGATTTCAAAATCTCATTTCAAAATTCTGGATTCTCTCTCTCTCTAAAGAACAAAGGCAACCGGCAAAACTCACTCATACTTCATCTTCTCCATCTGTTTCTCCCTTCATCTCTTCAAGATCTCTGGTATGTCTTTTGGATTTTAAAGTTTGAACGTACGAGGACTCCCAGTTTTCTTATAATCCTAAAAATCATTTAAACACTCAAAATTATTTGAAAAGATCTCGTTGATTCTAACTTATATTGTTTGATTGATTTTTTTCACAGATGGCTCCTAAGAAAGACATTTATGGAGGTTACATTCTCCCCAGCTTCTTCGACTCCGATGAAGGCCGTGCCATTGAAGCCCTGTTTATTGCCGCCGGAGTTATTCCGTTCGTAATGCCTGAAGGAAATGAAGATATTTACTATGAGATGGTTAATGAGTTGTTCGATAATGGTGTGGTGGATGAGAATGAGAATATAATTTCAACTGCTGCTGGTGTTCCCGTTACATTTAGCCCAGCCACCATTGCTGCTGCCTTCCCCAATCTCTCTTCCACCGGTTCATCCTCTGTCACCATGAAAGATATGATTGCTGCCTGGGCAAAGGTTTGTGGATCTGATCCTTTCGTTACCGGTGAAGCAAACAAGAAGGCTGGTTTTGATGCCGTTTATTACGCTGTTGCTGATATTGTGGACCGATGTTTCATTTGCCGGTCAGGTTCTCATCATTGTATCACACTACCAGAAACAGGTCATTTAGCGACGGAATTATCAACGACGGACAGATTCCGTCGCTAAATAGCGGCGGAATATAGGCTTTAGCGTCGGAATATTTTTGGCGTCAAATTTAGCGACGGAATTTAATTCCGCCGCTAAATTCCGCCGCTAAAACGAATATTCCTCGAATATTCGTTTATTTCCGCCGCTAATTTGGCGGTTAATTTACCGACGGAATATTCCGCCGCTAAATATTTATCAGCGACGGAAATATTCCGCCGGTGAAAATATATCATTTTTTTTTATTTATCAGCGTCGGAAATATTCCGACGGTAAAATTAAAATATTTTTTATTTTTCTTTTTGAAATATTACACCGACGGAATATTTCCGACGCTAAATAATTAATTTTTTTTAATTTATTAGCGTCGGAAAAATTCCGACGGTGAAATTAAATGTTTTTTTTTTATTAAACACCGACGGAATATTTCCGCCGCTTATAATTTAATATTTTTTTATTTATCAGCGACGGAAATATTTCGTTGCTGATAATAAAATGTAATTTTTGTTTATTTTTAGAACTAATTAACAAAATAACAAACTAAAAAACATTAAAATATCATAAATATTTATGATATTTTTGAAAAAATAAATAAATCATAAATATTTATTAATTTTAATTTTATAATGCCATTATTTTTATTTATATAAAATATGAAAGTTATTTTAAATTACTCTAAAAAAAATAAATATGAGTCAATAAATATTATTTTTGAAAAAATAAATAAATTCTAAACCCTAAACCTAATACCCTATATAATATACACTATACCCTACACCATATACACTATATATACTCTATACCCTATACCCTATACCCTATATCCTATACCCTATACCCTATACCCTACACCCTATACCCTACACCCTATCAATGACAAGGACCGCTGCCCACAATGCAAGGGCGAAAAGGTTGTACAGGAGAAGAAGGTCTTGGAAGTGGTTGTGGAGAAGGGTATGCAAAATGGACAGAAAATTACATTCTCAGGAGAAGCCGATGAAGCTCCTGACACTCTTACTGGAGACATAGTCTTTGTACTACAACAGAAAGAGCACCCAAAGTTCAAGCGAAAGGGTGATGACATATTTGTTGAGCACGCGTTGACCCTTACTGAGGCATTATGTGGCTTCCAATTTATCTTGACTCATCTAGATAACAGGCAGCTCCTCATCAAATCCCAACCTGGAGAAGTTGTTAAGCCAGATCAATTCAAGGCAATAAATGACGAAGGGATGCCAATGTACCAAAGACCATTCATGAGGGGCAAATTATACATCCACTTCTCGGTCGACTTCCCAGATTCCTTGACTTCCGAACAATGCAAGGCCCTAGATGACAGATATGGAGCTTGATGAGTGCGAGGAGACAACCCTTCACGATGTCAACATTGAAGCTTACGATGTAGATGATGACATGCACGGTGGTGGGGGCCAGAGAGTGCAGTGTGCTCAGCAGTAATGATGTGGGTCTTTGTTTTCTGGATATCTTAGTTATGACTTATGAGACAATAATCTCCAGAGTGTTGTCTAATAGTTGGTTAGTTCCTAGTTTTGGACTAATTTTGTTTTTGTTTTATTTTGGATAAAAAATTTAAAATTGTATGCAATTTACCAATTTGGGAATAGCTACAAGAACCCTTGCAATTCTTATATCCCCTAAACCCTAAACCCTAAACCCTAAACCCTAAACCCTAAACCCTAAACCCTAAACCCTAAACCCTAAACCCTAAACCCTAAACCCTAACCCCTAAACCCTAAACCCTAAACCTTAAACCCTAAACCCTAACCCCTAAACCCTAAACCCTAAACCCTAAACCCTAAACCCTAAACCCTAAACCCTAACCCTATAGTCTTGATTGCCTTCAAGAAATTTCAAAAGGAGAAACCAACTTCCAAGCCCAATAAAGCCAAACCCTATCACTACTTGATGATTAGCCGTGCCCTCAGATCCATTCCAGCTGTTCTTCAAGCCTCTGAGAATCAACCCAAATATCTACAATCCTTCTGCAAGGCCTTTTGTGACGATTGTGTACCCAATTTTTTGAAATCAAACGGAGTCGCCACACCATTTTTGTTTTAAGGGCCAAAACTTTGAAAAATGGCGGGGATTAGAGATTTGGGTTCGGAGGTCACGTTACACGCCGGGAAGAACGTTAGTGTTCACCCGGAATGCCTCGTAAAACGAGTCTTCCAAGCATAAAAACCATTTGTGTGTGTGTGTGTATTACTTTGGCCAAAATAAATTGAAACTGAGAAAAGTAAAAGTTGGGAATTCTTTATTAGACTTTGGAAAGATCCCATGATTTTTGGTATGATTTTTGGGTTGAGTTTTGAGACTCAAAGGATTTTTTGAAGTTGAAAAACATTTCTGCCAGAATGAAAAAGGCAGTGGACACTTTATATTAAAATGAGTTTAAGGGCTTAAAAATCTCAGAATCTGGGGAAAGTCCGAGAATTAAAGTTGTTCAAAACACCTTAAGTAATATTTCTGTAAAAGAACTTTACCATTTGGAGTTGATTTGGTGGATCAAAACCTTCTGGAAATCTCAGATATGAAATCTGGACTTCCAGAGACTGATGAACTGACCTTTGAAAGAAAATTTGAAAAAGAGAGTTTTACTTACGAAAAAATAAAGTAAAAATATGTCTGGAAAGCTCTGGATGTTGGCTACAAAAAGTGTTTTGTAGTCAACACCAAATTCCAAGTTTATGTATGTCCAAAAAATTAGACCATGGACAGAGGTCTTAGAGAAAGGCTACTAGACAGCAACTTCCTCTTGAAGAAAAACATGATTTTAAAGGGGGTTTGGCATCCATGCTTGTCCCCATTTCCCTAAGCTTTGATTAGTGATCACTAAAAATTTTAGTGGTGATCTACTATATCAAGCTATCCTTGGGGTACATTAGGACTTAAGCATTTCATTTGCTTGGGAAGGGGAATTTTATCCTTTGAAAATGAGATTTGATGTATGAAAATGATTTTTAGGGTTTTGAAAATGTGTTTGCAAGAAAGTAAAGACACTTTGAAAGTAATGTTGATCCTTGTAGAGGATCATCCATGGGGATGAACTTCCATGGTGATCCTCTTGGATCTAGAGCAAGAGGATGAACAAACTACATTTTGGAGTTTGAAAATGCATGCATGGATGAGAGAAATTTAGGGTGAGGAGAAGGAGGTTATACCTATCTTCTTTGTGTTTTGTGTTTGAATGGATTCAAGGCTTGAATGTGTTTAGGGTTTGAATGTGTTTAGGCTTTATGATTAGAGTTGGTCAAAGAGAAAACAAGTAGATAACAATGAAGTCCTCTATGTTTTCTCTCTAATCCTCCTCCTAAGGGGTGATTTGAGCTTGGTTTAGTGTATGTATGAGAGTATGTATGAGAGTGATTTGAAAGTGTTTTGAGTGAGTGGGATTTGGGAAAGATTCAAGAGAAAATGGTGGCAATTCAAGTGAATTCCCACTATTTTCTCCCTATTTTTCGCCAAGGTGCAGTTGCAAATTGTGTTCTTCCTTCTTATTTCTGTGACTGAAGGGCTCAATTTATAGGCACTGAGAATTACGATCATGTCCGCACGGATGGATATGTAAGCGTGCACTGTTCATTAAATGCTGCTCCAGGCTTTGGACAGGAAGAATAAAATTCAAATTAGACAGCCAGAAAATGTTCCAGCCACTTCTATTTCGGGTTTTTGACCATTTCTTTTGCTTTTTTGATTCTTTTCCATGGTTTATCTTTAAATGACAATTCCCAATCTACCCTCACTTTGTTAGGAATGTTAGGAATGTTAGAAATGTTAGAAATGTTAAAACTTTCGTTAATTTTCTAACGAAAATTCTAACAACTCAAATTGGAGCACTTACAGTAGCCCCTCGGCGACGGCGCTTTCGAAGGAAGCGGGGTCGTCGATAAGAGTAAGGCTCCATATTTGACAGGATGATCAAGTGATCGAGTGGCTGGACCTAGCGATAGGCTACCTACGTATCCCGAATGGGAATCAAGCCGGTCGTAGTTCGGATCTTTGACCCTGGAATGACTGTTTTAGGATGTCAACCTGGTGAGCGAGTTCTGCAGTCGATTGCTGAGAGAAACTCTACTGGGGCTAAGAGATGACCATTTTGGTCTGGTAGCTGAAGTTGTATATCCGCTCTGCTGGGGATAGGAATGACCATTTTCGGTCTGATGGCTGATGGCTGAACCTAATGATAGGCTACCTACGTATCCTTAAGAGGAATCAAGCCAGTCGTAGTTCGGGTCTTTGACCCTGGAATGACTATTTTGAGGCATCAACCTGATAATGATGGCGTTTTAGGTGCCTCGTCCCTTTAAGATGATGGCGTTTTAGGTGCCTCAGACCTTTGGTGATGATAGCATTTTAGGTACCTCAAACCTTGACGATGATGGCTTTTTAGGTGCCTCGGACCTTGATGATGGCGTTTTAGGTGCCTCAAACCTTGATGACGATGGCTTTTTAGGTGCCTCGGACCTTGACTTGAAATGTTTTCCCTTAATGGTTTGGGATGGATGGTCCTTCGGTGGACTTCGTCTGCTGCCGAAGGAGAGGGCGACCGTTTTGGTCGGGTGGCTGGACCTATGGTAGGCAACCTACGTATCCTTAAGAGGAATCAAGCCAATCGTAGTTCGAAAGCTGCTCGGAATTTCGTTGGGGAAGAATCGGGCTTACGTTTTACGGCCGTGGATGATAATGAGGAAGGAAACGGGATTTCGTCAACTTCGCTGGGGATTTTGTTAGCCTTTGCTGGGGAAGACGGGCTTACGTTTTACGGCCGTTGATGATTTTGATGAAAGAAACGGAATTCCGTTATCTTTCTCGGGGAAATCGGACTTACGTTTTACTGCCGTTGATGATTTTGATGAAAGAAACGGAATTCCGTTATCTTTCTCGGGGAAATCGGACTTACGTTTGACTGCCGTTGATGATTTTGATGAAAGAAACGGGATTCCGTTATCTTTCTCGGGGAAATCGGACTTACGTTTGACTGCCGTTTGATGATTTTGATGAAAGAAACGGGATTTCGTTATCTTTCTCGGGGAAATCGGACTTACGTTTGACTGCCGTTGATGATTTTGATGAAAGAAACGAGATTCCGTTATCTTTCTCGGGGAAATCGGACTTACGTTTGACTGCCGTTGATGAAAGAAACGGGATTCCGTTATCTTTCTCGAAGAAATCGGACTTACGTTTGACTGTCGTTGATGATTTTGATGAAAGAAACGGGATTCCGTTATCTTTCTCGGGGAAATCGGACTTACGTTTGACTGCCGTTGATGATTTTGATGAAAGAAACGGGATTCCTTTATCTATATCGGGGAAATCGAACTTACGTTTTACTGCCGTTGATGATTTTGATGAAAGAAACGGGATTCCGTTATCTTTCTCGAAGAAATCGGACTTACGTTTGGCTGCCGTTGATGATTTTGATGAAAGAAACGGGATTCCGTTATCTTTCTCGGGGAAATCGGACTTACGTTTGACTGCCGTTAGGGTTCCTTTGAAAGGGGGTTAACTTTGGTTAACTTTGTTAAGTTGAGGACTAAATTGCAGAGTCCTGAAATTTTAAAGGGCAAAAGGGTCTTTTTGACCCTTCAATCGTGTCCGCGCGGAGGGATTTGAATCCCTGACTGGTTTTAGAAAGGCGCCGCCCTCTCTTCTTCTTCTTCCTCACAGTTTGTTTTCGAAAATTACGAGAGAGAGGGAGATTTTCTGCCATTTTCGCCCAAGAAGCTTCGAAATCCTTCCGTTTTCTTTGGTTTTTCGAGCAATGGAACACGCGGGAGTAGCCATTCAAGGCCAAGGACGTGGTCCGGTAGCGGAGAGGCGATTGGAGCTTGTTCGAATGAGGAGGCATTACACTCTTTCGCAATCGATTGCGGAGGAGCACTACCCTGATGCGTGGCAACATTGGGCCACTGATCCGAGTCTCCGAACGGTATACTTCGAATCTCTTCACTTCTTTTGTTGATTTCTTGCTTGAAATTGATTTTGTGATTGATTTTTTTTTCTTTTTTGAAAATTCGAAAATTGATGTTCTTGGCCTTGGATTTTGATTTTGATGCTTTGCATGTTGTAGTGAGTATGTGGGTAATGCATTTTGTTTGAAAAAAGAATGGGCATTTTGCCAAATTTTTTTTTTTTTTAAATTCGAAAATTGCATTTTAAAATTCAAAAATTATGTTTTTTTTTTTTTTTTTTTTTTGACACTGAAATTGGATTTTTGATGATTGTAATGAATAGATGGGTAACCCAAATATGCATTTTGTTTGGAAAAAGAATTGGCATTTTTGCCTTTTTTTTTTTTTTTGAAAATTGAAAATTCGAAAATTGTGATTTGAATAATGTTCTTGACATTTGAAATTGAGATTTGCATGTATGCATTGTGTTTGAAAAGAATGGGCATTTTTGCCATTTTTTTTTGTTTGTTTGTTTTTTTTTTTTTTGAAATATGAAATGATAAGGAATTCGCCCGAATTCGGGACGGACATGAATGTATGCATGTATGCCTCTTGTAGGATTTTTTTTTTATTTTTGCAATGGGATGATGAATTATATGAATGCAATGTATGCATAGAATTTTTTTTTTGAAAAGTGTGACGGATTCTTGATTCCGTTGATTGAATGAATGACTTTTGGAAAAACTGTTTATTTGTGCTATTTTATGAAAAATGGGACGGAGTTTTTACTTTCGTTGACTCGATATTATTGACATGCTTTCTGTATTAATGGTATTTGCTGAAAAATTCTTTTCTTTGAGAAAAATGGGGGCTAGGTCCGTTGTATGCTGTTATGCTGCCCGATTTTCTGCAAAACTCTATGATGCATGTGTATGCTCTCTTTTTTTTTTTGAATGATTTTTTTTTTTTTGACATTTTGCTTCTCTCTTTTTTTTTTATCGCAGGGCGGAAACAATTTCATGACGGAGCAACTGAACAAAATGAAGACTCGGGGATCAGTGGAGTCTGTGATTTATTTGTGGGACCGGCTTCCGGCTTTGGGTAGAGGGGCGATGATGAGTCCTAGACAGATCGTCATTGAGACCGGATTGTACGAGTTCATCGAGTGGTTGAGGGGTTTGGTCAAGTTCCCCAAGAATAAGGGACTGATCTTTGCTTTGGCACAGCATTGGTGGGACGTGACCCACACATTCCATTTCTTCTGGGGCGAGGCCACGGTCACACCCTTCGACTACGCTGCGATCACGGGCCTGTCCTTTAAAGGACGGAGCATTGAGTGGAGAGATGGGTACAGTGATATGGATCTGCAGGCCCTTCTAGGATTTTCCCCTATTCTCAAAAAGAGGATGGGGATGGAGTACGCGGTGGTCCACGGGAAGATCGTGGAGAGTATTGGGAGCTACATGGCTGGGGATGAGAGGATAGGTGCTGAGCAGATTGCTAGGGCCTTTTTATGGTTTGCTTTTTCGAGCACGCTTTTCGGACATGCCGAGGGGACGGCTGTTTTTGCTTTGCTGAGGTCCTTGGAGAACGTGGGGATGGCTGGAGAGATATCTTGGGGAGAGGCAGGGCTGGCAGAGCTGTATTTTGCTCTGGATCGATATAGCCGGAAGGCTGTCAGCTCTTTGACATGTTTCGAGTTCCCTCTGGAGGTACAGGCTTTCTTTTTTGCTTTCCCTCTTTTCTTTAAGCACGTATTCTTTTTCGCACTTGATTGATTTGACCTTTTCCTTTCGCAGGTGTGGGCTCTAGAGTTCTTTCACGTCACGATGTGGCGACAGCTGACGGAGTACATCGGGGCGTATCCGGCCATGCTTTCTTGGTCCAAGTATGCCCGGGAGAAGAAAGGTTCTAGGGGGCGCACGACCCTCAAGTACTCGGATTGCCTGCCTTTGACGAGGGCTGAGACAGATGAGGGGATCATATTCTACCCCTGGGATCGCTTTGATGTAGAGCAGCTGAAGGGTGCCGAGAGATGGACCGTGGAGCGGAGGATCTTGAGAGGCTTGACTTGCGACGTATACTATCTGGGGGAGAGAGTGACGCGCCAGCATGGCGTGGGTGCACCTGCGATGGCTCCGGTGGAGCCCCCTGCTGACATGATGCATCCGAGTGAGAACTCGGAGACCTGGGATGAGTATCGAGGTGGCCAGCACCACTCGAGGTTCGTGGCGATCGAGGAGTACTCGCGATTTGTCTTGTGGAGGTTGAAGACGCCTCAGGTTCTTGAGAGAGAGGGATTGGGGGTTGTGCGGTACCCTCGATCGAGCTTTTCGTATGTCCAGGACGGGGTCAGGCTGAGAGTACAGATCCCTGTCCCTGATCGGGTTCCACGAGCTTTCCGGCCTCGTCCGGATATGAAGGTATGGCCTTCCCTTTTTTTTGCTTCTGTCTTTTCCTCTTTTTTTTGTCATCATTTTTCGCCTTAATTATCTCTGACGCTTTTGTTTCCGTACAGTTCCCGGCCAAGGTGGTGGAGAAGCTGACGAACCAGGTGATCGGGGCTAAGAGGTTCATCAGGAATATGGTGATTTGTGGGTCTTCTCAGGGCAGGAGGAGACGAGGACAGCCGGCGCCTGTCGAGAGGGAGACTTCCCCTATTTCTTCCGAGCCTTCCTCCGAGACTCCTCTTTCTCCTCTCATAGATCCCAGTGTGGTGTTGCCCTAGGACCATGTCATTCTCGGGGATCCGTATGGACAGGGGCATGTCTGGCATCACGGCGGGTCTTCTTCGCACGTCCGGGAATCCGACGCATTTTCGTTCGGATACGACTTCTTTGCTGATCTTGGCTTGCCGTATCAGGGTGTGCCGGTTGGCCCCGACGAGCCTTCCTCCGGAGACGAGGATGATTCTGAGCCCGATATATTCATGGCTACTGAGGAGGCAGGCCCGTGCCGCAAGAGGGATCGGGGGAAAGCGCCAGCCACCGAGGACTCTGACTGACGATCTTTTGAGACCGATTTCTGAGATTGTACCTATTTTTTTTGCAAGATCTGCTTTTTTTTTTTTTTTTTTTTTTTTTTTTTTTTTTTTTTTTTTGTGCACACTATCTTTTTTTTTTTTGAATGTAATAATTTAGGATTTTATTTTATGAATGCAATGCTGTATGAATGCGAAGTTGCATGAGCCCGGGTTTTTTGGGAAGGGTGTGAGTGTCTGGTATATGAACTGTTTGGGCAGGTTTTGCACAAGGTTCGAGCAGCCGGGATGAAAATATTCTTTCGTGGTGCAGCAGTTTAAACTGCTGCAAATTTTTTTCTGGGTGACAAATGTGTCCGCGCGGATGGGCTTGAATTCGGACACTAGCATTTAATTTTTGCTTCAGATCTGGTTTTCCTTCTTTTATTTCAAACAACCACTCCATCTGCTCATTCAAACAGCCATTTTCGGGAAGAAGGAGAGAAAAAGCCATGGAAAATCTTAGAAGAACTCCATCAAAATTGTCCCAAGAATCCCAAATGTCATTTTTCAACAAATTCAAGGATTGGTCTCGAGAGATTATGCAAGAGAGAAGATCATTCTTCGAAGAGAGGTACAAGGTAAAGTGCTTGTGGTCTCTTAAAGAGTTGGTTCCGGACTATGACCTCTTGAGAGCTTCTTCCTCATTTTGGGACACTAGAAGGCATGTCTTTTGCCTTTCTTACAATGAAGTTGTTCCGACCGTTGAAGAATTCCGGGCTTTACTTGGTGGCCCGGAGGTGGAAGAGATTGGGATTCCTTTGCCCGGAGGGGCTTCTTTTGTTGATAGGTTGTGTAACCTTCTTCACCTTTCTCCGGAGGAAGCACAAGGTATGATTCGTAGTCCTGATCATTTTGACATTTCTGGTCTTCCTGATAGATTTAGGGGCTTAGGCTTGGTGGATGATGCCTATTGGGATGCCTTTGCACTTTGCATATTTGGTACCTTGTTCATGGTTTATTCCTTTGGAATTTGTCATCGGGCCCTGTTAGATGTGGTTGTTCACTGTCGCTTGGGCAGAGATGTTGTACCCTTGATCTTGGGAGAGACTTTTCATGCTCTCGACAGGCTGGCTACCGGGAGGCGGTACATGCACGGGGGCAGCCCGTTTCTCTTGACTTTGTGGCTGATGGAGCGCCTGGGGGTTTTTCGGGAAACTTCTGATATGATCAAGCCTTGGACATTTGCCAGGAGAGGGGTTTCTGTGGATTTTGATGATCAGGGCTCGTGGGAGCGTTGGATGGCTGGTCGCCGACCGAAGATATCGATGGTCGGTGCCTCATTGGCGGGTGGAGACTCCTGAGAGTACTTCAGATGGATCTCCCGTGGTTATGCTTCCGGGCTTTCTCACCCAGGTTTTACATTTCGGCTGGTTCGAGACAGCTCGGCTTGGAGCAGTTCCTTTGGAGGACTTTGATGATATAGCCACCGGTGGTGGTGGCTTCGCTTCTATGGATGATCCTTCGGTGTTTCCATTCCTTTCCCGAGTATGGAGGTATGACGTTTTTCCTCCTCGGTTATCCTCAGCGTCCGAGACCTGTTTTCGACTCACTTGGTACCTGGATTGGTACGAGAGGCATTTGGGAGAGACTCAGATGGCTATTTTGAGACAGCGTGAGGCCATTGTGGGTGCGGAGGACCTGACAGTTTCGGAGAGGAGGAGGGCCGAGGCGAGGGCCAACCCTCACGACAGGAGCGGAGATACTGTGACCGACTATGAGGCTTATGTCAAGAGACAGGAGAGGAGGACTCCTATGCTACTAGCTAGGCTATAGGAGATGAGAGATGATGCTAGGGCTACTAAGGCCCTGACAGAGGCTGGTTTGATAGATCCTGTCCCTACACCAGAGCTTGGTAGGAGGAAGACCGACATTTTTCCTGTTCAGAGGAAGAAGACCCGAAGGGGGAAGAAGAGGGGAGATGCCGGTACGAGCGGCTTAGAGTGACCTTGAGTTTTCCGAGTATCCCTTTCTTGTTGTAGCAGACACATTAGTTTGATTATGTATTTTAGTTTCTTTCAGCAGGTTGTAATTCGTAGGAGTGAACCGGGCTTAGACTCATCAAAAAGTTTTTAACTGTAATGAATATGTCAATTGCTTTAGAGTTTTTCGAGACGCTTTCATAGTCTGATCAGTGTATTGATGTCAAAGTATGACTTTTATTTGTGTTTTAGACCGAACCGTTTCCGGCCGCTCTACGTTCCCTTCGGACAAAGGGCTCAGTCTCCGTAGTTCGACCCGACTTTTTTTTGTTTTTTGTTTTTTTTTTTGTTTTTTGTTTGTTTGTTTTTTTGTTTTTTTGTTTGTTTTTTTGTTTGTTTGTTTTTTTGTTTTTTTTTGGTGCAACCCTGTTTTTTACCTAGGCTGCCCGTTTCGGATTTTCAACCTAGTGGGGTATTACTCTTTTAGCACTCTTTTTCTTCTTTTTTTTTGACTCAGTGTTTTACGCGTAGTATCTGCGCAGCTTGTCACCATTCACTGGGTGTACAAAAGGATTTCCTTCGAGGTCTGCGAGTTGCATGGCTCCTCCGGAGAAGATCTTCTAGACGCACATATGGTCCGACCTGCACAGGCTTCCCATTTGCCAAGCGGGTTGATACGGATCGGGGCTTCTCTTTCAAAACGAGATCACCTTCGATCTCCCGATGCTTTACTTTCTTGTCGAAGGCTCGCCATTCTCCCTTGGTAAGCTCGGATATGTTCCATGGCTTTCAATCGACGCTCATCTAGCAGGGGCCAATTCATCGTGGCGACTTTGGAGCCATTCGACCTCGTTGATCCGGCTTTCCAACAAAGACACCTGAGTGAGGGGATTTCTAGCTCGATTGGGAGTACGGCTTCCATTTCGTAGGTGAGGGCAAACGATGTCTCCCCCGTTGTGGTTCTGACGGATGTTCTGTAGCCCCAGAGTGCCAGGTGTAGCTTCTCGGGCCAATCTCTGCTTCGAACAGCCATTTTCCGAATGATGTTTTCTAATGTCTTGTTTGCTGCTTCGAGGGCTCCGTTGGTTTGGGGCCTATAAGGGGATGACTTGTGACGGGTTATTCTGAATTCTGCCAGCAGCCTGTCGCATTCCCCTTCGAAGTGGGATCCATTATCTGAGATGATTTCGGCTGGCAACCCGTATCTGCATATGATGTTTTCTTTGATGAAGAGGGCTACTTTCCTTGAGTTGAGGATTTTATAGGACTTGGCTTCAACCCATTTGGTGAAATAGTCCACAGCTACCAGGATGAATTCGTGGCCGTTGCTGCCTGGTGGTGTGATTTTGCCTATGATATCAATTCCCCAAGTGACGAAAGGCTAAGGGGTCGTCATGCAGTATAACTCGTGAGGAGGCAAATGATTAAGATTTGAGTACCGCTGGCATTTGTCGCAGCTTTTGACGAACTGGATGCAGTCGGTTTCCATGGAGATCCAAAAGTATCCCATTCTTAGTATGATTTGCATTAGAGCCCGAGCATTCATAATGGGGCCGCAGTACCACCATGTACTTCTTTCATGAGTCCGGTAGCCTCTTGTTTGCCGATACATCGCAGAGGGGGCCTTGATAACGCTTCTTGTACAACATATTCCCCAAAAGAACATAATGGGAGGCGAGTCGCTGTGGCCGAGAGGCTTTTCGCATTGATTCCTTCTTTATATTCCCCATCTTCATTTTGAAGGAGGCTTCGCCATTCTTCAGGTACTGATAGATCTGAGTGTACCAGGGATCACTGGCCGGTTCGGCCTCCGCTTCTATTTCAAAGCAATAAGCGGGGTTTTCTCTCCTCCCGACTCTGAATGGTTTGACGGACTTCCCTTCGGGTATTTCAACGAGGGAGGCTAATGTTGCCGTGGCATCTCGCAAACTGTTGCGATCTCTCGGGCAAGTAATGAAAGCCGATCTCCTTGAATTGAGTTACTAGCTCTTCCATATAGGTGTGATATTTCTGTAGACTCGGTCTACGGTCTTCCACTTATTGGAGACCTGGTTGATGATGAGGCGTAATCACCGTACACTTCCAACTCTTTGATATTTCTTTCAAGGGCGGCCTCCAACCCGGCTATGCAAGCCTCGTATTCGCATCATTGTTGGTCACCTCGAAGTTCAATCTTACCGCTATGGGGGTGTGTTCGTCAGTAGGATCGACCGAAGCATTCCTATTCCATTTCCCCTTTTGTTTGACGCCCCGTCGAAGAAGAGTTGCCAGCGATTTTCTCCTTCTAGAGCAAATATTCCATCATCGGGAAATTGAGGTTCAGGTCCTCGGGATTCATCACTTGGGAAATCGGCCAAATGTTCTGCCATTATACGCCCTTTTACGGATTTCCTCAAAACATAAGTGATGTCGTATTCAGCCAAAAAGAACGACCATTTTGCCAACCTCATGGAGATGGAAGGCTTGTCGAACAGATATTTGATGGGGTCTATCTTTGAGATGAGATGTATCGGGTGAGACCGCATGTAGTGTTTCAACTTTCCCACTACCTGCACTAAACCTGCGCAAGTCTTTTCACAAGCAGAGTAATTGAGTTCGCTCCCTTGAAGCTTTCTGCTCACGAAATAGATGGCGTTTTCAACCTTAGAATCTTTCTTCTCTTGAGCTAACATAGCCCCAATTGCTGTATCCGTGACAGTTAGATATAGCAATAGTGGCTTTTGCTGATGTGGTGGGCAAAGAATCGGGGGATTCACGAGGTACGCCTTGATTTGTTCAAAAGCGAGCTGGCATTCTGGAGTCCATTCTGTATAGGCATTTTTCTTCATCAACTTGAAGATCGGCTCGCAAATCGAGGTCAGCTGATTTACAAAACGACTTATGTATTGCAGTCTTCCCATGAAGGATTTCACTTACGTGAGCGTCCGAGGTGGCTTCATTTCGACTATCGCCTTGATTTTCGGGGATCTACTTCAATTCCCGTTCCGTCACCATATATCCTAGCACCTTGCCTCGTCTTACACCGAAGGTGCATTTGGCCGGATTAAGCCTCATACTGTGGTCTCGGAGGTGGCCGAAGAATTTTCTCAAATCAACGAAGTGTTGGCCATTGGATCCTTTGGAATGTATTATCATATCGTCCACATAGACCTCAATTTCTTTGTGGATCATGTCATGGAACAAGGCTGTGGCTGCCCTCTGGTAAGTAGCCCCGGCATTCTTCAGTCCGAATGGCATAACAGTGTAGCAATACGTGCCCCAAGGGGTGGTGAAGGCTGTCTTGGCTTGGTCTTCCTCTGCCATCTTGATTTGGTTGTAGCCGACAAAGCCGTCAACGAAGGACTTGACCTCATAGTTGGCCGTGGTATCCACTAGCATGTCAATATTCGGCAAGGGGAAATGATCTTTTGGACTAGCCTTGTTCAGATCTCTGAAGTCCACGCAGCATCGGATCTTCCCGTTGGCCTTGGTCACTGTCACTATGTTGGAAAGCCATGTCGGATATTCAATCACCCTGATGAACCCTGCTCTGAGCATTTTTTCAATCTCCTCTTTCACCTGCAGAGACCATTCGGGCTTAATTCTTCTCAACAGTTGCTTTACTGGCTTGACTTCCGGGTCGAGCGGTATCCGGTGTTCAACTATGGAAGGGTCAAGGCCTGGCATATCCTTATAGGACCATGCAAACACATCCACAAATTCTCTTAGCAGCTCAATCAGAGTGTCATTTTTGGTCCCTTCAAAGAAACTACCAATCTGCGTCTCTTTAGGCTCTTCTGCAGTTCCCAGATTCACACTCGTCAAAACCTCTTCGACAGCTTGGACTCGATTTTCCTCTTTCCGAACAACCTGCTTAAAGATTTCTTTAATATATTGTTCATTTAATGTGTCTGCTTCTAATGAATCATTATTAACTGTTTTTAGGTTATTAGTTAATTTATCATTAGTTAGAGTGGCAATCAGGGGATACTCAGAAAGGTCCGTCATTTCATTAAGAACAAAGGGGGATACAGCATTGGCTACAACTTCGTAGTCTTCAGGCGTAAGGCCATCGGACGACTCGAGAGACTCGAACTCAATAATGAGAGACTCGAAGGACTTTACATAGGTTGACACAAGGGGACGGGGGACCAATCCAAGCTTTGTGATCATTTCCTCCTTGGTCGCGGATGGGCCTGAGAGAGTTTCCCAATTCTTCAATGGCATTGCTGTCAGGGGCCTCATGACTTGGGATTTGCGCTGTTCTCCTTTCTCAATCATTGCTATCATCTCTTTGACTGAACCGAAATCAATCAGGTCTGGCACCTGAACCTCTTCTCCGAATAACTGCTGCATAATCGGACCATCCCAATCATCTGAAAAGACTTCTGTGGCTTTGGCTTTCGGCATTGTCAGCTTAAACTCAGGCTTTGGGCCTTCTTGGGCAGTCGGGATCACAGTGGCAAGCTTGATAACTTCCTCATCGTAGGTGACATCATCGGGACTGGTGCCATCCTCAAAACTGAGCATATGAATGTAAGGATCTGCTTGCGGATACGCTGCATCCTCGACCCCGGAGAGTCCTGACTTGTTGTCGTTTGATTGCTCAATCCAGACATAAGGGCGTCTTGAACCTTGCTGTGCTACTGGAGCTACTAAGAAAACCTCATGCCCCATACTCGAGAGGAAGGGTTTGGTGGGTAATTCCTCTTGTAAGACATCCCACACAACTGTCATGCATTCAATATGAGTATGACGGTGCTCGTTGACTTTTATCACAAAGATTTCCTTGCATGGCTGGGCCGGAGAGTTGACTTGAAGAATGCTGATAAATCTTTGATTGGAGACTGGGGATTTATGTGCCTGCATCATGGCGATGCTCAGTGTTTCTTTCCAGTTTGCCTCCAAATGTTGGAAACGGCAATTGAACTTGAGGTATCGGACTGCTTCAGGGCCTGCCTGTTCAAGTACACTGACATAGTTAGCATCACTGGACTCTGAGGGATTCTGATGAGACTTGCCCCGATAGTCCCTTGGTTGATTTGAAGGAGGTAGCCCCAGTCTCTAGCTGCGGCACGCTTGATCGTCTGTCTCGGCTCGTTCCCTATGAGGAAACCGTCCCTGATGACTTCAAGATCTCCCTAACGGTTAATGAACTTGACGCATTGATGGAGAGTGGAAGCTATGGCTTTCATGTGATGTATCCAAGGGCGTCCCAACAGAGCTGTGAATTAAGACTGAATGTCCATTACATGGAATTTTGCTGGCACCATTTGGGTTTCGAACCAGAGCTCCAGAGTCACCGTCCCCAGGATAGGACGAGACGTGCCGTCGTAGGCCTTGACAGTCTGGGTAGATGGGATCATGTGCCTTTCATTGATGCGTAGGGCCCGCATCATGCTGAGGGGAAGGACGTTAAAGGCTGATCCATTGTCCACCAATACCCCGGGGAGTGATATGGTGTTGAGCCGGAGAGTGATGTACAGGGCTTCATTGTGCCCGGAGGCGTCTCTTGGCAGGTCTTCGTCGCAGAAGGTGATCATACTACCATATATCAGGGGATCATAGATTTGGTCTCTATCCGGAGAAGGAGAGTCATCAAGCCATCCGTTCCCTGTCTTTCTTTTGCGAGGTAAAGCTTTTGCTGAGGCCTCAAGGTTGTGTTGAGGCTGTTTGTGGCGGTTGGCACCCTTGGCCAGCACATTGATTGAGTGCGAGTGCCAAACTGGCTTTGATCTTTCTTTGCCGGCACGTGCTCGGAAGTTGGACAAATTGAACCTTGGCTGATTCCGCAGGGGATTAGGCTTCTGGCTGGCAGTGAAATTTCCCAGATCTGAGGTACTCTTGTGTCTCGAGGTCTGAACTCTGTTGTCAGCAGGACTTTTCGGCCTTCTAACCCCTGTTTGTTCTAGAGCGGCATGGCCTGGAAGAAGGGAGGACTGGCTGGAGTAGAGTACGTAGTAATCGAACCTTCCGGATGGCTCTCCGAGTGTGCCCACACTGGTATCACCGGCTTCGAACCTTTCTTTCAATTTCTGCTGGGAGGAAGCTTTCTTCTTCTTAGGTGGCGGTCCTCGCTTATCCAATCTTGATAGTCCCTTTCGAGGCAATCGGGGCAGTCACAGATATCCCACCAAATGTGCTCGGCAACTGGTGGTGGATTTGGGACCTCGGGTTGAGCTGTGCTAGAATGACTCTGAGTTGAACCAGTCTGGGGAGATTTACTGTTGGGCTCACCAGGAAGCAAATGGTTGGATTCTGCCGAGTAATGAGAGGCATTAGGATTCAGGGAAACAGGCACATATTTGTCCTTCAGGGGAGCCCCAGTCAGTTGGGGGATTGCCAATGTTCCGAAATGTCGTTTGGCTTCTTCGATCCAGGCCTGCTGTTTATTCTGGCGTTCCTCAAGAGCCCTGATGGCTAACCACATTTCCTCCGTTGTTCCCCAATCTTCATTCTCTCTGCTGTTGTTTGCAGGACCGGTATCATCTTGAGAGGGGACGCCCGACGATTGCTGAGGCATACCGAACTGAGCCATCCTTGACTGCTGTTGGAATGGTGGAGCTTTGAACTTCTGTTTGGGAGCTAGCTGATCTGTAAGTCGACGAACGGGAGTTCCTGCGGTGGTGGCATAGGAAGCTGAGGGTGGTATCCCGGGACGATTGAGAGTGGGAGTAGGACTTTCTTCATTCTTTATGGTAAAAGTGTCATCGGGATTGAGACTGACAGCCAAACCATGGCTCCTGAAGGCCCCCAGAAGGTTGTCAATTTGAGCTTCATGCCGCAGTCTCATCTGTTCTACCAACCGGATCCAATGTTGATCTGTCTGAGGGATCCCGGGGGGCGGAGTGATGTTGTCCCCATCGTTACCGGCTGATGCAGACATTCTGAAACCCGGAGTCGGAACAAATGGTGAAGCTGACGATGCGCTTGACTCTTCCCAACTGATCAAACGGTGACCCGGCGCCCGAAACCAAGCTTTGTGAGGAGCTGCGGGGGGAAAGACACGAGGGTTCAGATGTTTGGGAGTGAAGGAGGGTAGGTGTTTGGGCTTAGGGCTCATGCAACATGCAGTTATTTGTTCTTGTTTACTTAAAACGTATTTTATTAAACCTAAGCGGTTGGAAAAGATTGCTCTTCTTTTTCGCAAACTACTCTGATTCCTGGATCAGTGGGCCCCATCACTACGCCTGCGGACCCTCAACCTGTAACCTCGAACAAGGGTTCCGTAGGGCAAGCAGGTCCCACCGACCGAAAAGAAAAACGATCCTAAAGTCTGGCGGGTAATCTAGTCTTAACGAGCATTCGATGTAAATTACGGACAAAGCTGACGTCAAAGGTCAAGATCATGTCCGGAGGGCTCGACGAAAAGTCGGCATGGCTCGGACTGATAAACGTCCATAATTGATCTTGACCCGTCGTTAGTTAGGCCGTAATTAGACATGGAATAATCATTAATCCTTGATGACTCAGTGTCATGCCGGGAGTCGGTGCATAAGTTGTGCCAGTCAAAGTCAAAGTCAAGGCGCCAGTCAATATCTGGTCAAAGTTTGCGGTGGAAAACCGGCATGACTTCGACTGATTAGTGTCCCCGAAAGATATTGACTTGGTATGCCGACTAAGGCTTGACAGGAAAGGTGTATACACAGACCGGGCATGACACGGACCAAACTAAAAACCAACCGGGTCTCGGACAAAGTGTGTCACGGACAAGTGCATGGTCGACACGAGGCTCCAAGGGATGTTTGGGTAGTCCCGTGCTCGCACCGAGAGGCGTAATAAGGCCAAACGGGCTGCTACTGGGATTTCCCCGGGTTAAGGACGTAGTGTGCAGTGTGAGGTCAAGTGCGCGTAGTGTGCAAGCAGTCTATCTTCTTTTTCTGAGTAAAATAGAAATTTTCATTGTCTTAAAGAGGATGATGCATGCAAAAAATTTGAAAATGATTTTTTTTTTTAAATCTCTTTTTTTTTTTGAAAATTTTTTTTTTTTGAATTTTTTTTTGAATTTTTTTTTTTGAATTTTTTTTTCTGAAATTTTTTTTTGAAATTTTTTTTTTTGAAAGCAAATAAACACATAAGCACATAGGCACAAAAATTCAAACAGTTAAGAAAATGATTTCGACAGTCAAAATACCGATTCTTCCGGGACAGTCAAAACAACACGAAATGTGCAAAACAAACACACACACACAATACAAATGGTTTCAAATGCCGGGACGGAAGTTTGACCCACAAAAGCTTTTCTCCTTTTTTTTTTCTTTTTTTTTTTTTGGAAAATTTTTTTTTAAAAAAAAGATAAAGCTCATTTTCCTATTTTTCCCCAGCGGAGTCGCCACTGTGATGAATGTGTCCCGCCGCCAATTTTTCTTTTTGAAAAATCATTTAAAAAACACGGGAGTCGCCACGCCATTTTTATTTTAAGGGCCAAAACTTTGAAAAATGCCCGAGATTAGAGATTTGGGTTCGGAGGTCACGTTACACTCCGGGAAGAACGTTAGGGTTCACCCGGAATGCCTCGTAAAACGAGTCTTCCTAATTTGAAACCATTTGTGTGTGTGTATGTGTGTTTTGGTTAAAATAAGTGCAAACTGAGAGAACTAAAAATTGATAACTCTTTGTAAGACATTAAAAAAGTCCCATGATTTTTGGTATGATTTTAGGGTTGAGTTTTGGTACTCAAAAGACTCCTTGAAGTTGAAAGTCAATTCTGCCAGAATGAAAAAGACAGTGGACACTTGATTTTAAAATGGATTTAAGGGTTTTAAAACTTCAGAATCTGAGGAAAGTCAGAGAATTAAAGTTGTTTAAAACATCTTAAATAAGGTGACTGCAAAATATTTTCATGATTGGAGATGATTTGATGGACCAAAACCTTCTGGAAATCACAGATGTGAAATCTGGATTTCCAGAGACTGCTAAACTGACTTTTGGAAAATAATTTGGAAAAGGGAGTTATACTCACGAAAAAATTAAGTAAAAATATTTCTGGAATCCTATGGATGTTGGATACAAAAAGTATTTTATAGTCAACACCAAGTTCCAAGTTTTTATGTGGCCAAAAAATTAGACAATGGACAGAGGTCTTAGAGAAAGGCTACTGGAGAGCAACATTCTCAAGAAGGAAAATGTGATTTAAAGGGGGTTTGCATCCATGCTTTGTCCCCATTTCCTTAGGCTTTGATTAGTGATCACTAAACTTGTTTAGTGGTGATCTACTATATCAAGCCATCCTTAGGGTACATTAGGACTTGAAGCATTTCATTTGCTTGGGAAGGGGAGATTTAACCTTGAAATAAAGATTTTTTGTATGAAAATGATTTTTGGAAAACACTTTTAAGTGAGTAAGAAATAATTTGGACCTTTTAAAATGGTTTAGAGGGAATGTTGATCCTTATAGAAGATCATCCATGGAGATGAACTTCCATGGAGATCCTCTTGGATCTAGGGCAAGGGATGGCCAACAAACAAGTTACATCTTTGAAATATGAGATGCATGCATGGATGAGGGAGGTTTAGGGTAAGGAGAGGGAGGGATTTCCAATGGTGTTATCCTATCTTCCTTGTGTTTGTGTTTGAGGCTTGAATCTAGTGAGTATTTGGTGAGTGAGATTTGGGAAAATAATCAAGAGAAAAAGTGGCAATTCAAGGAATTCCCACTGTTTTCTCTAGTATTTTCGCCAAGGTGCTTGCTGTGAGTGAATTGTGTCTTCTATTTCTGAGACTGAGGGGCTCTATTTATAGGCCTCTGAAAATTACAAAACCATCCGCGCGGACCTGAATGTAAGCGTGCACTGTTCATTAAATGCTGCTCCAGGCTTTGGACAAAGGGAATATATTTTCAAAATAAGCAACCAGTTGTTGTTTTACAGATTTCCTTTTTCGAATTTTTTTCTTTTGTGAGATTCTTTCCCTTGTTTAACTCTAAATAGCAATCCCCAACTTACCCTTGCTTTGTTAGAAAAGTTAGGTTTTGTTAGAAAAGTTAAGGCTTAGGTTAAGAATGTGAAGGCTTTCGTTAGTTTTCTAACGGAAATACTAACAATTCAAATTGGAGCACTTACATCTGGATGCTATGTATTTCTGGAAATTAAGTTTATAGGGCTATGCTAGATTAATTCATTGTTTATGCATGCGTAGTTAATTAAAATATTATTTTATTAATTGTTGCGATGCATGAATTATGTGTTCTTAAATGTTAAGAATTTTAGATGTTTAGTTGAAACAATATATTGCAATTTCCTGAATGTTTAGATTGAAACATTAAAATTTTGATTTTATGATTGTTTATGAGAAACAAGTCATTTTTACGCGAAATTTAAAAGGAAACTGATTGTTTATAAAAGGTAGTGATTATGTTGCCAAATCAGAGCTGATTTCTGATTGTGCATGTCTAGGAGAGTTCTGTCTAAGGAGAGATTTGGTACTTAAGTAGTCCTTGTGGCTCACCTATCTTCCTGGGAACTTACCTGGTGCACGATTATGACTATCTTTGCTGATATGCTTATAATCTACTTTTAAGAACCTTCATTTAACTTTTAAGTTCTTTATGTCAATTCATGATTAAAACACTTGAGACCATTCGGATAGTTTTGGGTGGGCTTGCCATAGCAAGGTACTTTGATTCTATTCGTATGCGAGCAAGATGAGGAAATAGTGGTTCCTATACGTTTAAAGTGAATGAACTTAATTGAGTTATCAAAATGGTTTTGGACCCAAGGCATAAGATGAGATTAAAATATGCCTAGACATATAATGTCTTGAATAAATCTCATAAAAGATATAAGAGTCATATATGTGATATAATTGATGTTTTTACCTAATTAATTTAGTTTTGAGTGGTTTGCCATAGCAAACTTGAAATTAAATTAAAGTTGGATCTTAGCCCATTAAATGTATATTATGCTTATTTGCATTGGAAGGTGTATAATTTAGTGGGAGCATTTTATGTAAATGCATCATACTTCTCATATGATATGTTTACTTATATGTGTTCATATTTTATGTATATCTTTTTTGTAGAATAAATGGCATCAAACAATAATCATCTGTCACTGCGATCTCTCCTTGAGAAGGAAAAATTGGAGGAGAATGGTACAAACTATATGGATTGAATCCGTAGCGTGAGAATTGTTCTCAGGCAAGAGGAAAAACTGTACGTTCTCGAGGAACCTATTCCACCTGAACCTGCTGCCAATGCTACTAGGGCATTGAAGGATCAATATCTGAAGCACAAGCGTGATTCTACAGATGTTGGTTGCCTCATGCTCTCCGCCATGTGTAAGAACCTTCAGAAGGATCTTGAGCACTTGGGGACAGTTGATCTGAACAATCGACTGATGGAAATGTTCCAAGTACAAGCTAGGCAAGAAAGGTATAACACAGTTAAGGTCTTGACCTCATGCAAGATGAGTGAAGGACAAGCTGTTGGTCCCCATGCTCTTAAGTTGAAGGGCCACATTGAGCATCTTGAAAGGCTCAATTTTCCAATTAGCCAAGAGTTGGCTACCGACATAATATTGAATTCATTGCCCAAAAGTTTTAGTAATTTCATAATGCACTATAACATGGGAGGCATGAATAAAAACCTTTCCGAGATAGTTCAAATGTTGAACACCGCGGAAACCAATATTGTCGAGAAGAAAACCGATCAAGTGCTGATGGTTAACAAGGGGAAGGGTTTCAAGGGTAAGGGAAAGGCAAAAGTTGTCAATCCTAAGGCAAATGTTGCCAAATCCAAAGAGTCTGCCAAGCCTAAAGAGGCTAAGACCAAGTCCCAAGAGGACGCAGTCTGCTTCCATTGCAATGAGATTGGACATTGGAGGAGAAACTGCACAAAATACAAGGAAGCACTGAAGAAGAGCAAAGAAGTTGCTTCGACTTCAGGTATCTTTGTTATAGATATATTCCTATCTACTTCTAGTTCTTGGGTATTGGATACCGGATGTGGAACTCACATTTGTTTAAATGTGCAGGGTCTAAAGAACAGAAGGATGCTTGAGGAAGGTGAAGTGGACCTACGTGTGGGGAATGGAGCAAGAGTTGCTGCATTAGCCGTAGGAACTTATGAAGTTACTTTACCTAGTGGACTAATACTTGTTTTGAACAATTGTTATTACGTTCCAGCTTTAAGTAGGAATATTATTTCGATTTCATGTTTAGATAATGAAGGTTTTAATTTTCTTATATGTGATAAGAAGTTTTTCATTTACAAGAGTGATATGCATTATTGTACTGCTGTTTCATTCAATGGCCTTTATATCCTTGATGTTGAAAATCGTGATAATGATGTCTATAACATTAACAAGAGATCTAAACCCAATGATGTAAACCACACTTACTTATGGCATTGTCGTCTTGGCCATATAAATGAGAAACGCATTTCTAAACTTCACAAAGATGGATTTTTAGACTCACGTGATTATGAATCTTATGAGACATGCGAATCTTGTTTACTTGGCAAGATGACCAAGGACCCATTTACCAAAACTGGTGAAAGGGCTGGCGACTTATTAGGCCTCATACATACCGATGTGTGTGGACCTATGAGTAGCGATGCTAGGGGAGGATTTCGGTACTTCATAACATTCACTGACAATTATAGTAGATTTGGATATGTTTATCTAATGAAACATAAAAGTGAATCGTTTGAGATATTTCGAATATTTCAAAATGAGGTGCAAAACCAACTTGGAAAAACTATTAAAGTACTTCGATTCGATCGAGGTGGCGAATATTTGAGCCAAGAATTTGACAGTCATCTTAAGAGTTGTGGAATCATTTCAGAACTCTCTCCACCTGGAACACCACAATGAAATGGTGTGTCTGAGAGGAGGAATAGAACTTTGTTGGACATGGTGCATTCTATGATGAGTCAAGTTGAGCTTCCTTTATCCTTTTGGGGACATGCACTAGAAACTGCTGCTTTCACTATAAACAGAGTTCCTACCAAATCGGTTCAAAAGACCCCATATGAGATGTGGCATGGAAGAAAATCTAGTTTGTCTTTCATGAAGATTTGGGGTTGCGATGCATATGTCAAGAAGTTAACTTCTGACAAGCTAGCACCAAAGTCTGATAAATGTGTTTTCGTGGGTTATCCTAAGGAAATCAAATGATACTATTTCTACAACCGAAACGAGAATAAAGTGTTTGTTGCTCGGAATGGTACTTTCTTAGAAAAGGAGTTTCTTTGCAAAAGAACCAGTGGGAGTAAAATAGATCTCGAAGAAACTCGAGAACCCAAAAACAACATTGAACCTATAGTAGAGACTGAACCAAGTTCACAAGTAGTTGTGGAACCGGTTCAAGATGCGCAAGTTCTTCGCCGAAGTGGTAGGTCACGATCCGAACCTGAGAGACATGGATTTCTCGTTACGGAAAGTGATGAAGTGGAGTTAATCGAAAATGATGAACCTACTTGCTATCAAGAAGCGAATGATCCACCCGAAGGTGTAAAAACCATAGGGTGCAAATGGGTCTTCAAGAAGAAGACCGACATGGATGGGAAGGTGCACACCTATAAGGCTAGGCTTGTAGCTAAGAGATATAGGCAGATTCATGGCATCGACTATGATGAAACCTTTTCGCCTGTAGCTATAGTTTAAGTCTATTAGAATTTTAATTGCCATAGCCGCATATTATGACTATGAGATATGGCAAATGGATGTCAAAACAGCTTTCCTTAATGGGAAGTTACTTGAGGATGTATACATGATACAACCTGAAGGTTTTATCAGTCCAGAAAATTCTAACAGGGTGTGTAAGTTGCAGAAATCCATTTATGGATTGAAGCAAGCTTCAAGGAGTTGGAATCTGCGTTTTGATGAAGCAATCAAGGAGTTTGGCTTTATCAAGAACGAAGATGAACCTTGTGTATACAAGAAAATTAGTGGGAGTGTAGCACTATTTTTAGTGTTGTATGTCGACGATATCTTACTCATTGGAAATGATATTCCTGCACTACAGACTGTCAAGTCTTGGTTGGGAAAGTGCTTTTCGATGAAAGATATGGGCGAAGCTGCATATATCCTTGGTATCAAGATCTATAGAGATAGATCCAAGAGGATGATTGGTTTAAGTCAAAGTACTTACATTGACAAGGTTCTTAGAAGATTCCAAATGAAAAATTCTAAAAGAGGAAACTTGCCAATGTTGCATGGTGCATCTCTTAGCAAGACTCAAACTCCTAAGACTAATGATGAGCGAAAGAGAATGAATGGTATTCCATATGCTTCGGCAATTGGGTCTATCATGTATGCTATGTTATGTACTAGACCCGATGTCTCGTGTGCTCTAAGCATGACGAGTAGGTACCAATCGAATCCCGGTGAACCACATTGGATAGCAGTCAAGAATATCCTCAAGTACTTACGAAGAACTAAGGATGTATTCTTTGTCTTTGGAGGAATGGAAGAAGATCTTGTAGTAAAAGGCTACACAGATGCTAGCTTCCAAACCGACAAGGATGATTTCAGATCGCAGTCTGGATTTTTATTTACGCTAAATGGAGGCACTGTGAGTTGGAAGAGTTCCAAGCATAGTACCGTCGCTGATTCTACAACCGAATCTGAGTACATAGCGGCATCTGATGCAGCTAAGGAAGTCGTTTGGATCAAAAAGTTCATTAGTGATTTGGAAGTCGTTCCAAGCATCAGAGAACCTATTGAACTTTACTGTGACAACAATGGTGCCATTGCACAAGCAAAGGAACCAAGGTCACACCAGAGATCCAAACACATACTTCGACGTTTCCACATTATCCGAGAGATATGTGAGAGGGAAGACGTAAAGATATGCAGAGTAGGCACTGATGACAACGTGGCGGATCCATTAACTAAGGCTCTTCCGCAAGCTAAGCATGATGGTCATGTTAGGTCCATGGGTATTCGATACATGGGAGATTGGGCCTAGTGCAAGTGGGAGACTGTTAGTGTTATGCCCTAGGCCTATGATTGATAGACTTATGTGTTGATATTATTTATTATTATATGAGATGTTTATCATTTGATTATTATATGTTTTGTATATTTGTTTATAATAATCTCCGTCCCTGATTATTAAGAGAATAATTAGTATAAATGTTAATGGATAATCATATGATGATTATATGCATAGAGATGCACATTAAATTTATGGGTACTTGTTAGAGAACAAGTGACTAGACTTGACCCGCATGAGATTTATGTCATGGTCAAATGTCATAATTAAATCTCATAAGGTCACTTCATTTAGTCCCTAGACCTGAGATTATCATAACCTTACATATGATGAAAGTCATGTTTGATTTTAGCCAAACGATATCTTAACACGATATTTATAAAGGCTATCTTTGGCATGATCGGATTCATGATGGAAAGGATGATAAGTCAAGATGGAATTTGTCCCTCGAAAGAGAGATGTTTTGCTTGGGCCCCTCGATGAGTGATAATGATGAAAGTGTATGGTCATACCCCAATGTGATTGGAATTATCATTATACTCGGAATCGAGAAAGCATTGAACAAAGACAAGTTGACGAGGACCATGACTTATGTTCAATATAACATCGTAAGACAAAGGGAGAAATGGAAGTGTACCATTGGAAATGTGAACTCTTACGTTACATTATTTGGGTAGACATAATGGCTTGCTAGAGTCCGCTTATGTCTTATGAGGGACGATATGATCGAACTCATTGCCAACATAATGTAATCCTATTGGGTCACACACAACTAGAATGAATTGAATAAACCAGAGGAAGAATGATTGAGAGAAACCTGATGTGACTTAATGTATCGCGCGACAGAACTAGTCCATGGGACTCGTCTGGTCGTGCGACACTCTAAGACCATAGAGGTATTTTCGGACTGGTTTCCTAATTTGATTAGGAAACAAATATTGATGCTAAAGTAGTATAAATATAACAGTCTGTCAGCCCTAAAAAGCTAGCCAAAATTCTGAAAAGAAATTCACAACATATATTCTCAATATTCTTCATAGGTTTAAGAGATCTAGCAATCTTCAAAAGAATCTTTTCTTGGTTCATTCAAAGGTGTGGATACCGAAAGAGGGTCTTCGCTCGTTCATCGATCAAGGCCTAGAGTTCAAGCAATCTGAAGAACGAAGTTTGTGATTCGAAATCACATAATCAAATCGTTTGATAGCTCAAGAACGGAAAGCGTTCAAGGTTGGTTATTTCTATCTCATAGGAATTCAAATTAATTGTATAGAACGGATCCTAGGCTCCTTGGGTTTTGTGTTAATTAGATGCTTAATTCCGCTGTGCATGGACCCATAAAACCCAACAGTTTTCTCACCATTTGAGAACCAATGGTTACAACATTGTTACATGTTGTCTTTTCAACTTGGTTACAACATTGTTACATGTTGTCTTTTCCACTTGGTAATAACATTGACATGTTATCCCCGTCAAGTGGTTGTAACATTTACATGTTACCAATGAACAACAAAGAGTCCATAATCAACGAAGCAGTCCCAATGTAAAAATATCCAAGAAAAAGGGAAAAATGCCCCACAAGACTAAGATGTTGAACCAACCCAACATCTCCAAAAAAAGCTAATGTATTGACTCTTATGAGTCCTTACAAATTAAAAAATCTCCTTGAGGATAAACCCTCATCAAATTGTTTTTGAAAGAAAAAGAGATAAACATCTTATAGTCATTCAGTATTACTGTCTTGAGCATCATCAACCTGCTCAATCTTCTTGGAGGTAACCTCACTAGCTTTTTCATCAATAATCCTCTGCAAAGCTGCATTATCATCATCCAAGTCCCAGTTCACGTGCTCCCTTCTTGGTATTCCTTGATCATTTGGATTCTTGCTTCAAAAACTACCTTCGCAGTTTCGTTCACCATATCATCACGTTGTATTCTCATCTCCCTCTCATGTCTCACGTCAACACTAGCAATTCTAGATCTCCATTTAAAATTTCTTCATCTTTAGCCCTGACTTCCAATCTCTTCTCTCTCAGTATCTTAGCAGCATCTTTCAGATCCTTCTCATATTCAGATCTATCCATGTCTAAGGTGTCGCATTTAACCTTCCACATTATGATTTCTTTAGACATCAACTTGGCAATCGAGACAGCCTGTTATCAACAAACAAGTGATATCGACCAGAATGAAAGAGGATCTCTATACAAAAATTCGAATAACCAAATTACATGACTCTCTAGCACCTCCTCACTCTGAGTCTGCTTCTCCGCATTGGTATCTTGATCCTCTCTTTTCCTCTTCAAAATAACTTTATCGTCCGCCTTAGGTATGTTCTCTTCTACTTTCTTCTTGCCTTTATACTTAGCCACAATGTCATTCGTCGTAAAGCCGGATCGAGTCACTGCAAGTAACAATATATATATATATATATATATATATATATATATATATATATATATATATATATATATATATATATATATATATACATTAGTATGGACTTGTCGAAGAAACCGATCTGATGGTATGATGAATCAAGCTCACTTTTTGAAGAAATGTTGCAACTTTGGATTTGGCGAATACGGATGGAGATTGCACCCTCTAGGCTGATCTCGCCATAATATAGGAAAAGACACCAGGTATGGAAGGGATTCGAAAAGATTTGATGATATTAGGTCCATCCGAGAACGACGGTTATTGATTCTTATCATGACTCTGTACCTTCCTTCCAATCGTCACATGAGGATATTCTTGTCAAAATATTAAAACCTTCTGTATTCAACTTGGAAAGCCTTAATATTTTGGGGGCAATTGTTTCACCCTAAAAATTCCACTCAGCATGTTCTACATCTTGAACATCCATCCTGAGGTAACGTCTTGACTTACATCTTGGACTAACGCCTTGAAATTGTTTGTTGTATTTTCCTATTTTTCAGGAACACAAATATAAATAAAAATAACTCATTTGAACGACTGCATGGACTTGGTCAAAGCAACAACACAACGGTCTCATCCATCAACCAAGGGATAACGGCTGATCTTCATCAACAAATGGCGAGATTCTAGGCAAAATATCAGCATGTCATTCAAGTTGTTGTTCTTTCAGTTACATTCATGCCTATATATTATTCCTAGAGCGCACTTGTAAACACGTTACACATTTTTGCTTACTCTCATACTGCACTTGTACTCAAAAACTACAATACTCAATAATATTTCTTTGATTTAGGTAGGCTTTCCAAAGCTTCCCGAGGTTTTTCCCTCGAACGATTGTTCTAAGGGCTTCCTCGTTACATCCTTGCGTTCATCTTGTTTTGTGAATTATATTCCATTTGTGCCCAAACATCCTTGATAAGACAAATTTACTTGTTGAAATTTGTCCAAAACAGTGGTGACACCTACTCAAGAGGTACCTGTAACTGTGGCAGATGGTAGCAAGATACATAGCCAGGGAGAATGTAAGGGATTTACTTGGAACTTGCAGGATGTCGAGTTTAAAGAAGATATGAAAATCATCAAGCTAGGTGGTTGTGATGCAGTTTTAGGAATACAATGGCTCAAAACTTTAGGACCCATTACTTTTGATTTCAATGAGATGTCGATGGGTTTCAAATGGAAGGGGAAACATTGTAAACTGCAAGGGGTTCAAGATGTAATGATGCTGAAATTTATGACAGCCCCAACTGCTACAAAAATGCTAAATGATTTACATTGTGGGCCAGTTGAACAATTGTATTCACTGTCTTCAGTAGTCAATGAGGGAGAAGTGGACCCAAAAATATCAGTATTGTTGGAGGAATATGAGGATATTTTCTCAGAACCAAAGGAGATGCCACCAGCTAGAAAATTTGATCATGCAATACCCCTTAAACCTGGAAGTCAGCCAGTGAACAATAGGCCCTACAGATGCCCCTATTTTTAGAAGAATGAAATTGAGAAGATAATAAAGTAGCTATTGGACAGTGGGGTTATATAACCCAGCTCAAGTCCCTTTGCTTCCCCTGTGATCTTGGTTAAAAAGAAAGATGGTACATGGAGAATGTGTATTGATTATAGGGAGTTAAACTAGTTGACTGTCAAGGATAAATTCCCTATTCCCGTCACAGATGAACTACTTGATGAATTGCATGGTTCCAAGTTTTTCACCAAACTGGATTTGAGGTCAGGGTATCACCAAATCAGGATGAAGGAGGATATTAGCAAGACTGCTTTCAAAACCCATCATGGACATTATGAATTCAAAGTGATGCCTTTTGGACTCACTAATGCTCCAGCTACCTTCCAAGCTCTTATGAATTCAGTGTTTGAAGATTTTCTGAGGAAGTTTTTATTAGTATTCTTTGATGACATACTAATATATAGTCCTACCATGGAAATGCACATGACTCACCTCAGATTAGCATTGGATAGAATTAGAGAGCATCAACTATTTGTGAATAAGAGCAAGTGTTCTTTTGGGAGTAAAAAGGTGAAATACCTTGGGCACATAGTGACAGGAGATGGGGTAGCAATTGATCCAACAAAGATTGAGAGCATGCTAGGTGACTGACGAACGTCGAAACGTCAAAAATAAATTTCCAACTCAACTATCTACAAGTGATTTGTAAATAGGGTAAGTCGAGTCGAACCACAGAGACACGAATTTAAAGTGTAGGAATTATTGCTATAACAAAAAGTTTGTAAAGTGAAGGATTTGTTGATTTGTTTAAGACTAATGTGTTTGCAAAAATTAAGTAAAAGTGATTATAAAAGATTTCAATAATAAGGAGACAATTCCCGGAATTGGTTTCACAAATTATGCTCAAGTTTCACAATTCATCAATCAAAGTGCACTTGGGGTTTTGTTCTTACAAAAGTATGATTGGGACACTTTGGCGGGTGATTTGCAATCAAGTGTTTCTAACTAATCTATTCCCTTGGCCCGTTCATAAATTAGTTAGAAACCCATTTTAGAACTTAAGAACACCGAATAAACCACAATTCTTATGAATCGTTTGGCGGGGATTCAACAAATTGTGAAAATCAAGCCAAGACTAATTTCAATTGTAAATTTGGCGGTTCACAATTGAAATTCTAACTAATTCAAGAACAATTATTTGATCAAGACAATAGTTCTAAAATTCCATTGAAAATAACTTGATAATCCCAAGTACAACAAAGATAAAAATGAAAAGTAAAACTTAAAACATAAAATGTTACCTCCAATTCCAAGAACTAAGAAATTAGCTATCCATGAAAAGTGAAGAACACCAAGAAAATGCTAAGAAAATTCTGCAGAAGTACCTAGAGAAAAGATGATGATTCTCTACTTATATGTCTCTAAAAAAAACTGAAAAAAACAATAATAAGAAATAAATAACCCATGTTCTCCAAAAACCACTGCTGCAATTAACCCATTATAAAAACCATGAACAGTCACCATTAATAATAATCATTAATCCTCATTAGTACCAATCCGCCTGGAAGCCTTCTGCAAAACGCCTCGTGGGCGGTCGCCCACAACACCATTGGGCGGTCGCCCGCCTCCAGAAACATTTGGTCTTCACAACACATACTCGTGCGCGGCCGCCCACACTGCACTGCGCGGTCGCCCATACTGGCAGAAGGTTCAAGGCTTCAACACTTTTTCTCCTGAGCGGCCGCCCACAAGAACCTGAGCGACCGCCCATACGCACAGACTGTTAGGCCCATTTTCTTTTCTTTCCTTCCGGCCCAGCTGCTTGAAATGGCCCAAATTCCATCCTCCTTTGCCCAACTTTCATTCTTGCATTGGCCCAGCTGCTTTCTTCCACTACAATTGCCTTGGTTTTGTCCCACTTATAATTCGATTCAACCCATAATTGCCTCGTCCCAATTTTCCACTTGATTTATTCACAATTGTTCCCGATTTCCAAACTTGAACCACTGAAACTAAAAACACTAAAAACATCCATTAAACACACAAAACTCAAGGATTAAGCAAATAATAAGTTCGTAAAGTAGTCAATGGATGAGTGTAAAACTCACTCATCAAATACCCCCAAACTTAGACATTTGCTAGTCCTCGAGCAAACATTAAAACAAACTATAAACATTAAAACTAAACAAACACACAAAAAATAAAAGCAAACTACTCTACCCAAATAATCAACTATGTCCCTCCATTCTTGCATGCTCCACAATTGCATAAATCACAAAATACCATCAACCGCAGGATAAGATTTTCCACAATGCAAGTATCAATATATTTTCCATCAATTGTAAAATATTACTTAACCATTATAATTACACCATAAATCTCTTTATGCACGAACATCTTTCTCTTTTCTCACAACCACGATCCATTTTTACAAAGCTAAGTACACCAACAATCTTTTATTTTATTGACTCTATTTACCAGACAACAACACTTTTTTAGACACAAAGCATGAATATTCCCATGAAATAATTACACCCCCCCCCCAAACTTGATCATTTAAGCACACTTTAAAATCTACTACCGTTCAAGTAGGGAACACCGTAGCGAACTCCATGCCCCTAATACTAAGTAGAGATTTATTTAAAGGCTTTGAGAGTTAGCCACTTCGGTATCGAGCTTGATACGGACCATCACGGCGGTAAAGCTCTTCCTCCATAACGCTACTGCATACCCAGAAATCTGGTTAAGCTAGAATAATCCCTAACCAATTAATCTACGCGTCTGGAGGTTTCACCGAGTATACATTGCATTGCCATTGCTCTCATTTTTATTTATTTTTTTTTTTTTTTTTTTTTTCTTTTTTTCTTTTTTTCAAGATCACAAGGGGGGGTTCCATTCACAACCAAGGAATACTCATATTCAAGACTTGCCTAATGTTGCTACATTGATAAACAAATTCATTAACTCAAAAGATGATGGTGTACTCTAAACTTTATAAAAATGAATCAAAATTATCAACAAAGAGCATGTTTCCACAAGTACACGAAACTACAACTAAGAGATTTATGACACAATTATAACTCTTAAGCAATATACCACAATTAACCAAAAATATACCAACTTGCATATACATATTCACACCCAAATTATCCTTCCTAGCGGTCACAATCATTCACATGCAATTAGGGGAACACCAAAACAGTAAATTCTAACTAAAACAGTAAATTCTAATTTTTTTGTCTTTTTTTCTTTTTTTCTACCAAAACAGTAAATTCTAACTAACATGTGAATTAAGCATATACAAACAACCAAGTACCCCACACCCCCAAACTTAAAACATGCATTGTCCCTAATGCACAAAATAAAAGAAAGGATAGGGGTACCTTCAACCAACAAATTACCTCCAAAATTGGTCCCACGGGCCAACCGAGCCACTTCCGCTCGAACCCGTGCTATGGTGCTGCTGCTGCTGTTGTTGTTGCTCTTGCTGCTGCTGCGCATCCCAAGAATTCCATCCTCTCAACTGCTCCGGAGTACGATATTGCGGCGGCTGGTATGGAATATGCTGAGGCGGTGGAGGAGGAGGAAGCCTGTGCCTCATCTCCTGATACATCTCTCGATCAAGCGCTCCTCCATACGCCGCTCCACATACTAGCAACAGAATACTCCTCGCAGCTATAGACTGCAGCTGTCTCTGACTCTCCTCCATACCCAACAACCGCTGATCCATCACCTCGTAATGTCCCCGGAGCTGCCTAATCTCCTCAGATAACACATCCACATGGCCTCCCACATAATAGGCCGCCTCCGTTGGAGTGAACTGCTGTTCCTCCATATCATCATCCTCCTCATTCCCTCTCACTCCTCTCGATGAACCTTCACCCGGCTGCAACTGAGCATGCCCCTTAATAGTAAGGGACCTCTTACTAACCGCCGTCCCGCTTGACACAATATCCCTAGCAATCCGCAACCGAGCAAAACTCACTCCCTTATTCTCTATCAAACCGTATATCAATAATGGGAAACTAAAATTGCATCGCCCAATAGTTTTAATGGTGTTCACAATCTCCTTGGATATCGCCAATCCAAGATTGAACCTTTGACCGGACAACACCACGGTCATCAACAGTGCTCTCCTCCAATGCACATCGTTATAATGTGAAGTAGGCATAATACGCTCGCAAATGAATCGATGCAAAGCGCGCATCCTCAAGTCCATGTCCCTAGCCTTCTTCACATTACCGTTTCTCAATAGTGTCACATCAATATCTACGAAATAAGGCTCCATCATGTGAAGGTTCCCTGCCACATTCAGCTCCATGATCTTCGCACTATTGTAATAATCACACGCACTGTTTTCATGCCCAGGCGCTTCCATCCCATAGTATCTATTGATATCCTCACCATTATAATACACATTTGTTCCCCTCACCCAACCACACTTCCTTGCTTGCCCTGCCTCAAACGCATTTGCGTAAAATTCCCGAACCAACACTTTTGAACCTCTATTAGTTGGGCAGCTTGCTAAATTACCCCAACCATATCTAGCAAAGATATCATCCAACCCAAGTTCATTGGGGTTAAACTCGTTTTCTACCGAAAACCCTTTGTTTGAATACTTATCGAAAAACGACTTCGCTTTACCCCCAACAAACTTTGTTGCATCATACTCAACAACCGGTTCCGGAGCGGGAGCATTTCTTTGTCTAGACATTTTTTATCAATATGCTCACAAATTTCCGCAGCGAAAGTATTAAAGAAGATTGAATTGAAAATCTTACTTCGCCGGAAAAGTCACCGGAGTTCGCCGGAATTTGACCGGAATCTCGCCGAAGTTGATGAAGATGAACTAGGAAGAATGACCCCTTCCTTGCACAATGATTATCACAAGAACCCTTTGCTTTTGAACTCCCAAAATCAAACCTTTTGCAACCTTCTTCACCCCTTGCAATATTTCAAAATAACTCCAAGATTCTTGGCAACAATGGTGGAAATTGGGTTCAAATCTTTGGTTTAAGAGGTTGGGTATGGTAGGGAAAGACAAATTATGGAAGAAAATTGGAGGATTTGGGTGTTTGGGGAGAAGATTTCTTAGAGAGATGAAGGGAGTGGGCGGAGGTTTCTAGAGAGATAAAGAGAGAGAGTTTGAAATTTGAAATGAAAGAGGGGAGTGAAACGGCTGATGCGTTTTAGGGCAAAACTGTAACGCCTGATTCGCCTTGTGGGCGGTCGCTCACCCCATCCTGGGCGGTCGCCCACATGTCCAGAAGAATTTGTAATTTTGACATTTCAACGAGGGCGGTCGCTTATTGACCTGTGGGCGAACGCCCACCAGCACAGCAAGTTCTTCTCTTTTTGTTCAACCAGCATGGGCGGTCGCACACACAACCCTGGGCGGCCGCTCACCCTTCCAGAAACTCCACATGCTTTCTCAAACCAACCATGGGCGGTCGCCCGAATGACCCTAAGCGGTCGCCCATCTATCCAGGAGCTTCACAATCTTTACAAACCAAGCATGGGCGGTCGCCCTCAACACCATGGGCGGTCGCCCAACTGCACAGTGGGATTTTTTCTGGCCAGCTATCTGCACAACACCAAGCAAGCAAACACCAAGCATAATATCTATTGATACATTACAATTCGACCCATATTTTGACCGCACTTTCGCTGCCTACGTCCCCATTGATGTGGGCGGACTACCCACAACAATAGGCTCAGGTCACCGTAGTTCGACACGTTCCCGAAATGCAAAAAACAAAGCTTTTTTTTTTTTTTTTTTTTTTATGAAAAGCAAACAATAAAATGAAAAATAAAATGAAAAATAAAACTCTACTCTCCACCCCCAAACTTAATGATTACTTTGTCCTCAAAGTGATGAAAACAAAGGAAAAATTAAATTTAAGGGTACTACAATTCACTACTTACCTTGGGTTGCCTCCCAAGCAGCGCTTTTGTTTAACGTCGTTAGCTCGACGGACTGACTTCCTCAACGCTTACGGATCCTTCAACTCGATCCACTCAACATCCTTCGATCCCGAAACTCCATCCAAATAAGGCTTCACTCTTTGTCCATTGACCTTGAACCTATTGTTAGTAACCGGATTCACCAATTCCACAGCTCCATGAGAATATACGTTCACTACTTCAAACGGACCACTCCAACGAGAACGTAACTTTCCCGGGAAAAGCTTCAATCTTGAGTTAAACAATAACACCTTGCTTCCCGGAATAAGTTCCTTGTGCAAAATCTTTTTGTCATGGTACCTTTTTGTTCTCTCCTTGTACAACCGGGAGTTCTCATATGCCTCCAACCGATGTTCTTCAAGCTCATTCAAATGAAGTAACCTTTGCTCACCGGCTAGTTGCAAATCCATATTCAACTCCTTGATTGCCCAAAATGCTTTATGCTCTATCTCCACCGGCAAATGACAAGCTTTCCCAAAGACTAGCCGGTAAGGACTCATCCCAATTGGCGTTTTGTAGGCGGTGCAGTCGCCCACAATGCATCATTTAACCTCAAGGCCCAATCCTTCCTGTTTGGCTTCACCGTCTTTTCAAGAATGGCCTTTATTTGCTTGTTACTCACTTCCACTTGCCCGGAAGTTTGGGGATGATACGCGGTTGCAAACTTGTGATTCACCCCATACTTCTTCATGAGTGCTCCAAAAATTTTGTTGCAAAAGTGAGAACCACCATCACTTATAATCGCCCTTGGAACGCCAAACCTACTAAAAATCACATCTTTGACAAACCTGACAACAATATTAGCATCGTTAGTCCGGGTAGGAATTGCTTCCACCCACTTTGACACATAATCCACCGATACTAAAATGTATTCAAAACCACATGAAACCACAAAAGGACCCATAAAATCTATGCCCCATACGTCAAACAAATCCACAACCAAGTTATTCGTGAGAGGCATTTCATCCCGCTTACCAATGTTACCGGTTCTTTGGCATCTGTCACAACTTTTACTAAAAATGTATGCATCTTTAAAAAGACTTGGCCAAAAGAAACCCGATTGTAACACTTTTTGAGCGGTTTTCTTACCACTAAAATGACCTCCACAATGCAATTCATGACAAAAAGAAAGAACATTTTGTTGCTCATTTTCATGAATGCATCTACGAATAACCATATCGGGACCATGTTTAAACAAATATGGGTCATCCCAATAATATTGTTTAACCATTGACAAAAATCTTTTCCTTTCTTGACTCGAAAAATCAGGATTTAGAACCCCCGCAACCAAAAAATTTACAATGTCGGCATACCAAGGCTCACAATCCTTAACAACAAATAACTGCTCATCGGGAAAATTTTCATTCAAGGGAATTTCACTCACACACCCCTTTTCAAGTCTAGACAAGTGATCCGCCACAACATTTTCACAACCCTTTTTGTCTTTGATGGAAATATCAAATTCTTGTAAAAGCAACATCCATCTTAACAATCGGGGTTTGGCATCTTGTTTGGAAAGCAAATAACACAATGCAGCATGGTCCGAATAAATAATCACTTTAGATCCTAGCAAGTAAGAACGGAATTTTTCCAAAGCAAATACCACCGCCAAGAATTCCTTCTCGGTTGTAGTATAATTCAATTGAGCATCATTTAACATTCTACTTGCATATTGGATCACATGTGACTTTTTATCAATTTTCTGACCCAAAACTGCACCCACCGCAAAATCGGATGCATCACACATTATCTCAAACGGTTGAGTCCAATCCGGACCCACAAGAATAGGGGCTGAAGTCAATTTTTCCTTCAACAAATTAAAAGAATTGAGACATTCTTGGTCAAACACAAATTCCGTCTCTTTAGCAAGCAAGTTTGTTAACGGCTTACAAATTTTAGAAAAATCTTTTATAAAACGCCGATAAAAACCCGCATGACCAAGAAAGCTACGAATTCCTTTAACATTTGTTGGCGGAGGCAATTTAGATATTATCTCAATTTTTGCCTTGTCAACTTCAATCCCTTTTCTTGAGACCAAATGACCCAACACAATTCCATGCTTAACCATAAAATGACTCTTTTCCCAACTTAAAGTTAAATTTGTATCACAACATCTTTTAAGAACCAAAGTCAAATTATCTAAGCATGCATCAAACGAATTACCATCCAACGACAAATCGTCCATAACTACCTCAACAAACCTACCAATCATCTCGTAAAAGATCGACATCATGCACCTTTGGAATGTAGCAGGAGCATTGCATAAACCGAAGGGCATCCTCCGATATGCAAATGTTCCAAAAGGGCATGTAAATGTGGTCTTTTCCTGATCTTCCGGAGCAATGGGAATCTGATTATAGCCTGAAAAACCATCTAAGAAACAATAATATTCTTGACCAGCCAGCCTCTCTAGAATTTGGTCAATAAATGGCAAAGGAAAGTGATCCTTTCTAGTCGCCGCATTAAGTTTTCGGTAATCGATAACCATGCGTTGACCAGTGACCATTCTAGTAGGCAAAAGCTCATTATCCTCATTCTTAACAACAGTAATTCCGGACTTCTTAGCAACCACATGAACAGACTTACCCACTTACTATCGGAAATAGGATAGATAATACCCGCATCCAACAGGTTTCAAGACTTCTTTCCTTACCGCTTCAAGCATGTGAGGATTCATCCTCCTTTGATTCTCACGGACCGGCTTGGCATCATCCTCCATATGGATTTTGTGCATACACATGGTTGAGCTAATTCCTTTTATGTCGTAATGCTCCAACCAAGTGCGGACTTATGTCGCTTCAACACATCCAACAACCTTCTTTCCCCGGCAATTCTGTTAAGTCCGAAGCAATAATAACAGGCAAAGAATCATTTGCACCAAGAAAAGCATACTTTAAGCTAGATGGAAGTTGTTTAAGATCTAACTCGGGAGGAGAGACAATAGATGGCAAATGCTTAGGATTAAAATTACCTAAAGATTCCAAAGGAACCTTTTCAGTAATTTCCTCCATAACATCCATCTCAGCAAGAATGGCCCTCGCCTCATTTTGATCAAAAACACCTTCCATAACTAACTCATCCACAAACTCAGAAACAAGAGAGCCTTCAACATCGTGCTCAAGTAACACGTAATTTTCAAAGAACATCACAAAATAAACACTCATTAACCTCATATGGCCTTTTCATGAAATCAAAGATAGAGAAATTAACAATTTCATCCATGACAGTTAAAGACAAACTTCCATCTTTCACATTAATTACCGCATCTGCGGTAGCTATAAAAGGTCTCCCCAACAAAATAGGGACATCATTCACATCTTTAGCATCTCTCTCCATATCAAGAACCACAAAATCAACAGGGATAATCAGTTTATCAACTTGAACCAAAACATCTTCTACTATTCCCTTTGGATATTTGACCGAACGGTCCGCAAGTTGCAAGGTCATAGTAGTAGGTTTTAGTTCACCCAACCCAAGCTCCACAAACAAAGAATAAGGCAACAAGTTAATGCTAGCTCCTAAATCTAACATTGCCCTCACTTTCTTAGAGTCCCCCAAAGAAATCATCACATTAAAACTACCGGGGTCTTTAAGCTTAGGAGGCAAATTCTTTTCAAAAACAAAGACTAACTTGGTCCGAAACCACAATTTTTTCGTTCGGGGCATACTTTCTTTTATTTGTGCTCAATTCCTTGAAAAATTTTGCATATGAAGGAATATTTTTAATCACATTGAGCAAAGGCAAATTTACATTCACCTTAGAAAGCATGTCATACAATTCTTTAAATTGTGTTTCGACCTTATTCTTGACCAATCTACCGGGAAAAGGGACAGGAGGCACATAAGGCTTAAGAGGTGGAGTTGGAAGTTTCTCCTCGGGAGTCACTTCAACTCGTTCCTCGGCCACAACTTCATTCTCATGCAAATTATTATCATCTATAGGAGAAGGAGAAGAGTGTACCTCCTGAAGAGTCTTACCACTCCTCAGGGTGACGGCCTTTGCTTGTTCCGGTTGACTTGGTAGTGTACCCGGATTGTGCTTTTGGAGTGCCTCGGCAATTTGACCCATCTGATTTTCGAGCTTTTTCAGGGAAGCTTCTTGGTTCCCCATTCGTTGGTCCATGATCACCTGATTCTGTTGAGCGGCTTGAATGAATTTCTGCAATGTTTCCTCCACACTTGGCCTTGCAGGCCCTTGTTGCTGCGACTGTTGCATCTGTGGTTGGTATTGTTGCTGAAATTGACCCTGCCCTTGATTTCCTCCCCAAGAGAAGTTGGGATGATTCCTCCAACCCGGATTGTAAGAGTTGGAAAACGGATCATTCCTCACTCTTGGTTGAAAAGCGTTCATTGCATTTGCTTGCTCAAGAAATTCCGGGAATTGGTCTCTCAATGGGCATCCCATAATATCATGGGAGTTCACATTACAAATTACACAACTCGTGCCCGAACTTCCCTCTCCTTGATTTCGCCCTTGGTTTTGACCTTGGCTTTGAGCCGTCATCATTCCCATGAAATTCTTCATTTGCGTAGTCAATGCCGAAACTTGTTGCGCTAGAACATCATTGGACTCAACTTCATAAACGCCTTTTCTTCCTCCTCTTACACTTTTCTGTTGCGAATTCATGCCAAGTCTCTCATATAAGGCTCTTGTTTCATCAGCCGTTTTCTCACCCATAGCACCCCCGGCTGCATTATCCACTTGTGCTTGACCTTGTTGAGTCAACCCATCATAGAAGGCCTGATTTAAGAGGGCTAAAGGAAACCCGTGATGAGGACATTGGACTAGCAACATCTTGAATCGATCCCAAGCTTCATGAAAAGCTTCACCCGGCTCTTGATTGAAAGACATTATCTTGGACCTCAAGTCGGATGTCTTTTGATGAGAGTAAAACTTTGCCATGAACTTGTTGTAAACTTCCGTCCAAGTGTTAAGAGAGGCCGGAGCAAGTGCCATAAACCATGTCTTGGCAGCATCTTTCAACGTATACGCAAAACACCTCATTCTCAACTGCTCTTCGGTTAGTTGCCCCAATGGAAAACCTTGCACTGTGCTATAGAACTCTCTCATGAAGGTAATTGGGTCTTCCGATGCCATCCCATGAAATGAAGGGAGCATGTTGAAATGGAGGTTCTTCAACTCATAACTCCTTGCTGCTTGTGGAAGTACAATGCATGATGGTGATGGTTCAATTACCGGACGTGCAAAATCACCCATCATTTGTGGTTCCGCCATTTTCACTTCTTCTTCAGAATCGGAAATCTCGGACTGTTGAGAGTAAACCGAATCACTTTCTGTATCACTTGGTTCCGGGTGCTTCCTCTTGTTGATGCGATGAATGTTGTGGTCAATTGGTAACAAATCTGGTTGTAGTGACCTACGACCAAACATTCAAATCTGCAACACCAAGTTAAAACAAAACAAAAATATATACACAAAATACTATTCACAATAGCAAATAATTAAAACAACTTTAAATTTCACGTCCCCGGCAACGGCGCCAAATTTTGACGAACGTCGAAACGTCAAAAATAAATTTCCAACTCAACTATCTACAAGTGATTTGTAAATAGGGTAAGTCGAGTCGAACCACAGAGACACGAATTTAAAGTGTAGGAATTATTGCTATAACAAAAAGTTTGTAAAGTGAAGGATTTGTTGATTTGTTTAAGACTAATGTGTTTGCAAAAATTAAGTAAAAGTGATTATAAAAGATTTCAATAATAAGGAGACAATTCCCGGAATTGGTTTCACAAATTATGCTCAAGTTTCACAATTCATCAATCAAAGTGCACTTGGGGTTTTGTTCTTACAAAAGTATGATTGGGACACTTTGGCGGGTGATTTGCAATCAAGTGTTTCTAACTAATCTATTCCTCGCCCGTTCATAAATTAGTTAGAAACCCATTTTAGAACTTAAGAACACCGAATAAACCACAATTCTTATGAATCGTTTGGCGGGGATTCAACAAATTGTGAAAATCAAGCCAAGACTAATTTCAATTGTAAATTTGGCGGTTCACAATTGAAATTCTAACTAATTCAAGAACAATTATTTGATCAAGACAATAGTTCTAAAATTCCATTGAAAATAACTTGATAATCCCAAGTACAACAAAGATAAAAATGAAAAGTAAAACTTAAAACATAAAATGTTACCTCCAATTCCAAGAACTAAGAAATTAGCTATCCATGAAAAGTGAAGAACACCAAGAAAATGCTAAGAAAATTCTCAGAAGTACCTAGAGAAAAGATGATGATTCTCTACTTATATGTCTCTAAAAAAACTGAAAAAACAATAATAAGAAATAAATAACCCATGTTCTCCAAAACCACCGCCGCAATTAACCCATTATAAAAACCATGAACAAATACCATTAATAATAATCATTAATCCTCATTAGTACCAATCCGCCCGGAAGCCTTCTCGCAAAACGCCTCGTGGGCGGTCGCCCACAACACCATTGGGCGGTCGCCGCCTCCGTAAACATTTGGTCTTCACAACACATACTCGTGCGCGGCCGCCCACACCGCACCGCGCGGTCGCCCATACCGGCGTAAGGTTCAAGGCTTCAACACTTTTTTCTCCCGAGCGGCCGCCCACAAGAACCTCGAGCGACCGCCCACACGCACGTACCGTTAGGCCCATTTTCTTTTCTTTCCTTCCGGCCCAGCTGCTTGAAATGGCCCAAATTCCATCCTCCTTTGCCCAACTTTCATTCTTGCATTGGCCCAGCTGCTTTCTTCCACTACAATTGCCTTGGTTTTGTCCCACTTATAATTCGATTCAACCCATAATTGCCTCGTCCCAATTTTCCACTTGATTTATTCACAATTGTTCCCGATTTCCAAACTTGAACCACTGAAACTAAAAACACTAAAAACATCCATTAAACACACAAAACTCAAGGATTAAGCAAATAATAAGTTCGTAAAGTAGTCAATGGATGAGTGTAAAACTCACTCATCAGTGACCTACTCCTACCAATATCAAGAGCTTGAGGGGATTCCTTGGCTTAACTGGGTACTATAGGAGGTTCATTAGACACTATGGGATTATTAGTAAACCACTGACCCAATTGTTGCAAAAGAATTCCTTCTGTTAGAATTCAGAGGCTGATAAAGCTTTCCAAGCATTGAAGGAAGCCATGACCACTGCCCCAGTTTTAGCTATGCCTGGTTTTTCAAAAACTTTCATTTTGGAAACAGATGCTTGTTCTAATGGATTGGGTGTTGTTTTAATGCAAGAGGGAAGGCCTATAGCTTTTGTCAGCAAGGCTTTAGGTCCAAAACACTTGGGGTTATCAACATATGAGAAGGAATTCCTAGCAATTCTGTTGGTTGTAGAAAAGTGGAGGTATTATTTGTGTGGACAAAGATTTCAAATCAAAACAGATCATCAGAGTTTGAAATATCTCATGGATCAGAGAGTTACTAGAAGTTTACAACAGAAATGGGTATCAAAGTTGTTGGAATATGATTATATAATCACTTATAAGAAGGGTGTTGAGAATAAGGTGGCTGATGCTTTATCTAGATTACATGAAGGCACAGATGTGGGGGAATGTCAAGCTATCACCATAGCACAGCCTCAGTGGGTACAAGAAGTTATTGGGAGTTGGGATGGGGACCCTGAAATCCAAAAGATTTTGGAGGGAGTATTGACAGACAGTGTGACTTTTGCAGATTATACACTGAGTAATGGATTGTTGAGGTATCAAGGTAAACTAGTCATTGGTAGTAAAGGTGGATTATGGGAAATGATTGTGAAAGAGTTACATCACACACCCTTGGGAGGACACTCAGGCATTCAAGGAATACTAAGGAGGGTAGCTCAGATTTTCTTTTGGCCAGGTATGAAGAAAAATGTCCAAGAATTGATTGGTCCTTGTGATGTAAGCTAACAGGTAAAAAATGAAAACACTCATCCAGCTGGTCTTTTGCAACCCCTGCCTATTCCCAACAAGCCTTGGACTGATATTGCCATGGATTTCATAGAAGGATTACCTCTTTCCAATAATTGGGATTCAATCTTGGTGGTAGTAGATCAACTTACCAAATATGCCCATTTCATACCTCTCAAACATCCATACACAACTTATACAGTGGCAAAGCAATTTTTTGATAATATACATAAACTACATGGCCTACCTGTTACTATCACTTCTGACAGGGACAAAATCTTCCTAAGTCAGTTTTGGCAATCCCTTTTCTCCCTCCTTGGTACTACACTAAACCTAAGCACATCCTACCACCCTCAGAGACAGATGGTTAGACTGAGAGACTAAATAGGTGTTTGGAACAATTTTTGAGAGCTACCACCAGTAGCAAACCTAAGCTATGGTCAAATTGGCTCTCATTGGCAGAATGGTGGTACAATTCAAATTTCCATACTGCCCTTAAAATGACTCCTTTTGAAGCACTATATGGATACCCACCCCCACAAGCAATATTCAGCCATGAACAATACTGCAAGCTTGACGCAGTCACAGATTTTATGAAGGAATAGGATAAACAGGTCAAAACAATGAGAGAAGTGTTGGCGGAAGCCCAAAGCAAAATGAAGCAATTTGCAGATAAAGGTCGAAAGGAAATAAATTTTAAAGAAGGGGATTGGGTTTACCTGAAGTTGCAACCCTATCGTCAAACTTCCTTGGCACTACGGAAGAATTTCAAGCTGTTGTGAATGTGTGCCCCAAATTTTTGTTTGTTGGAATTCACGCGAGTTTGAAGACATCCGAGTTATTTGAAAAACGGAGTCGCCACGCCATTTTGATTACCTGAAAACTTTGAAAAAAAGGTTTTATGGGTTCGGAGGTTAAGTTACCCCTTGGGAAGAACGTTTGGCGTTCACCCAAAGTGCCTTGCCGGAGCAAGTCTCCCAAGATTTCATTAATCGTGATTGCTTGCGTGCTTTCTTTGTGTGCATGTGTTTGAGAGTAAGGGGGGAATGTCCCAAGTTGTCTTCCGGACGTACAAACCATTTGTTGGTTGTCGCTCGGGATTCCTTGGAATTTATGTATTTGGGATTATGATCCCGTCCTCATCTTATGACTTATGATCATCGCATTTTAAACCTCGGGACCCTCGGGACTTGCGTGATCGAGAGAATGACTCTCTTTTGGTCAAAGATGAGGTTCTTTAGGAAGGAATGTCCTTAGCCCATCAATCCTACGCTTTAAGACGGTCGAGCTCGTATAGAGGCTTCATACTCATTCTTAAGCGATAATCGGAGATATAGGGTTCAAGGTTATCCTTTTCCTAAAGAAATCATGAACCTTTAATGGAAGGAACGATGCAAAGATGAGAACTTTTACACCGGTCCGTTCCAAGGTTGGGGGAAAGGGGGAATGCATGATGAAAAATGACTCTTTAATGAAAAGATGACATTTTGGTTTTAGCAAATGATGCTTTTTTGATTGAAAGAAATGATCTTTATGCAAGTGATGCGTAAAGATAGGATTTTTATGCAAATGATGCATTGAAAAGGGGTTTTGATTGCAAAGGATGCATTTTTATTGAAAAAGATTTGATCTTTATATGCAAATGATGCATAAAGATAACATTTTTATTGGAAAATAGGGGTTTTAGGTGCAAAGGATGCACCTTTATGAAAAAGACTACATTTTTATGACAAATGAGGTCTTAATGCATGCAAAAGGGGAAGGGGTGATAAAGAAATGATCTTTATGAATAAATGCCAAGTCCCAAGCAAGATATATGAATGCAATGAGCAAGTATATCAATTAAAATGCAAGGTTAGGGCGTGCGAGGTTACCAATCGTTTCCTTCGCTTCTTCGGACGGAGCTAGGAGGAGAGGTTCGTCTTGGGTCTTCAAGGAGGAGGGAGATGGCTTCTTGAGCTTCTTCTTCGCCTTCTTGAGCCTTCAAGGGTGTTCTTCACGTCTTGATTATATTGCTATGGAGTGAGTGTGTTTTTGTTGTTGTTAATTGTGTGTTGAAATGGGTAGAGGAGGGCTCTATTTATAGGCAGTCTGGATAAGGCTAATGAAGCCGCAGCGGCAGTGCCCTTTGCAAATGAGGCCGTGCGGTCTTATCCATTATGACTCAGCATTCTAGAACCATGCAAGGTGGCATTATTCTAGAACCTTCTCCCTAATTAAGAAAAACGTGTTTTCTTAATTAGGAAGGCTCCCTACAGCCCTAATTTTAATTTGGGACTGCTCCAGGACATTTCCTAACATTAGGAAGGTCCGGGAATTACCGGAAACTTACCGAAATTGCCGAGAAATTTAACCTTAGGAAGGCATGAGCGATTTGGGTACTTACAGAAGCACCTCGGCAACGTCACTTGCAAGGCGAGTGGGGTTGTCGATAGAAAAGGATCCGATCTGGCGAATGCCGAGACGGATTGGGTGACCAAGGCGGTCGAGTGGCTGAACCTTTTGGAAGGCTACCTACGTATCCCGGAGGAATCAAGCCAGGCCGTAGTTCGGAATTAGGATCCGCTGGGGAAGGAAGAAGAGAAACTGGTCTCTTGCCGGGGAAAAAGAAGAGAAAATGACCTAGGAGGTCAAGCAATTGATCCTACTGGGGATATGCTAGGAGTGACCCAGGTGGTCGGATATCTGAACTTCTATGAGGGGGCGCTTTATCACTGAGGAGTGACAAAGAAACAGGGTGACCAAAGTGGTCGAATGGCTGGACCTTTTATAAAAGGCTACCTACGTATCCCGGAGGAATCAAGCCTTGATCGTAGTTCAAGCATCAATAGATAGTTAGGAACGATGTCTAGGATTCTTGAGATTTTGACAATTCGGAGGTCAAGTCACCTGAAGAAGCTAGAGCTTATGGCGCTATCTCTTTATGACGGAGATAGAGGTAACTTAAGTTGGGAAACTTGAGCGTACGTCACTATTCGCGGATAGAGGTAGCACAGGTTGGAATGACTTGGGCATACGTCACTATTCGCGGATAGAGGTAGCACAAGTTGAAATGACTTGGGCATACTTCACTATTCGCGGATAGAGGTAGCACAAGTTGAAATGACTTGGGCATACTTCACTATTCGCGGATAGAGGTAGCACAAGTTGAAATGACTTGGGCATACTTCACTATTCGCGGATAGAGGTAGCACAAGTTGGAATGACTTGGGCATACGTCACTATTCGCGGATAGAGGTAGCACAAGTTGGAATGACTTGGGCATACGTCACTATTCGCGGATAGAGGTAGCACAAGTTGGAATGACTTGGGCATACGTCACTATTCGCGGATAGAGGTAGCACAAGTTTAGAGTTCTGACAATTCGGAGGTTGTCACCTAGTGTTATCCCGTTATAACGGAATTAACGGAGGCGACCGGGAATAAAGCTTGATTTCTAAAGAGATAAGGGATATTTTCTCTCAAAAGATGTTATCTTGGTTAAAAGATAACGGAAATTGCATGCCCAAGTGGAAGGTCCAGCGGGATTGTAATTTCGCTCGTAGCGAATGAGGCCGCCCGGCATGAGATGAAGAAAAAGGAGCCGTACGGCTAGAGACCTGTTTTTTCCAGATTATTTAAAATCAGATTTGAACGGGCCATTGGCATTACATTGCCGCCCACTTCAGCCGAGAGAGAGAGAAGAGAGAGAGAATTCGAGATTTCTTCAACCCTTTTTGCTTCTATTGATTGGAATGGATCCGAGGGCAATCCCATACCGAGGCAAGCAAGAAGGAACATCTCGGCGGCCGCGAGAAGGAGGAGAAAGGAGCTCGTTCGGACGGAGAGGAAGTATGACTTCCTTACGCCTCCATCGGAGCTTTACCCGGGGAGAAGGGAGCATAAATCAACGAACCCGCGATCGGTTGGGGTAAGCATTCTCATTTTGCTCAAATCCGATGATTTTGCTTGATTTTTGAATGATTTAGGGCTTGACCCGAATTTTAGGATTTTTCCTAAGATTTTTGAATGATTTTGAGATGCATGAACAACCTATGAGGCTAAGAATATGCATGTGCAATTTATTTGATGAAAATTATGAGAATGACTCACTTTTTTCTCGCAAAATGAAGTAAGAATGAGATTTGTCTAAATGAGATGAAGTTCTTGCCTTGTGCTAGAACTAGGTCAAAATTCTGATTTTCAATGAGAAAATATGATTTTGGAAGATGAAAATGATTCATGCATGCCATTTTATTTGAAAAATAATGCTTATGTGCAAAGAATTGTGATTTTGTGCTTTAGGAAAGCAACGTGCTTAAAATGACATGTTTCAAATGATGAAAGTCACGTTTTTGATGCAAAAGATATGCTAGAAAAACTTTTGTGAATGCTTTTCTTTTGAAAATATGTGCACTTTTGAATATACGCATGCTTTTGAAATGATATGAAGGACTGACGCTTCTTTTTTGATGTGCTTGTCTACAGGAAAACAAGTCTAGAGGACCGTCCGAGATTGCAGTGAAGCTTTGGCAGAGGATGCCGGATTTTGAGAAGAATGGGGTAAATCCCAAGCAGCTGGTGAGGGCTACTGGCACTGATGCATTTGTAGAGGCCATCGGGCAGGGGTGTCCACATCACCTCTAAGAGCAAGGGCTTGGTCCAGCCCTTTCGAGTTACCGTGGGACAAGACATAGCTTTCACCCGAGCCGGGGAGAGCCGACAAAGTGACTCGCCGATTTCACAAAATTTTACATCGTTGCAGCCTCACCGGAGGCCCGTGACTTGAGAGACCATATTACGCCCGAGGAGTTCCGTGCTTTGGTTGGATTTGAGTTGATTCCCAAGGGGCCGGGGATGGAGACGCGGAATGTCGAGGTGGCGCTCAGATTTGCATGCGTAACTTTGCTTTGCTAATGATGTGATCGCCCAGCCACTCGGCTAGGGCATTCATATGGTTGATGCTATCAGTCACTATCTTTGCCAATTCTGGGACGCTAGCTATGACTTGCCTCCTTGACTCTCTGGAGGATGTGGATGGGATAGGGACGGTCTCTTGGGGAGAGGCCGGATTGGCGGAGTTGTACTTCTCATTGGACATGTACAGTCGGAACAAAGCTGCTTCCATGGACTGCTTCTCATTTGCCCTTGAGGTAGTCTCCCTTTTTTTTTTTTCTTTCTTTCTTTTCTCTCTTGAAACTTTTATGAGAGAGAGAATGACCCTTTTGATGTTTTGAACATGCAGGCCTGGTTTTGCGAGGTGATCGGGTTCTTCCCTTGGAACCAGCAGAGTGATGTCACCATCTTCCCTGCTATGGTTCGCTGGAGGGGAGATGCGAGAGATAAATTCACGGGGAAGACCCGGATTACCTTCGATTACAAAATGGTGAGGCCGGTCATCAACAGGGATGGGCACGACGGAGTGGACTTCTACCCTTGGGGCGAGTATCCTGAGATTTTGGCCGGGAGATGCTATCGAGGTGACGAGGCGAGAGGAGGTGGCTCACCGGGCCGACATGTGATGTCATTTATCTGGGACCGCTTCTCGAGGCGGCATGGTCATGTTCCCCACTAGATGCCATTACTCCTTTTGACCCTCCAAAGCACGGATGCTCGCAGCCCGAGGGAGCGGCCGACGGATGAGATTGAGAGGTACCGGGCAGGTGTGGCTGCAGAGGAGTATTTTGACATGGGTACCCCTACGCCGTGTTTGTGGAGCGGCGCCGAGGACGCCAGCGAAGCTAGTGAAGCCGGCGGTCACTCAGGGGATATGGGGAGGATGAGCCATCGACTCCGCCGATCCCTCCCGCGCATCTGTCCTATGTGATCCATGGAGTGCCGAGGAGGATGAGGATACCTGTCCCCGATGCTAGGGAGCCCCGGTACACCTTGCCGCCTGATAGCACCGTAAGTATACTCTTAGGGTCTTATTCCCTTTTTAGCTTTCGCATTTTACGCTTTTGCAATTTTACGAGATTTTCGAGATTTTTCTCTTCTTTTCCTCGGAGTTCCGGCTCGTACTTACGATAGGCCGGTCGTGCGTAATAGGGGCCGGGAAGGACATGTGCCGGTCTCTTCGAGGAAGGCCGGCTCGCGCTTCGAAGGCGGCGGCGGATGCACTGGAGCACTGGGCGCAAGAGACGGCACGTCGGGAGCACAGGCGTCTACCTCATCGGCCTCGGAGTACTCTTCCTGCCATGCCTCGGGGCGGGGACCCAACGCCGACATTCGGAGCAACTGGGCTGAGTACGGGCACGATAATGTCCATTTGTCTGACGTGAGCGACCAGGAGGACTTGATGAGGGAGGCTAGCATTTATGAGCTGAGTAGCGATGAGGAGGAAGAAGAATCGGAGGCCTAGGAGGTCTCTAGAGTAGATTTGGAACGAAAACAAACAATGAACAATTTTTATGCACAACTTGTTTATTTTTTGTTTTATTTGGGCGCCGATGGGGCGAAAACATTGTATTTACATTTTATTTACTTTTCTAATTTATGCTTTTTCAATTTGCATATTATCTGAGCCTTGGGGCGACTTTTTTGCTTGGAATTGGGGCTGAAACTGGGCCAAAATGATTTATAATGGTATATAAATGCTTGAATGGCTTCTGGATATGTTTTTGTACAGGTTTTGGTTGAAAAAGTGGGGTGAAAACTCCCTTGGGCAGCAACTTTGGTTGCTGCAGAAATTTTTCTGCAGAGGGCTAATGTAGCCGTGCGGCATGGCCTTGAGGGCAAATGAAGCCGTGCGGCTAACGGTTCTGCTCGAACCGGTTATTTTCGAATAAAAGCAAGGCTTGGCCATTTCATTTCATTTTCACTCTAGACTTGTCCCAATTGTTCCAGAGCATATTTTGGACCGAAAAGCACCATCTTTGAACACTTTGCGATGGAGAAGCCCGTCAGATTGCAAAGGGGGAAGCGAGACCATTTTCTATCCGGTCTTCAATCTTGGGCGAGATATAACTTCCAAAATCACAAGGGGCTCGCTTGATTCTTCCTTCAAGATCAAATCTTTATGGCATTTGAGGGATCTCCCGCCCGATTGGGACTCTGTTGAGAGCCGCGGCAAAGTTAGGGACGTCCGGAGACATGTTTACTACTTCTCTTACAACGAAATTGTCCCAACGCACGAAGACTTCGTGAGCCTTGATTGGGGGTCCCGAGATCGAGGCTATATCTATTCCGCTGATCGGAGACGTGCCGGTGACGGTAAAGCTTGCATCTTTTCTCGAATTCCTTTGGGAGAGGCCGAGAGGATGATGGTAGCCCCGGATAGGATTGACCTTTCGATATCCCGGGCGAGGTTTGGGTCTCCGGATATGGCTACGACCACGGTGGCTATGGATGCTTTCATTCTCTGCGTATTCTCTGTTTTGTTCACCGCCGAGTCCAGTGGGGATCTGTCATAGTGGCCTCTTGGACATGGTCGAGACTGCAGGGCTGGAAGGATATTGTCCCGCCGGTTTTGGGAGAGACATTTCATGGGATCGACAGATGGCTCGGGGAGACCGTTTCATGAGGTCCGGGAGTCCGGCTATGTTGACTCGCTGGGCTGCGGGGAGAGGCTCGGGGCTTTGCACGGGGCTTTGCCGACTTAGTGCCCTTGGGTGATTTCTCGGAGAGGTGCGCCTAGCGAGCGAGGAACAGGGTAGGCCAGGGAGCCGATGATGGCTAGGCTATCCACTTCGGACATCCGTTGGTGGATACCACATTGGAGGTTGCGGACGGGGAGGATATTTCGGGAGTCTTATGTTGTGAGGGTTCCGTGATTACAGCTGGTCATCCTTCTACATACCCTGCTTAGTATCCAGGCAGTTTGGGGCTTTACAGGAGCCTTTGAGTGATTGGGAGGACATCCGGACCATGGAGGTGGTGTCATTGGATATGAGAGATCCAGCCAGCTTCTCTTTCTTCTCGAGGGCTTGGACATATACTGCTTTCCCACCCAGGGCTATCTTCAGGAGCAGGAAAAGCACCATCTTGACCACTGTCTACTTGGACTGGTACGAGAGGGAGATGGGAGCGACTCAGGTTATCTTGGAGGATAGACGTCGAGCTTTATTGGGAGGCGGCGTGACTCGAGTAGGACTCTGAGGGAGACCGAGGCTAAGGCGAGTTGCCATAACCAGTCAGGTGACTTGGTCCGAGATATGGAGGCTCGGTACAAGAGGTTGTCCGAGGTCGCTCCTTTGACTGAGTCTCAGAGGGAGGAGGTGCGGACTCGTGCTCGGATAGAGAGAGCGCTCATTGACACGGGGTTGGTAGAGGCTCCAGTGAGGATACCAGAGGTCGGGATGAGGGATACCGACATTATTGAGAAGAAAAGGAAGAAGACTCGACGAGGCCGAGGAAAAGGGAAGAAGACTGAAGAAGACTCAGCGAATGACGACTGACAAGTCTTTTCTCAAGATCCTCTTATTGCCATTTGCAAACACATTAGTTTATTTAGGCATTTTATTGTATTTTAGATCTTTTTAGCAGGTTAGCAGAGTTAAGAGGTAGACCGTGCTTGAACTCATCAAGAAGTTTTTAACTTGTAATGAACAAGGCATATTATCTTAAAAATTAATCAAGACACATTTCATGGAAATTCAAATGTCTCTTTTTTTATTGATCAGGACATATTTCATGGAAACTTAATCGTCCTTTTTATTGTTTAGACCGAACCATATATGGCTGCCTACGTTCCCCTTTTACAAGAAAGGCTAAGGGGCGTAGTTCATTCTGGTGAACCAATTTTTTTATGTGCAGCCCTGTTTTTTGCCTAGACCGCCCTTTTTGGGGTTTTCAGCCTAGCTGGGCATTACTCTTTTTGCACTAAGATTTTTTTTTTCTCTTCTTTTTTTTTATGTATGTGCAACCCTGTCTTTTGCCTAGACCGCCCTTTTTGGGGTTTTCAGCCTAGCTGGGCATTACTCTTTTTGCACTAAGATTTTTTTTTATTATTTTTTCTTTTTTTTTTTTATCAGACATAGTATCTTCGGAGTTTATCACCGTTGACTGGGTGGACAAAGGGATTGCCATCCAAGTCTGCAAGCTTCATTGCTCCTCCTGACAGTATCTTCTGCACCACATAAGGGCCGATCCGAGACGGGTTCCCATTTTCCCAGGGGGTTGTCTCTGGTAGGGGCTTTACTTTCGGCACTAAGTCGCCCTCTTTGATGTCTCTGGCCTTGACCTTTTTATCAAACGCTCGGCCATTCGCCTCTGGTAGGCTCGGGTGTGTTCCATGGCTTTTAGCCTTCTCTCGTCAAGCAGGTGGCTAACTCATTATGCCAGCCGCGCAACCATTCCACTTCATTGACACCGTTTTCCAGGAGGACCCTTAATGACGGGATTTCCAACTCCACCGGTAACACTGCTTCCATCCCGTAAGTTAGGGCAAAAGGAGTTTCTCCTGTGGCTGTTTCCGACAGACGTTCGTAGCCCCAGAGTGCTAGGTGCGGCTTTTCGGGCCAATCACGACCACGGGTGGCCATCTTCCGGATGATCCGCTCGAGTGTCTTATTAGCGGCTTCCACGGCTCCATTGGTGCGAGGTGCATGCGGGGACGACTTGTGGCGAGTAACTCGAATTCTCGATGCTAGCCTATCGCAGATCTCCTTCGAAGTGTGACCCATTATCGAAATGATCTCGTTGGGCACCCCATATCCGCACATTATGTTTTCTTTGATGAACTGGGCCACTTTTCTGGAAGTGAGGACCTTGTAGGACTTGGCTTCTACCCACTTTGTGAAGTAGTCGATGGCTACCAACATGAACTCGTGCCCATTGCTCCCGGTCGGGGATATTTTCCCTATCACGTCAATGCCCCAAGTTGCAAACGGCCAGGAGTCGTCATGCGGTACGAGGTCATGAGGTGGGAGATGGTTGAGGTTGGCAAACCGCTGGCATTTGTCGCGAGGTTCGGACGTGCTGAACACGATGCTGTTTCCATGGAGATCCGGTAGTAACCCATTCGAGGATCACTTGCATCGGGGCTCGGCATTCATGTGAGGACCGCAGGGACCATTGTGGACTTCGGTCATCAAATCTCTGGCTCTTTCTTGAGTGACACATGAGAGGAGTGGTCCTTGATACCGCTTCTTATACAGGTTGCCTCCTAGAATGACATAATGAGAAGCCAACCTTTTCGGGGCTTGCAAGCTTTTGGCTCGATACCTTCTTTCGGTCTACCTTCTTCGTCTCGAAAGCCGACTCTCCGTCTTTGAGGAATTGGTAAATCGGTGTACCAAGGTTCCTTTATGGGCTCGGGTCCCAGGTCCACTTCACTGACAGAAGGCTGGGGCTTCTCTTCTACCCACTCTGAAGGGCTTTATGGTTTTCCCTCGGGGATCTCTACCAATGAGGCTAGAGTAGCTAGGGCATCTCGCGAATCTGTTCTTTTCCCTCGGCAAGTAGTGGAAAGTCACTTCTCTGAAGCTGTCCGATCCAACTCCTCCATATGGGCATGATACCGTTGTAGATCGGGGTCCACAGTCTTCCACTTGTTGGAGACTTGGTTGATGATCGAGGCGAATCTCCGTAAACTTCGAGCTCCTTGACATTTCTTTCTAAAGCGGCCTCGAACCAAAGAATGCGAGGCTTCATACTCGGTGACATTGTTCGTGGCGGGAAAGTTCAACTTGAGGGCTATGGGGGTATGCTCATCTTTCGGATCGACCAATAGCATTCCTACACCATTTCCTCTTTTGTTAGCGGCTCCGTCAAAGAACAATTGCCATCTATTTTCGTGCTCAACTGCAAAGATCCCTTCATCGGAAATTGGGGTTCGGGCCCTCTGTCTTCATTCGGGAAATTCGCCGGGTGATCGACAATGCTTGACCCTTGATGGCCTTTCTGGTCACATAGTTGATGTCGTATTCGCCAAGAAGAAGGACCACTTCGCTAAACGCATTGAGAGGGAAGGCTTGTCAAAGATGTACTTGATGGGGTCTATTTTCGAGACCAAGTTCACGGGGTGGGCTTGCATATAATGCTTCAACTTGCCGACTACCCGAGACCCGCTCCCCCGCACAAGTCTTTTCACATGCTTGAGTAATTGAGCTCGCTCCCTGTAGCTTCCGGTGACAAAGTAAATGGCATTTTCCACCCGAGAGTCTTTCTTTTCCCGAGCAAGCATAGCCCCAACCGCCGTGTACGTGACGGTGAGATAGAGCGAAGAGGCTTGTCTATGTGGGGGCATAGTAGGGGGATGTACTAAGTATGACTTGATCTGGTCAAAGGCATCCCGGCATTCTTCGGTCCATTCTGTGTCCACATTCTTCTTCATGAGCTTGAAGATGGGCTCGCACATAGTGGTCAACCGATTGACGAAACGGCCGATGTGCTTGCAATTTACCCATGAAGCTCTTGACTTAATGCGGGTTTGAGGTGGCCTCATATCCATGATGGCTTTGATCTTTCGAGGGTCAACTTCTATACCTCGCTCCGTGACCATGTACTCCAAGCACTTTTCCCCTTGTCGCTCCGAAGGTGCATTTGGCGTGGTTTAGTCTCATGGAATGTTGTCTCAACCTCTCGAAAAGAATTTTCGTAGGTCAACAAAGTGCTGCCCACCTTCTCCTTTGGAGTGGATTATCATGTCATCTACGTAGACCTCAATCTCCTTGTGGATCATGTCATGAAAAAGCGCGGTCGCTGCCCTTTGGTAAGTAGCCCCGGCATTCTTGAGCCCGAATGGCATTCTTGTATAACAAGAGGTCCCCCACGGTGTGGTGAAGGCCGTCTTTTCTTGGTCTTCCTCGGCCATCTTGATCTGGTTGTAGCTCTGCAAAACCATCAACGAAGGATTTGACTTCGTAGTTGGCGGTGGAGTCCACCGGGATGTCTATGTTTGGCGAGAGGGTAGTCGTCTTTGGGGCCGCCTTGTTTAGATCTCGGAAATCCACACAGCTGGCGCACCTTCCCATTGGCCTTGGTTACGGTCACGATGTTGGACAACCATGTCGGGTATTCAATAACTCGATGAACCCTACCCGCATTAGCTTCTCAATTTCTTCTTTGACTGTAGAGACCATTCCGGCTTAATCTTTCTCGGTTTACATTTCTTGGCTTAGCATCGGTGCTAGAGGGATTACGTGCTCTACTATCGAACTGTCTAGCCCCGGCATATCCTTGGATGACCATGCAAACACGTCGACGTATTCTACGAGCGGCTCGATCAATCTGTCCCTTTCAACCCCCTGGAAGAAGCTTCCAATCTGTGTCTCTTTAGGTTCCTCAATAGTACCCAAGTTCACACTTATCAAAACCTCCTCGGCGGCTTGGGCCCGGTTTTCCTCTTTTACGAAACACACTTAAAGATTTCTTCAATGTATTGTTCGTTTAGTGTGTTTGCATCTTGTTCAAATGATTCATTATTAAGCTTGTTGTTAAGTTTTGAGTTAATTTATCATTTGTTAAGTTGGCAATAAGAGGATAATCGAGAAAGATTTGTCATTTCATTCAAGATAAGGGGAAAGATGACATCGATTACATTTTCATAATCCTCGGGCGTGAGGCCTTCGGATGACTCGAGGGCTGGAATTCGAAGATTCCTGACTCGGCGAATAGACAACGAGGGTGCTTGACACGACCGGGTTGAGGAGGACGGGGTACCAATCCAAGCTCCGTGATCATTTCTTTGTCGGCGGCTATCGGTCACGAGAATGTCTCCCAATTCTTCAATGGCATTTCGTCTTAGTTACCAAAGTGCGAGGATCAAAATGACTTTCACCATCGTCTCCAATAACGGCAACTATCTCATCATCGAATCGAAGTCGATCAAGTCTCGGGATTTGTGCTTCTTCGTCAAACAACTCTTGCAAACCCCTTGTTGTCTTCACCAGGCGGCGTCTATCTCGGCGATCTTTGGAAGAGCTAACTCAAAGGCGGAGAAGTCCATTGTCCCGAATGCCGACTCTTTTGCCACCGGCCGGATTTCCTTTTAAGACGTACTCATTACGAACGGTAGTGGTGGCCCTGGGGATATCTCGGCAAATCAAGGAACATTCTTCGAACGGGATTGGGCTGGCTTTCCCTAACTTTCTCAAGGTTCTCTAGAAGGGTTTTTTGCAAGGAGATCTGCGATTACTTTCATCATATTGTGTCCCTCCTTTTATAAAGTAATGGGTCGAGAGACGGAATCGTAAGGATGGAGCTGGACCCCTTCACCTTTCGTGCCTTTAGCTTTTACGGCATCCCGAGAGTTCGGTTTATACCCCAAGCCATATACGGTAGTCTGCTCCTTTACATCAATGATGGTGTTACGACCTTGAAGTCTTCTACCCAATCCAAGTCCCGAAGATAACTCATTTTTCGCATCATTCTCATGGCGGGAGGGATTTTATCGGAAGTAGTGGTGAGGTCGGTGCAACACACTTGTGCCTTGGAAGAAGCTACGGAGAATCCGGTCAATGCTAACCCTTCATCATCGTGTTTGATCTCCAATATCGGGATATCCCCGGTCTTGGTTCCTTCTACCGTGACCTTTGTCCCCATAAATGGTGGTGATAGTTCCATCACTGACCGGAATTTGACGACCGATGCAAAGTAGAGGGTACCCCGTTTATCTCGGTGGATCCAAGGCCGTCCCAAGAAGGCAAGAATGAAATCGGAATGTCAATAACTTGAAAATCAACGTCCATGACCCTTTTTCCGAACCACATCTTGAGAGTGGCGATCCCCAAAGCGATCGTGCGGTGGAGTCATAGGCCTTAATAGTTTGACTAGAAGGCTTTAAGTCCGTTGGCTTCGGATCCAATAAATCCATCATTTTAGGCGGCAAGACATTCATTGCACCCCCGTCGACTAGTACTCGTGGCAATCGACGCTCTTCTAACTGGACCGTGATGTAAAGAGGTTCGTTGTGACTAGCCCCATACTTTGGCGGGTCCAATTCAGTGAAGGTAATGATGTTTCCGTAGTGGATATTTCCAATCATTTGGACGACCTCATGCGGGGTGACTTCTATGGGCACCATGGTCTTGGCCAAACTTTCTTCTAGCTTCAACTTATGAGGGTATGAGGAGGTCAACAGGGGACCATAAGGAGATATTGGCTTGGGTACACTTCAGGCGAGTTAGGGCGGATCCTCCTTATCGTAGTCGGGCTTTTACGCACGGCTTATAAGGTCTTTTATCGTCTTTGGCTCCGAAATGGCATTCCTTTTGTCACCCTTAGTAGCTCAATACTCATCTGTCCGGGCCGAGTCATCACATAGACATTGGATTTTCCTTGGTCATTATTCCTCTTTGGAGGATTACGTCAATTCTTTCAAAGTCGAGGCGGATTCTTGTGGCGTATGGCCAATTCTGCGATTGATCGATTGACGGTCTTTGTCGGAAGCATAGGCGGCTTCCGAATCTGCGGTCCCAGGTTATCGGCTTTTGACCTTTTTCGAGTTTGACCGCTAATTTCAACTTCACATTCTCCGTTTAAAGCTTTCACGGTCTCATTCAAACTTTTCAAAGTCGGCATGCAACAAGAATTATCATTTCGGAGTTTGGAGCTTGGCAAATGGCTTTCTTATCCGAACCTAGCAACTTCTTTAACAGTAGGATCACATTCCTCATCACCTGTCAAGCATGTCTTTTCTTTCCACAGGGTCAACCTTCGACGGCATCTTTGGACGTTAGCCAAACATTTTCAGTGGGAAATTCCATCATCAATAAGGATTTCGCGGGGTCAAACCTCATGGCGGGTTCCTTTTCCTCAGAGACATTTTCCGGGCTTTTTGGCTTCGGCTAACCACTCCTCTATTGTCCCTTCCGGCACTTCGACCGTGTCTTCATCGGTGTCACTACGGTAGCTCTCGTGGGAACTTTCGCCTTGGCTCTTATGACCAATGAGGGCAAAGCAGGTCGGGATACTTAACGCCATATGAGGGTATCTCGGACTCTTCCTCGGGCTTAGGGATTACCAGAAGACATCATTATCATCGTAGGACATAAAGGGACTGGGGTCGCCTCTAAACTCAGGACTCTTTCCAAGGCATCCATACATTCTTCTTCGGACCAAGTTTCGGGAGTGACTACTAACACCGTGATAGAGTCTACCCTTCCCGATGAGAGTTTGGCTTCGGCGACGCTTACATGTTCTAGATCGGTGGGAGGAGCCCACTTCCCTCTTTTGGCTAAAGCTTCGATCAAGTCTCTCCATTCACCTACCAAGTCCTTGTACGGAGTATTGAACTCTAGGATATAGGACTCATACACTTCCTCATCCTTCTCCGAGCCTTTGCGTAGGCCGCAGACACACTTTGAAGTGATTTCATCCCCTATTCCAGTGCAGTGGCTTTCGCCTCATCTTGCCCTTCGGGTTTCACTTCCGTTGGCTCCAAGTCCATTCCTTCTCTTGAACTTGTCATCATCACCGTAAATCCACCCATTCCTATTCTCGTTCCCGATCGACTCTTCGCCGTAGCCGCTCGAGAGGTAGGCAAATTCACTGAGCGTTGACAAAATTGGAAAGGTCAAACCGGCACCGGGATCCCAAGGTAGGGAAATTTGGCTCAAAGCTAAAAGGAGGAAAAGGGTCCCATGGGGGGATTCAGAGGAAGCGAGGGTGTCGGGACCACTAACGGCTTGGGGTATTGGGGAAGGCGATAAGGGACGATCTTTGGCAATGGGTTGTATGAGGATGGAGGAGGGCACTGGTTATAGGCTAGCTCTTCTTCCTTAGCCATCTCGGTTATCCAAACCAAGATCGTTCTCTCTCCAAATCGGCCATTCGACTCTCGAAACCGAGGATTCGCGAACTATTCGAGGATTACTGCGCTAACAAGTCGGCGACCGGTGTTCTCACCCACTTCTTTCTCGGCGGAAAGGGATAGGAAAGGTTTAGACTCGGGGTAGGTGTTTAGGCTGAAGGCTCAGGCAATATGCAAATTAGAATCTTCAAGTTTACTTAAAACAGTGTCTTTTATTAATATCTATTTGGTTGGAAAAGGGGTTCTGCCCTTCTTTTTCACAACTACTCTAGATCCTGGCTCAGTGGGTTCCGTCACTACGTCTATAAGCCCCTCGTATTCCACCTGTATTTCGACCTCCCGGGGTGGACGGCCCGGGCGAGGGTCCTATAGGGCACGCGGATCCCACCGACCAGAGAGTAAAGAACGCTCCTATCGGGTCTAGCGGGTCATAGGACCTTTCAACGCGCGCGAGCGATGCGGATTATAGTCAAGTCAATACCGGAAAGTCTCGTCTCTCTCGCCTTGACGGATCTTTGACGAATTTCGCTTGAGCGAATGACGGTTTTTGACTTTCGGTAATGTCCGAGAATATAATAGGCATGGGTCGGGCGGCAAAGCCGGATGACACGGTGTCACATTGAACTTCGTTGCATACGCGGTGCGTGAGTCGAATCGAAGTCAATGCCGGTCAAGATCTTGCCAATTTTTCCTTGTCGGAATTTTGGCAGAGCTTCGCTTGAGCGAAAGATCTTTTGATTTTTGGCAAAGACTTGGTCTTGACTCTTACGCATTCCGTGTGGGTCAATGTCGGAGTCAAGATCCCACCGATTTTTTTCCTTGTCGGAATTTCGGCAGAATTTCGCTTGAGCGAAAATCTTGGCTTCCGTTATGAGCTAAGGCTTGACCTTTACGTGGGTATGCAACTGGGCTATATGACACGGACTAGACCAAAAACCAACCAAAAGTCACGGTTTTTTGAAACGTGTGACACGGATCGTGCATTGGTCGACACCGGCCGCCATGGGAGGTTGGGATGATTCCGTGCGCGCCCGGAGCATCGTAAGGCTGTCCGTGATCGCACTGGAACCACCCTCGGGTTTGAAGGACGTGCGTGCAAAAGTGTACGGGATATATCGGGTGCGCGTAGTGTGCGGTCTCCTAAAAATGTTCCTTTTTGAGTTAAAACAGAGATTTTCATAAATGTGTTTTAAAGGAATGATTTTCGGGACGGGGAAAATGCAACGCGTAAGCACGTAAATTTTAAGGAGCCCCGGTCGATCATGGGTGAGTAGCCCCAAGTGCTAGGGCTCCCAGATTAACCATGATTTTCCTGGTGGAATTGCCGCGAGGTCGCCCGGTCGAGAATCCAAGGAGGATTGAGCCGTACGACCGCATGGATCAATTTTCCGAGTTCCACTCCTTTGCGATATTTTATGCTCAAAGTAAGAACGAAGATCCAAGATGCAAATGATGCAATGCAAGGTAAAGAAAGCAAGCACGATTAATGAAATCGGCGACGGAGTCTAACCCGCTCAAAGGGAAAAGCTTTCTTATTTTTTTTCAAAATTTTCGAAAAGGGATCTTGGTACGTGGGATTGTTAAACCACTGGTTATCCCAAGCCCCGGGTTAGGGAGCGATACAGGAAGGTTAAGTGGGGTCCACCTATATACCAAGTATCGATTTTTGTTTTGAAAATAAAGCTTTTCTCCTTTGGGATGATCCCCAGCGGAGTCGCCAAACTGTGAATGTGTGCCCCAAATTTTTGTTTGTTGGAATTCACGCGAGTTTGAAGACATCCGAGTTATTTGAAAAACGGAGTCGCCACGCCATTTTGATTACCTCAAAACTTTGAAAAAAAGGTTTTATGGGTTCGGAGGTTAAGTTACCCCTTGGGAAGAACGTTTGGCGTTCACCCAAAGTGCCTTGCCGGAGCAAGTCTCCCAAGATTTCATTAATCGTGATTGCTTGCGTGCTTTCTTTGTGTGCATGTGTTTGAGAGTAAGGGGGGAATGTCACAAGTTGTCTTCCGGACGTACAAACCATTTGTTGGTTGTCGCTCGGGATTCCTTGGAATTTATGTATTTGGGATTATGATCCCGTCCTCATCTTATGACTTATGATCATCGCATTTTAAACCTCGGGACCCTCGGGACTTGCGTGATCGAGAGAATGACTCTCTTTTGGTCAAAGATGAGGTTCTTTAGGAAGGAATGTCCTTAGCCCATCAATCCTACGCTTTAAGACGGTCGAGCTCGTATAGAGGCTTCATACTCATTCTTAAGCGATAATCGGAGATATAGGGTTCAAGGTTATCCTTTTTCCTAAAGAAATCATGAACCTTTAATGGAAGGAACGATGCAAAGATGAGAACTTTTACACCGGTCCGTTCCAAGGTTGGGGGAAAGGGGAAATGCATGATGAAAAATGACTCTTTAATGAAAAGATGACATTTTGGTTTTAGCAAATGATGCTTTTTTGATTGAAAGAAATGATCTTTATGCAAGTGATGCGTAAAGATAGGATTTTTATGCAAATGATGCATTGAAAAGGGGTTTTGATTGCAAAGGATGCATTTTTATTGAAAAAGATTTGATCTTTATATGCAAATGATGCATAAAGATAACATTTTTATTGGAAAATAGGGGTTTTAGGTGCAAAGGATGCACCTTTATGAAAAAGACTACATTTTTATGACAAATGAGGTCTTAATGCATGCTAAGGGGAAGGGGGTGATAAAGAAATGATCTTTATGAATAAATGCCAAGTCCCAAGCAAGATATATGAATGCAATGAGCAAGTATATCAATTAAAATGCAAGGTTAGGGCGTGCGAGGTTACCAATCGTTTCCTTCGCTTCTTCGGACGGAGCTAGGAGGAGAGGTTCGTCTTGGGTCTTGAGGAGGAGGGAGATGGCTTCTTGAGCTTCTTCTTCGCCTTCTTGAGCCTTCAAGGGTGTTCTTCACGTCTTGATTATATTGCTATGGAGTGAGTGTGTTTTTGTTGTTGTTAATTGTGTGTTGAAATGGGTAGAGGAGGGCTCTATTTATAGGCGATGCGGATAAGGCTAATGAAGTCGTGCAGCTGCAGCCCTTTGCAAATGAGGCCGTGCGGTCTTATCCATTATGACTCGGCATTCTAGAACCATGCAAGGTGGCATTATTCTAGAACCTTCTCCTAATTAAGAAAAACGTGTTTTCTTAATTAGGAAGGCTCCTACTGACCCTAATTTTAATTTGGGACTGCTCCAGGACATTTCCGGAACATTAGGAAGGTCCGGGGAATTACCGGGAAACTTACCGAAATTGCCGGGAAATTTAACCGGAAGGCATGAGCCAGATTTGGGTACTTACAGCTGTCACCAAAATATTTTGGTCCCTTCCAGATTGAAGCAAGAGTTGTTGTCGCATACAAGCTCAAGTTACCTCCCACCTCCAAAATATACCCTATTTTCCATGTCTCATTACTTAAAGCAAAGGTTGGAGATGCTATAGTCCCAAATCCTTCTTTACCATATGTTGGGGATGATGGTCAATTTCTGGTGGAACCCATTGCAGTTTTGGACAGACGATTGGTTAAAAAGGGAAATAGCCCAGCAGCTCAGGTTTGGTTCAATGGTCGAATGCTTTTCCAGAAGATGCGACTTGGGATGATTGGACAACCATCGCAGCTAATTTCCCTCATTTTAATCCTTGAGACAAGGATCTTTCGAAGGGGAAGGGGATGTAATGATTTAGGGTTCGTACTGATTTGGGGGTGACCGTTATATTTGAGGATAAAAGTATACAGCATCGTTTGGAGTTAGCGTATCAATAAGTTCAATAGCGAGCATTGATGTACGCGTTTTTCTTTAATTAGGACGTCGTCGTTTTAGCCTTGTTTAGATTCTATTTTCGTTACTTGAAGCGCTGTCATTTTAAAGAGAGAGAAAGGGTCGTTGCTATCAACATGTTTCTCTCTCCTTATAATGCTGTAAATCGCCATTTTCATGGCTCATGAATACATAACAGAAATCTCAACTTTCTCTGTCTAAATTATACCTTCTCTCTCATCTCATACTCTGAATCTCCATCAAATTCTCTTCTCATCTACTCTGAATTATAATTATGTTCTTAATTGGAAGTCAATTTCCAATTGTCGTTTATCAATTTACGATTTCTTAACCTGGACATAACAGTATTGAAGAAGACTAAAATATTTGTCAGGTATTAAATATATACAAGTACGTTTACCGTTTGGATTTGAAAGTACAGGGACAAGTTTCAACAATTTGCTCTAAATCTCCAATTTTTTATTAATTTAGCACTAGTAAATTTTTACTTTTTTAAAATTAATGGGGGCAATTGCGGCCATGGGTCTGATTCAGTTAAATTGACTTCAAGTAATGAGACATGAATTTCTTGTTCAAATTGCAAGCTTCAAAACTATCGGATGATAAATTGTGATTATTATGCTCCATATTCCCACCAATGCTAAAAGCTTACTCCACCGAAATCGTTGATACGGGACAAGCAAGTATTTCTCGTGCAATTCTAGAAATGATAAAAAAATGTGTGCTCTCCTTAACCACCAACTCAATATATCAAATGGATTTTCTTGTTCAAATTCGATGGTCAAATATTTATCAAATTCGTCATTAACACCGCCACGAGATTGTTGTCTTACATAAAAACTTGCCACAAATGATGATGATGATGATGAACATTGAAGTATCGAATAATAAGGCTCACTTGTTGTGCATCACAATATATTGACTTGTATTCCTGATAAATTTCTAAAAATGCTTGTTTGACACTAGCAACTTTTTAACCTACGTTAGGCATATTAGGATCTCCCACCAAATAAAAGTTTGAATAATAATATTCTAAAAATTAACTTAAATCATACTCTCTAACTATAGGATCTAATAACTTAGCAACCAAAAAAATATCAGGAATGTTAAGCAAATATTTTTCCTACTTTTCTCGCATTTTGAAAAATGCATCTTTAAAAATAATATCATCTTTAAATTCATAAAATATATTAGAAATTTTCACACAATAATCAACAACTAAAGTAGAAGTAGGGTAATACGTATCGGATAACGCCAAGGTTGTGGCCTCGAACTTCTTCAACAAATTAATCATACTTGCACATTAAAGTATATAATTTTGTAGAATATTGGGTACCATAGTTAATGGATCAAAAAATATGCAAATTTCATTTCTCCAATCATAAGTTTCTTTTAAAACATGAAGGGTAGAATTTCATCTAATTGAAACATCTATTGGGAATCTTTTTTGTTTTTTTCCATGATTTGTGCAATATTATTTTTATAGCCTTGTAATTTTTGATATTTTCATAATATCATAAACAGTATCTTTAATTGCATTAATAGAAGCTTTCAAAGCACGCAAACCATCTTGTACACATAAGTTTAAAATATGAAAAATGCATCTAACATGAAAAAATCTACCACCTAGTGATGGTCTACAAACTAAAATTAATTTGGACAAACTAGCGGTATTAGAACTGGCATTATCAAAAGACATTGAAAAAATTTATCAACTAGATTATATTCATGCAAAATTGTTTGTAACATATGAGCAATATTATGTGCGGTATGTGCCTCATCAAATAATTCATATGCAAATAACCTCTCGTACGAGGGTTGTATGAGCTAATTTGCTAGCGGCGGGATCAAAACAACATCAAATTAAATGTTCATAGTCTTCGTTATCGAGAAAATTAAAGGAAAGAGATTGCTTACAAAAAAATTTAGCTATTTTTCTCCTATGATTTAGATGATTATATGTAAATAAACTAGAAGAACTTTGAGAAGACGGACCAATATTTTCAGAAAATTGCGCGAATTCTTGCAATTGTGCTTTAGTGGTATCTATGCCATATTTTCCGGGGTGTTTTTCTATTGTCTGCCTTCTCAAAGTACTGTATCCACCTCTGATAGAGTAATTATATGTTTGCTTGTTATTCAAATGACAAAAGTTATATATTGCTTTGAAATTCTTCCCCGCCGCGTCAACGGGGACTTTTTTTTTTGTAGAATTTCATGAAAACTTTGGACTCAATTTTTTTGGTTATTGGAACGGAAGGGGAATTATTTTTTTCTTTAGGACGCCGCCCTCCCATTGTGGCTTCCAAAGTATTGTCATCACTTTCTTGAGTAGTTGGAGTTGGATTATAAACATTTTGTGGTGACACAAAATTTGGAAGTTTTTCCACTTCGTCATCATCTTCCCAATCTTCCCACTCATTTTCATTTTACCCCGAAAGCTTCATATCATAAAATTGACCACCTTCATTTTCAACAAATCGTGGTGGTGGTGGTGATTGAGAAGAAGATTGCCCTTGCCCTCTACCCTTACTACCCTTCTTATTTGTGAGGTTCTTAAGAATATTCATAATGTGAAATATGAAAATATATAAAATGAAGATGAAATAAAGATGTTGGGTGAAAATATGGATATTAGATGAAAATATGAAAGTTTGATTATGATTTGAGCTTGAAAATCAAAGAAATTAACAAAATTCGTTAAAGAAAGTTAAGAGAGAGCTAATTGAGTTTGTGTGAAAAAAAAATGTGAGGGGAGGGGGATGGTATTTATAGTTGAGAAAATATGTTAAGATTACAAAAAAAATTTGAGGACTGAAAATTGGTTAAAAAACGGTCAAAACGACTATTTTTGGTCAACTGGTCGTTAGCTAACAGGCATAACGGCTATATATTGACGAATCTGACGAAAATTTTGACGATTTGGTCCACGGTTTGACGGTTTCGGTTTCGATTTAGGCTGTCCGAAATCACCGATTCACGATTTTTCAGACGTAGAAATCGGAACCGGACCGCCAAACTGCATGTTACGGTTTCAACCGATTTCGGTTTCGGTTCCGATTAAAGACGATTCAACGGTTTCAGGCCGGTCATCCCTCCTTTACCTCCTTGGTAGCTTTGCCACGGGTATAGTATTTACATCCTTGGTAGCTCCACCAAGGGTATCGTATGTATATTATACTCCCTCCGTCCCAATCTAAATGTCCAAAAATGGGTTCGGCGTGGGAATTAAGGAAAGTGAGGTAGGAAAGAGAAAAAGTGAGGTAGGAAAGAGAAAAAGTTTAAATGTTGTGAGTATGAAAAATTAAATAGGAGAGAGAATGAGTGGGAGGAATAGTTAGAAGAGAGAATGTTGTGAGTGTAAAAGTAAAGTAGGAGAGAGAATGAGTGGGTGGAATAGTGAAAAAAACTTTCCTCTTTTGAAAATGAGACATTTTAAATGGGACGCCCAAAATGAAAAGTTGAGACATTTAGATTGGGACGGAGGGAGTAGTATAGTATAATATAATATAGTACTCCCTCCGTCTAGTATAATATTTCACTTTTGTCTTTTTGAGCGTTTTATATAAGATTTCACTTTTTAAAAATGACAAATAATTTTTATTATTTCTCACAATCATTCTCTCTCCTACTTTACTTTTATAATTAAACAACGATCAACTTATTATTTCCTATCTCATTTTTCTTTTTCCTGCCTCATTTTTTATAATTACAACATTTATATTATTTATATATTTTCTTAATTATCGTGCAAAATCTATTTGTGAAATCTTTAGGGATGGAGTAGCATAATACTCCCTCCGCCCCACACCAAGGTTCCTTGGTGTGGGTTTCATGCTTTTTAAGAAAAAGATTTGTTTGTGTTGTTTAGAATAGAGGAGAGATAATGTAAAAGCTAAATGTGGAGTAGGGAATAGTAGTTAATGATTGATTTTATTAAAAATGGGTAGAGAATTAGAGGAGATAGAATGTAAAAATTAAAAATATTTTATAGGAGAGAGAATGGTGTGAGGAATAGTAAGTTAATGATTGATTTTTTTGTAAATACTCCATCCGTTTCGGAGAAATGCGTACAAAATTGCTTGTCACAAGAATTAAGGTAAAAGGTGAAAAAGGTGATGTGTTATGAGTGTAGATGGTTGGATAGGAGAGAGAAAGTGAAGTTAGTGGGTAATTGTTGTGAGTATAACAAGTGGATCCTATTTCCATTTTGGGACTTTGCAGATTATTGTGGGACGCCCAAAAGGTTCCTTTTTGCAGATTATTGTGGGACGGAGGGAGTATGTTAACTTTATAAGGGTATAATGAATTTTTTTATATAAATATATTAAATTATAAGGATATAAATATATTTAAAACTTTTCATTTATGGAATAAGGATATAATGAATGTTTTTTTTTATAAATATATTAAATTATAAGAATATAAATATATTCAAAACTTTTCATTTATGAAACGGAATCTTGAAATAGGACGAATCAAAAAGGAAAATAGAACCGTAAAGTGAGTGGGAGTAGCATATTACCATTTGTTTTGTAGACCGTAACAAACAAGTCATTGAAAAATTCAAATCAAATCCCCAAAAGAGTACACTACACTCTTTCCCGGGAAATTTCTAATTCAACAAACGCGGAAGAATGAAGAAGACTTTGATACTCATCTTGACTATGATAGGCCCATTCTCTCTCCAAGTCAACCTCTCAAGTCTCCTCTCTGGTAAATTTAATCTCATTAAACCCACACCATTGCATCATTCTATTTATCCTTGTAATTTTTCCAGTTTAATTTCAGATTATTCCTATTTTGTTAGCAAGATTCCATTTCTGTCAATGCATTTTCAGAAATTTGTGTTTTTTCATTGATGTAATTTGCAAGAATCCACCATCAATTAAATGGGCTCTGTTTTGTTTAGTTCAATTTTATGCTGTTAGGGTTCATGGTTTTCTGAATTTACTATTAGGGTTTTGAATAATTGGAAAAATGACCAATCTTTTGAGAAGAATTTTGCCAATTTCAACTTCCAAGAACCAAGAAGTTGATTTTGATTATGATGAGGAGTATAATGTGGAGTACTCATTTGCCATGGAGTACACTGGACCTCCAGTTTCTTTTGATATTCCTCAGGCAGCTCCGATTGATCTTCGCCGTATTCCAACTGCTTCCGTTGTTGCCATGGAATACACTGGTCCTCCAGTTCCTTATGATATTCCTCAGGTAGCGCCGGTGGATGTCCCCCGGATTCCAACTGCCTCTGTTGTTTCAATATCTTCCATGTCGAATAATTTGTCGATGCCGTTTGTTCAACCTAGTGTGAAGAGTGATAGTTTGAATAAGAAACTGTCAAATGAGGAGGTACTGGGCTCTGTCTTAGTTTCAGATCGTCGTTCGGTTGAATTTGATGATTCCCCTGAGGTAGGATTGACTGCTGGTGGTGATGAAGATTCACCCCGGTTGTCCGTTGAAAATGGGAGTTCGGGCACTTTGGGGTTTTCAGGTGCTTCTTGTGAGTCGTCTGAAAGCTCAGAGATGAGGGGTGACTGTGATTTGGACAAATTAAGTTCTAGCTACCCGGCTTCAGAACAAGGAGATTTCATTAATGAGGCTCATTCCCATGATCATAGAACTCAACTCGTGACTTTTGGTGAACCCGAGTTACGTGATATAGAGCAAGAGGAAAGTGAAGTTGATGCGCAAGAAATGAGGATTCAAGAAAGGCGAATTGCCAGTTCTCTTGTCAAGAAAGGTTTATGTCACCGATGCCTTAAAGGGACCCGCTTCACTGCGAAAGAAGTTTGTATAGTCTGCAATGCAAAGTACTGTTGTGATTGTGTACTACGAGCAATGGGGTCCATGCCGGAAGGAAGAAAATGTGTTCTTTGTATTGGTTATCGAATCGATGAGTCAAAACGTGGGAATTTGGGAAAGTTTTCCCGGATGCTTAAAAGTTTGCTCACTGATTCGGAAGTTAAACAGAGAATGCTCGTTGAGTTATCAAGTCAAGTTAATCAGCTACCGCCCTGGCTGGTCATTGTGAATGGCAGACCTATATCTGTAGATGAACTTATTTTGTTGCAAAGGTGTAAGAACCCACCAAAAGGTCTTAGACCAGGAAACTATTGGTATGATAAGGTATCTGGATTATGGGGAAAGGTAAATGTTCGATCCTATCCTATGGTTCTTACAATATTTAGTTTGTAGCATTGCTAAAAGCATAAATTAAAATATCTGCATAACTAAATTTGTTGCATGTGTAGAAGCTTGCATAGAGTTAGACACCCACAAGCACATACTACTCCCTCCGTCCCAAAATGAATGTTAAAAAAAATATTCAAATTTGATCTTGATGATCAAGAGCAAATTTGATTTTTTTTGGACATTCATATTGGGACGGAGATAGTAGTACTCTATGCATTCTATTTTCTTGAACACCCTTACTGATGTTGGTTTAATCAAACAGGAAGGGCATAAACCTAGCCAGATCATCAGCTCTCAACTGGCTGTTGGTGGCTCTATTAGGAGGGAAGCTAGCAATGGAAATACAGGTGTATTGATAAATAATCGGGAGATTACTAAGACGGAACTCTATATGCTGCAGGTTAGTGTGCTTCAACTCTACAAAATTTTGTTAAATTTAGGTTTAGGTCTATTTGAAACATACTTTCTACCTCCACAGACGGCTGGAATCAATTGTGATGGAAACCCTCATTTTTGGGTGAATGATGATGGGTCCTACCTGGAAGAGGGCCAGAAACAAGTGAGGGGGAAAATATGGGGGAAGGTACAAAATTATGTTTTACCTAATCCTTTCTTCATTTTTAGTCAATTTCCTTGCAATCATGAATATCTCCAAAAATGTTCTTTTCAGACTCGGGTGAAGCTAGTTTCTGCTGTCTTGTCTTTGCCAGTACCATCTCAATCTGCAAGTTCTTCTGAGGATGCAGGTGGTAATAGTGGTGATAGCGGCCTGGACAAGGAGAAGAGATCCTTGAGAAAACTACTGATTGTTGGTCATGATAAATCTGGGACTAGTACCATATTTAAGCAGGTATTTCAAATCTTTTCGCTCACTACCAATTTTACGGTTGAAACATCCTTTCTGATTTTGGGGGAAGTGAAATGCCTAAAAGATGGTGTGGTTGAAGTTATGGTAGCCAAAAGCGTTGACTCTTAGGTACTGAACTTTTGTGACTCCCTTTCACATGTACTCCCTCCGTCCTTAAATAATGGCCATTTTAATTTCAAGGGACATTGGAGAAAGTTGGATTTTAAGCATTTTTTGTGGCATAAGTACATAAACGCCATTAATGATTTCACCATATTACACCATGATTGAAGTATGATTTAGACCATGGTGTTTGATGAGGGAGGGTTTAGTAACTTCACAAAAAATGGACATTCATTTTGGGATAAAGCATCTAAGAAAAGGACATTCATTTAGGGACGGAGGAGTAGTAGTCTTTTATCAAACGATTCACATTAACGACGATAGTGGAGGTGATTGATGAATATGACTAATTTATATGTTTATTATTATTATTGCAGGCAAAGATTCTTTACGGTTCTCCATTCTCAGAAGACGAGCGTCAAAATGTTAAGTTTATGATCCAGAGCAATATGTATGGTTATCTGGGTATTCTTCTTGAGGGCCGTAAATGCTTTGAAGAAGAATTATCAATTGAGATGAGGAGAGAACAAATGGATCAGCCTAGTACTTCAGGTACAAAGATACTCCCTTCGTCCCATTTTAAACTTCAAAATCCCAAAATGGAAAGATTTTGATATTTTTTTATTCAATGGACCCCACATGTTATACCCACAACACCATCCACTAACTATTCCCTACCCCGCTTTCTATCTCCTACCCACTTTCTGTACTCACAACACCCTACCCCACTTTCTATATTTTATACTAAAAACATCCCTTTCCTCAATATTTGAGCCCACTTTTTTTGAAGTTTAAAGTGGGACGGAGGGAGTATATTATTTCACCACTTGAACAATCACAAGTATCTGGAAATTCTGCAGTTTATTTATGTATAGAAATTGACTTCCAGCTGCAGGGAATTCGGATCAAATTGACAAAAAGAATATCTATTCGATCAGCCCAAAACTGAAAGCATTCTCTGATTGGCTTCTTCAAGTCATGATGTCAGGCAACCTTGAAGCCATTTTCCCAGCTGCCACTCGAGCGTATGCTCCACTAGTTGAGGAGCTTTGGAAAGATAAAGCCTTTCAAGCAACATATAACCGGAGAAATGAACTGCAGCTTCTCCCAATCGCTGCTAACTATTTCATGCATCGGGTAAGCTCAAGCTTTGTCATCCTTCTTCCCCGCTACTGGCTTGTTATTGGTTACAAATTTTGACTAATTATATGACTTTGTTTGTAGGCTGCTGAGATTTCAAGGGATGATTATGAGCCGTCCGATATGGACATCTTGTATGCTGATGGAATTACCTCCTCCAATGGGCTTAGTTGCATGGAGTTTTCATTTCCAGCACATGAAAGCTTATGGGAATCTGCCGATCAGCGTGATCCAGAACTAAGGTTAGTTCAATTTGTATGGATCAGTACAATAATGGAGTTTTCTGCTCCCTCCTTCCCAAAATGAATTTCCAAAAAAAAAAAAGATTCAAATGTGCACTTGATCAAGAGTAAATTTGGACATTTTTTACATTCATTTTAGGATGGAGGGAGTATATATTACTAAATCCTTTTAAGTGTTTGCTACTTTGATATGCTCTTAAAATCACTTTTATGTCTTGCAGGTACCAACTCATTAGAGTGCACTCAAGCAGTTTGGGAGAGAATTGCAAGTGGCTAGAGATGTTTGAAGACGTAAGCCTCATTCTATATTGCATTGATTTGACCACCTACGATCAATTCCACGAAGACAAAAATGGAGTTACCACCAACAAGATGTTAGAAAGCAAGAAGCTTTTCGAAACCATTGTGACCCATGGCAATTCCGACGAAAAGGAATTCGTTCTTGTGCTCAACAAATTCGACCTTCTGGAGGAGAAAATCAAGAAAGTTCCTCTCACTCAATGTGACTGGTTCCATGATTTCAATCCAGTGATCACTCATCATCAGAGCGGTGTGCCCCGGGGGCATAATGGTCATAACCACTCACAATTGGCACAAAGTGCTTATCACTATATTGCCCAGAAATTCAAGAGATTGTTTGACTCCTTAACTGGCCGGAAGTTGTATGTTTCTCCTCCGGTGACCGGATTGGAAGGTGACAGTGTCGGTGCACTTCTTAAATATGGAAGGGAGATTCTTAATTGGGTGGAGGAAGACAAACCTAATGTGAGTATTAACGATTGGTCTTCTGAAAGCGCAGAGACTTCTTCTTGAATTGCTACAAGGCATGTTTCTTTGAATCTTTTTCGATAGCCTAGCCATTGATTTACTCGTGCACATATTCAGATACATAAATACATATGTATAGGTATAGTGATTAAAGGAAAGACAAGAATATATATTATGTTTATTTCTAATTCTGGCAAAGATGAGATTAGGGTTCTTTTCTATCTGCTGTTGCAGACGAACAGAGTGTGTGAAAATTGGAAATGTCCATCTGAGAATAAGATATGCCCTACTCATGGCCTTTAAAACTGTTAGAAATGGCAAATGCATAAACAGTGAAGAACTGGAATGAACATTTCATAGATTTATGAATAAAATCTTGAAATTATAATGAATTCATACACAAATAATTACATACATATATAAGGTATATTACAGATGAAACCCCAAAAGGGAAGACTGTAATTTGTGTATTCTCTTTCCGGGGTTTCTTGGCTAATATGTTTTGGTTAACAAGGTGCAAACCGGTCCATAAGCAAGCACACAGTTGCTTCAGTTAGCGTGCTATCGTTCTTCTTCTTCTTCGTATTGTTGGATTGTGCTCTTTTACCTTGTTGTTCAGTTTCTTCATCTTCTAAGGCAGCCATTGATTCTCTTGTTTTACGTCTGAGCAAGAAACAAGGCTTCCTGGCTTGTATCTTTTTCAACTCATCCACCCAAACCTCAACCATTGCAGACATTTCTATAACTTCTCTGTTTCTCTCTCACTTTTCTCTCACTGTGTGTTTGAAAAACTATGTAGGAAGATGAAAGAAAGAAATGTGTATCTATTTATAGGACAGATATTAAAGTGGCGAGAAAAAAAATATCAGTGTGGTGATGTGATGGCCTCTGAATAAGGGTGTTTGGGTCGTAGAATTAAGGCGGATAAAACTATGGGATATGCTCTAAACACGAGGCTTCGCACGTTGGAACGCAAGTTGAAAGTTTGTAGGAAAGAGGTGGGAGAAAACCATTAATTTGGGACATAGAAAAGAAGGGTGTTGTTTTGTTTTGTATCAGAAGAAGAAGTCTGTCATGGCTTTCTATAAGGACCACATTGGATGTGGTTTTATGTGTGTGTTGAATGTTTCAACGATTCACATTCACTGATAGAATTTCTACAAGACAAAAATGGTGGGGGAATGGCTGCTGTGTGAATGTATATGCCTTAAAATCGTGTACTATTAACAATATTAGACCCCTGCATGCATCACTACTCCCTCCGTGACTTCGACCCAAAATGAATGTTCAAAAAAAATTCAAATTTGCTGTTGACTACCTCCGTCCACCAAAATGAATGATCAAAAAAATTCGAAATTTGCTCTTGATAAAATATTGAAAAATTTTGGGATAGAAGTGTAAGTTATTAAAGTAGCATATAATTAAGAAAGAGGGGGGTGTAGCTCATATGGTAGAGCGCTCGCTTCGCATGCGAGAGGCACGGGGTTCGATTCCCCGCACCTCCATTTTTGTTTGAGTCTTCTTCTAGTGGTAAGTTCACTTGTCCAAATATCTATGAGCCCAGATTTTTTTTTTTTTTTTTTTGTGGGGGGAGGGGGGGTGGGGTGGTGGTGGTGGTGGTGGTTCAATCACTTCCAAGTGATGCTGACAGATAGCAAGAAAGTAAAATATCAACCAAATCTCTTTCAGAAGCCTTTTTATTTTCAGAGGGTTTGATATTTATGAGATGGGTGTTATTGTATTGTATATACATAATCATGGAAGACGACATTAAGGTGTTTTTCGGCAATGGAGCCTAGTGTGGGCGCACTTTTTTAAGACAACACAACTATTTCTTCTTTTCTCTTTTGTGTTAATGGAGAAATTCAGGTTCCTAATAACATGAGTTACATTTTATAATAACATGAGTTACATCTTATCTTATAGAATTATAGAATTATAGAATTATGTGTATTACATGTTATTTTGGGGAGAACAAACAAGAGTTACTCCATCCATCCCAAAATAATTATAGTTTTTGGAGATTTTTTTCCAAAAAAAAAAAATTGTACTCTTGCAATTTTCTATAAAACATTAACACACATTGCCTAATCTGTACTTATTTATGATTAGGTAGATGTCAGTGTCAAAACATTTAATTTCTTAGTTACTTGAAATATTCAAATATAATTTAGTATTTTGATATGTATTAATTGATTTTCTTAATATGTGTGAAAAGTAATAAAATTATAAGTATTTTGGAATGAAGAGTGCATCTTTTATCACACAATTAAGAAAAGTCCTAAAACTATTTTGGGACGGATGGAGTACATCTTTTATCATATAGATGTTACATTTTGTAAGAAGATGAATTGCATTTTATAATTTTTACTATGAATTGCATTTTATAATTTTTATAATAAGATTAATCGTGTTGCAATTCAATTTATGCGGCCGGACTGCACAAGTCTCTAGAGAGAGAAAAATATGTTCCGTAAAGTATATCGACAACAAAGATTAATAGAAAAATCGATAACCCAGATACGACACCAACTTTTTGAAATACTACTACTAAAGGGCAAACCCCGCCTGACAATTGTCAAAAGGCATAGGTTCGAACCCGTGACCTTATGGTCACCAAAGGAACAACTTAACCGTTGCGACAAGGCTCGCCCTCTTTGAAATACTACTACTATTTAACAAAAAATTGATCATCTAACTACATTCATAGCTCTTTTTATAACAATTCCTATTAACCAAATATTTTCTCAGTCAGCAAATAAATAGGGTTTAACATCAGCTGGTTACTTCTGTACAAAAGGGCGGCATGGAACACTTGTTCGCCCATATCCAATGACCAGAACCAATAACAGAGCCATAAAAGTGTGTACTTGCTAACATAAAAATGCCAAAATTTATTATGTAACATCATTCAGACAAAATCATCAAGATATTATCCTCAATCACCGAGTTACCAAGATATATGGACAATGAATCTCCAACTGACCAAGAACCTCCTTAAAACAAATCAACACGGATTCCAGGTCAGATTAGGCTATCAAAGGGAAGAACACAGAGAAGGAAGGCCTAGCATTAACCTCTTCACAGCTGTAACAGCATTGTCAGACCTTGAGAACTGCAGTGTCAGAGGTATCTTGCAAATCAGTAAAGTGGGAGAATCTTCTGCTTCCCTTACAATACCACTGACTGCATAAAGCCTTGGAGCGTAGCGTTGCCCTCCATTTAAACCTTGGATATCATTAGCAGATGTTCTTGGGACCCGATTTAGCTTGTACGCGTTCTGACAGCGTAACCTTGCTGTCATAAAAAAGGACATGGGCAAACGGTTCTAAGGCCTCCCACAACAGCCTCAGTAATTATATCGATAAAAGCAACCCTCATTCATCCTCAGGAATATATAATGGATGTGAACCTGCATGGACCTGTCACCTGAGTATAAAAATGGACCTGAGACATATTCTTTAGCAATGCCATGGGCAGTCATACTTCAAATGCTCAATCCAAGATTCCCAAACTACCCTTGGACTTGCTAGACAATTCACGCATTGCCAGGATATCGGTAGGAAACAATTCAGTCCTGCATGGAGTCAGATAGGTTGTACAGAAAAGGCAAAGCTTCCAAAGCTCAAATCCAAGGTGTCCAGCCTTCATACATATTGCAAAGATTATCCACACTAGTTGCTTGCTTTAGTAGATAATCCACTTGCTCCGCGATACTGATTTCTCTGGATAAAGTACAACACACCATTCAAGACAATTTCACCTAGAAAATAACATATACTCCCTCCGTCCCGGGTTAAGCTTCACCATTTTGGTGAGGCACAAGAATTAAGGAAAGTGACGAGTGGAAAATGGGTTGTGAGAGGGAAGTGAGTGGGTATGACAAGTTGGGCCCACAATTTAAATGTGTGGGGAAAAAGTTAGTGGGTATGACAAGTGGGGCCCACAATTTAAGAATGTGAGAGGAAAAAGTGAGTGGGGTTGACAAATGGGGCCCACATTTATTACCATTTTAGGAAAGATGAAGCTTGTAACGGGACGCCCTTTTGGGTAATTGGTGAAGCTTAAGCTGGGACGGAGGGAGTACATGGTTTTTGTAAGGGATGTTAATACCTGTTATCAGCAATGTCTCGACCTTCTAGTTTCATCTCAACGCGCCTCAGCACTGACATGGCATACACATTTTTACCTACAGAACCAAATGTGTTGATGGAGCAATAATGAGTCAGGCCTCCGCAAATTACTTAAATTATCCATCAAGCTACTAATTTATTCATTTCTTTTTCCCAAAACAGTAAAGATAGTTATACATCCATCTTCATATTGTTACCCTCAGATTAAAAAGATGTACAAATTCAAAGGAAAAAAGGAGGGTTGTCTTCTAGAAGAGACACAAACATATTTCGAGTTGTGATTGAATTGCCTGACATGTGAAAGATTTAGTACATACATCCCAAAATAAGTGTCCAATATTTCATTCCAGGATGTCCTAAAGTATGTGTCTCCTTTCCATTTTAGAAACTTTTTATGTCAGTTATCTACAACTCCCTGTTCATTTTGGTAGAAAATGAATTAGGCCCCATTATTTTGACACCAGTAAAGGATAGTTGAAGACATTAAGAGAAAAATTAGAAGACTCAAATAGTTTCTTAAAACCCATGCAAAGCCAAGAGTGGGAACTTAAGTTGTGACAGAGAGAGTATTTTATTCTCGGTAAGAAAATGAATTCAGAATCCTGGGCATCTATATACATGCACTTAACCTCATAGAACAATTAATTTAGATGGAAGATGCATGTCAACCACAGTTATACCAAATATGGCATGACCATAAAAACTGGGGCCCATAAAACTTTTAGTTTTAACTAGAAGTACAGTAGCTTTCTAGTAGGACACAAGGAAGTTAACATATACTCCCTCCGTCCCACCTCAAGGTTCAACCTTGAGGTGGACACGATTTTTAAGAAATGTAATTAAAATAAGTAGAAAATTTGAGGAGAGAGAATGTAAAAGTTAAATGTGTGGTAGAGAATAGGAGAGAGAATGTAAAAGTTAAAAATATTTAATAGGAGAGAGAATGAGTGGGAGGAATAGTAAATTAATATATGGAATGTGTGGTAGAGAATAGGAGAGAGAATGGTTTTTTTGTAAATATATGAAGATGATAAGGGTATAAATATATGAAAAACTTTCCATTTAAGGAAGGGAACCTTGAGCTGGGACGGCCCAAAAAGGAAAGGTTGAACCTTGAGCTGGGACGGAGGGAGTAATTTTTTATTTTTAATTACCTCGGGTAATTCGACTTGCAGCATCCACATTAGGCAAGGGAGCTTTCCAATTTTTCTCTTCACCCTTGTCTTGGTTTAATGAGGTTACTTCCCCATTTATCTCAGGTAGACTTGATACAGCTTTATCAGATTGTGATGCCACAGCTTTCAAATGATCATCTGAACCATCAATTGTTTGACTTCCATCCGTGTATTTTGACCCTGCCTCACCTTGAAGAGCAACCTCTTGAACTGATCCTGAGGATGAGACACAGTCAACAAAATCTTTGTTATCTTTGCTATTAGGCACATGTGGTTGCTCTAAGGTCACTTCAGAGCCAGTGAAATGCTGTTCAGTCACTTCCGAGCCAGTGAAGCTATCAGTGACACTTGCTTCAGCTGATGCAACACCAGAGTCTGAGCTGCTGTCATATATACTACCTGGTGGAGATATCCATCCTTTATCTTGCAAAACCAATTCACTTGTTCCAAGAAAGTCCTCATTGTTCTCTTGGTCGTTGGAGAAGATATCATTCTCTTTGTTCTCATACTCAGTGTCATCACCCACAAGTTCTTGCCTTGATAAATTAATGTCCTCCGACCTCACTTCCTCGCTTTCTCCCAGTCCTTCAAGAGCCTGAAGAACATCAATAAGATGGATGATCCTATAGTACGATATGAGATTCAATGAACAAATTCTCACAAGCATCAAATTACCTTGTGAAGATTTCCTGCATGGAGATATGCAGCCCGTGCTAGCCTGGTCAACATGGAATGAAGTCCCTTCACAGAAAAAAGAAGTGATGGTACCAATGGCTTAAAAGCCTGACAAGCCTCTGTGATTTTTAAATGATACGAATGGTATATGGCTTGTCCATGAATAGGAGATATTTCCTTTTGTGTGTCTCTTTCCGTAGACATAGCATCAGTCATAGCAGCAACATCTTTGGATAATACAGATTCCAGCGGAAGAAGAATGCTATTTGCCTACCCAAGATAAAATGATGGCTTCAGAAAATTTGCATTGGTAGCAGATAAATTAGGAGGGGGGGAATAAATAAAAGAGAGAGAGAGAGAGAGACCTTGGAAAGATCTTCCATAAGAGAAGAGTGTAATGCAGCAGCCTCTTTCCCAGAACTGTGAACATCATGCAAACCTTCTGTAATTGCAAGGACCTAAAAAAGAACCACAACCTTATCAGCCACAGATAACCTTGAACGTGTCAACTCACATTTTATCTAAAGCCGATAGAATAGAAGACCTAACAATGTAAAGCAAGTCTTACACTCCCTGTCAAGTGTAAGCCGCGCTGGGTACAAGAATAGATAATCCGAGGTTCATCACAAACAAAATAGAGTGCCATTTTGTGTACTAGTAAAAGATACTTGAAATTGTATACATTTTTAATGTCTTGGCCCTGTTCATTTCCCTTTATCAAATTATATCAAGATTCTATTGCTACAATTTACTTATCCGGTGATCAGATAATCCATAGGAAGGGCTGATTTAGCATCCCAAGAAAGACAGTGATGTTTATGATAACCATCATAAAGCAAGTGCAAGTGGATATACTCAATTCAAAGACCTTTCCTGGCCCGATTTCTAATCAAATGAGTTGGTAACTTGACAGATGGTTCTAAATATTGGCGAGAGTGGTTATGTGGGAGGAGGGCGGGAGAGCTTAGATGGAAGGATAAATCTATCAGTCTCTCCTCATTGAGGATGCGTCTCTAGACATAACAACATCAGGCTACCCAATCTTTGCAGGGTTTTTTTCTGTCAAAGCAGCTATAGAATGCACAGCTGCCAATATTCCAGAATATGGCCATAGGAAAATAATGAAAGAAAAAAATGTTTGATCAAGTAGCTACTAGGTGCAATGTCATGTTTTTCCTTACCGGTCAAAAACTCAAAATAACCAATACAACATCTCTCACATTTGAAATTCAGACAGGAAAAGTTCTAACAAATTCCAAGATTCTAACAGAAGTGATCTCATCTTGAGACAGAGGCTATATAAGCTAAGATCTTACTTAAATGCCTCAGAAAATAGTGTTATCTAGGGTAAATTATTTATGCTTGACATGATTATCATATTTCTTCTCTATTGCCCCAAGTATTATGTAGAACTAAACATCACTCTGAATTCTACTTTCTGGTTCTTCAACTCTCTTAGCTTAATTTAAATATCAAATCAATTTTCAAAGGCCATTTTTTGCATCCTACAGCCAAATAAGTAGCAATTTTGGGTATTTTCTTGATGTAGCCGGCGTGTGAGGGAGACCGTGTAATAAAGCTGGAGGGCTTGAAGTTATGAAGCCCTTTCATGCCTTTAACTTACCAAAATTACCCCTACTTTAAATATAACATACACCACAACTTCCAACTACCTCCGCTATAATACTACTATTTCTTTTGAAATTATAATTATTATAGTAAGTTATCTAACTGCAAAACGCTTTTAAAATAATAGTTATAAAAAAGGATGCACATGCATTCGCAGATGCGTTTGTTACTAGTATTGTAAATGTGTTGTGCATGAATATCAAACACCTCATGACTATTTGTTTCAATGTGGACCGATTACTAAAATATCAATTGCCAAACCCTACATATGATTGAATTCATGAAAGGCAATCCTCATTAGACACTGTAACTGAAATCAATCCTTCCCTAGACAAAAAATAAAAAAGAAATATATCATCTGTTACCTGTAAATCTAGTAAGATTTGAACACTCGCCAATATAGGACAAAGTCACAAGTAAGGACTCCCTCCGTCCCAGAATAAATGTCGTATTTGACTTGTCAACATTTTTAAGGAATGTGCTTTACTTGCTTGTGCATTGTTTGTAAAATGGATAAATTGATCTTAAGACTATTTCCAAATATAGAAACGCGACATTTATTTTGAGACGAACCAAAATGGAAAGTAGTACATTTATTCCGGGACAAAGGGAGTAGTTCAGAGGCATAGTTTCACCATTCAAACAAATTTAAAATAACATAGTTCATTGCTCTATGTATTCTTTACGGTCTCCATTTGAATCCAATATAACATTGAATAAGGTTTCATGGGCATCTTGTTCACCATAGGAATTATTGGATTTATATCATATAAATTTTACCTCCTCAAGCATGGAACCACATTCAGAAGTCAAAGCAGAGTGGCTCCTGGTGATGCGCCCAAAGGAAGACACAGCCATGCTGGCTTCACAAGCACAATCCCTCATAGCGGCAAAGGTAATTTGCAAATCACCTACAATCGACAAAATATCATCAGCTTTGAGGGCGTATTGAATCACGTATTAAAGTGAAATTACAATCTGTCTCTCTTGTTTATGTGGATGTTGGTTAACTGGTTATACATAAGAAAGCCACTCAAGAGGATTAACGAAACAATGTACCTGAAGCTGACTTTGCCTTAGCAGAAGCAGCACTCAATTCATTGCTGGCAAAAAGTAAGCCATTTGAAGCAGCTTCCATGTTGCTTTGTGCTAGTTGCCATTCTTGCTCAGCATCTGACAAAATGACAAGTAAATCATACACTCAATAATGGAAAAAGAAACAAGTAGCACTATTGTCCAGTAAAACGAATTGACAAAATTTAATGTTGCGACTCACGAGCAAAAGAATGATAAGTCGCGTCCAATCGTGTTAAAGCATTTAAGTAAATTTGCTGCCATGACCTGCCATCTGTGCCAGTTCTAACTGAGTATAGCTCTCTAGAAGCCCCAAATATTCCATCTCTAGATGCTTCAAACTCCAAAATTGACATGCAAACTTTGATTATATCTGATGCCTTTTCACGAGCTTCCCCTAACAGTTGTCTTCGCCTCATCAGATGGTCATGGAATTCAGGAGGAATTCCTGTATTCTTTGCAGACAAACCTCCAATAGTACCTGAACTTGGACCACCACAAGCCCACCCCATGGCTCTCTCTAGCTGTCCTTCTGCTGTGACGGAAGTTTGTTCACAACCTTTCAGGCCTTCCAGTGACCTAGAAACTTTTGCAACTGAAGATTGTAAAATTTCCAACAACCTAGGTCTGCTAAGGTTAAGAATAACAGGCAGTATACTATCATCACTTGCAAGAAATTTATGACATATCAGCCTACAATTATTCAACGGACTCGATGTAACATCATGCATCCATTCCATCTGTACAATATCCAAGCATGTCTTATGAAGAGCCTCCTTGAGTTCATTCACCTGCCTTTTCATGATGGAGGCAGCTGATATTCCAGCTCTCACAGTTTCATGTGCATTGCAGTACTCTTCAAGCATCTGTTTTACCCTTTTAACAGAACCAAAGTCTCTCGTCAATTCTTCCACAGATGCTTCCTTTACTGTGATTATCATTTGCTTTAATCGTTCATTCTCTGTATCCAGTGCAGTCAATAGCATAGGTGTCACTTGTTCTCGCATGTATTGGCCAATATGTTCCTGAAGTTGGGCAGCCAGCTTTTTCTTCACAATGTTGACAAGCTGGTCAAAACCCAAATTGTGATCCCTAGATGAAGCTGCAATGCGTATACATGAATCAAGAAAGGAGTCCATGACAGCGACTTTCCAGATAAAAAAGGAGTGGCTTTTCAGTGTACCAGAAAACTTCCATCTATGCTCGAATGCTGCAACACTAGAATTAATCGAATTTGTAACCGGAAAATTCCCAGTTGAGGAATCAGTATGTTCACCCAATGAAGACATCATTTTATTAAGTGATTCCAACTTGGTAAAGGGCTGGACCAGTGCTAGGAGAAGTGAGTTGCTTCTTGATGAATGTGGCTCCTTGTCCTGTTCCTCACTAATTAAAGATTGGAAATGGTGTTCAGCAGAAGCCAAAGCACTCCTAATACTAGCCTCCCTCTTTATCAGTGAAGAAGTTCGAGCGTCTTTCTGGTTCCATGTTTGATGGAGTTTGTCCAGCTGTGCTCTGCAAGCTTCTTCTTGAGAGGCAAGTTCCTCTGCCTCTTCCCAGGAAAGATGCTCCCTACCCTTCACAGCAGCTTCTTCAAGTGCCAACTGTTGCTCGGTGATGACACCGACCTTTACAAAGTAGCTCTGCTCCAGTTCCGCCAAAGATGCCCTCTCCATCTGAACCTCAATTAGCTGCTCCAGTGCTGTATCAATTGACCCTCTGATCTGTGACAGAGAACCGAATGCATCCATGACCTCAGAATCGAACGAGATGACAGATCTTATCACATTTGGTATAATGCCTTCAATCATTTGGCCAACCAAGTTCTTGCAGGAAAGTAAGCTGGATTTGAAAATGGAAGCCCAGTTCCTAGGGGAAGTGTGATCAGAACCATCTTGACTTGTATCAACATGAGATATATCCGTGCGAAAATATTGCTGAAGTTCATTAAACCAACCTGCTACAAGAACACACTTTTCTATTTGCTCTTCAAATACAGACACTAGATCAGACTGCAACCTGTTGTCTGCAATCCTTCTCCCAGTTGAATGATTCAGCATGTCAAGCACGATATGCTTCATCTCTGTATAAAGAGAAATTATAGCTACATTTAATACGGTCCGAGTCTTCTCCTGCTTCTCTTCAAGCTCCCCTCGCGATCTAGAATCTCTGATCATCTCATGCTTCAATAATCTTAAATTTGGAGGCAAAGAATCTTTGATTTCAAGGCCTGTAGACTGCATGAAATTCATGAAGGAGGAAAAAAGACGTTCTTTGGCCTTTGATTCAGTGTCTGAGCCAATTGAGTTTACAAGTTCCTGGTACTCTGCTTCAACTTTCTCAATCTGTTCGGCATACTTCTCCACTTGAAGGCATAGATCATCATATATATTACTTACTCTATCAAATCCGTCCACACGTACCTTTGCTATAAGATCAGCAGCCTGCCTTCTACTGAGGGATAAGATATCTAAGGAGATGGTATTCATCAAAAGTTGTAAAACTTGCCCCCAACTATGAACTGGGCTGGTTGTGAGGTAATTCAATGGCAGAATCCTCTGCAAAGCCGAAGAATAACTTTGGAGCGCTGTCACAGCAGAGGATAGCCCATTATCCAACTCAGATATTAATTGAGAAACTTCCCTGTCTATGTCATAGCACTGGACTTGTGTGGGCTCTGGAACAATAGTAAATGGAACCCCAGCCACAAGAACAGCGGATGCAAGAGAATATCCTTCTTCTCGACCAGACAATTTTAAGCGGGATTTGATCTCTGGGATTGAACTGCTCCTTAACGCATCAAGAATCCGTCCATGTTGCTCAATCCAAGTAGCCGCCTCCTGGGCCTTTTCAGCTATAACTGCTTTTGCCTGAGCAAATTCGCGTGCCTGCAATTCAAACGAGGTGCGGGCTTTCTCTGAATTGCCAGTTGCTTCAGCAACAATCGATTTTGCCGATGTTTCATGCAGAATAAGGTTAGATCTCTCTTGGTCAGCACGGTAATAAACAGCTGAGACAATCTCATACTGATTTAGAACATCCACAAACCTCTGGCACATCAATTATCATAGTTAAAAGCAATTTGCAGTTATAAGAATATCAAATACAGCAAATCAATAGTGTAGGAAAGTTCTGCCTACCTGAAGAGCAGATTCAACAGCTGGTAGGGTAGCCAGTAAAAGATCATGATGTTCCTGAAGACATGGGAAATGTAAGTACCTATCACATGGAACTCATACATAAGCAACCAACTGAACTCACCCAAAAAAAATTAATTACTTTATCAACAGCCAAATAGAATGTAAAGTCAGAAATTTCAAAAAGAATTGCAAGAAGAACAATTGGCAGAACCAAACACCAAAGAGGACACCAGGGCGAATATCCCTCAAAATAGTTTATGCACAATGAACAGAAAAATTAATATGCATAGGCAACTACCTGCAATGGTACACGAATTTCTTGCACGCGAGATGCAAACAAACTCAAGCTAACTGCAAGCTCCATCCCCTTTCGTTCTTCACCAACAATTGCTGCATCGTCGTGAAAATCTCCACGAGTCCATTCTACAAGAGGATCCCAGACAAAAACCTCTAACAACATTAAGAGTATGTCCTTATTTTTCTTCAATACACCAAGAACTGCTTCACAGTTTGCTCGAAAAGAGCCTTCAATGCCTGTCAACCCTAAAGCTCCTTCAATTGTTTGAGTCAGCCGGAAAGGCACAATTTCAGGAACCTTTAGCCTTTGGCCCTTATCGAAGCACACATTGTAATCAATATGCACAATATCCCCGCTCTGAAAATCCATAAGAATATTATCCAAATGCCTGTCTCCAAGACCGAGAATGTGCCCAACCATGCTCATGGCAGCTACACTTCCAGAATACCTACAAGCAAACAAAAATCAGATATATAACAATCAATAGGTAAATAAAAAAGGTAATCCGATTGAATGCAAGCATACTGATGCAAAACAGGCATGTGGAAACATGGGAATTAGACATGAGTTACTGTTGGGCTACTTATATTATTTAGGCATAACTTGTATCTGAAAGTCAGTGTTGGAACATCAAAATAAACCGCTATAAAGAGAATAATCTGAAAAGCATAAAAGCGAGTTCATTTAAGATCCCCATCAACACTAGTCAAAGCAATTCATTTATATTGTATTAACAACAAAGAGCTAACATACAATGAGATCTCAAGATATCAGACAGCTAGACCAGAATGCCCCAACAGCCACTTATGCTCAATTCATTTGCCAGAAGATTTCAGGCCTATATCTCTCACAGCCAACTTTGCCAAATCATGAAACATATAGTGGAGTAAGGAGAGCGTATAGTGGAGTAAGTGTTGTGAGTATGAAAAGTGAGGTAGGAGAGAGAAAGTGTAGGGAATAGTAAGTGGATAGTTTTTTTGATAGGAATAGTAAGTGGATAGCTATTGTGAGTATGACAAGTGGGTCCCGTAAATAAAGAAGTACTAAAAAGTTTTCATTTTAAGAGTGTGCCCTTTTAAATGGGACACCCAAAATGGAAATTTGTGCCCCTTCGAATGGAACGAAGGGAGTATTGCGTAGCAGGAATTGCATATACATAAATATATATAAATAAATAACTTACCTACTTCGAAAGATAAATAAATAAATAAATAGATCAATAAACATATAATGAGTTAAACTTAGTGTAAACTGAACTGATCTCCGGTTCCCATTTGTAATGTTCTTTCCACCTTCCCAACATGGCCTTCAAAATTTATTAGCTTAATTCTCAGCTGTTCCCTCCAAAGTTTTCACCATTCTTAACCTACTTGGGACATTGGTGTATGAGATACATGATAATAATCACCAGCAGATGGCATTTCCCTACTCCATGCATCTTTTAACACCAAAACAGTTGCCAATGGAGTACATTCTAATTTTGTCGAACGCTTCCCACGTGAGAATGCAGCCTTCTTTTTATTCACAACTCTCAGTACTTATTATCTTAAAAATCAATTAACTGACAAGTCACTAACAGGTTAGAACCAAAAGTGAATCAGGAATCCATCCAACAACTCTCAAGTTACTCAACAAGTACAAAGCAAGATGACAATATACATCAAGAGAAGAATATAAAAAGCTAGTCTGTACACCTCCAAAGAGCTCAAAGCCCCAATTTTGCACGTTATAGACCAGATCAAATAGGGTTACACCAAAATATAGTTATTTTACACTTGTGTCCGCCTATCTAGTTGTGGAGAGACAGGATGGATATTATTTTCTATAATTTTCATTGTAAAGAGGATAAGGAATCAAGAGTGAAGAGACCTACAGAAGCCCCAAAATCTTAATATAGGCACAGGGATGTAGAGGTGGCCGGTTGACCAAACCGCCGGTTAGCCGGTTGAAAACCGGCGGTTGAAACCTCCAAAATCCCGAACCGGAACCGAACCGCCTAGACCGGTTACGGTTTAGGCGGTTCACGGTTTTAACGGTTATCCGGTTAACCTCCGGTTTGACGGTTTGGATATGCTCGGCCGAGTCCTTGGTGTTGCTCGGCCGAGCAACCCTTTTAGGGTTTAGGGTTTTGAGGGTTGCTCGGCCGAGTCTTTGGTGTCGCTCGACCGAGCAACCCTTTTAAGGTTTAGGGGTTGAGGGTTGCTCGGCCGAGTCTTTGGTGTTGCTCGGCCGAGCATATCATTTTTCAGTTAATTTTTTTAACGGTTTTTTGAAAAAAGTTAACTTTTAATTTTTTTCAATTTTTTTTTTTGAATAAATAAGACTATTTTAGACTTAAGTTTACTACATACATTTTTTGCAAAAAGGTTTATAAAAAAAGTTATGAATTTTTAAAGAAATAAAATTTAACGGTTTTTTGAAAAAAGTTAACTTTTAATTTTTTTCAATTTTTTTTTGGATAAATAAGACTATTTTAGACTTAAGTTTACTACATACATTTTTTGGAAAAAGGTTTATAAAAAAAGTTATGAATTTTGAAAGAAATAAAACTTAACTTTTTTATAAGAAACGAAAGTATATAAAAGAAAAAAGCGACGGTACCCTTAAATTTTATTAATTAAACTACAATTACAACGAGGGTATTGGTAGGAGTGGTGGTGGTAGGCTGGTAGTAGTGGACCTAGTGGTATTGATAGGAGTGGTAGTGGTAACCGGTAGGAGTGGTAGTAGTAGTGGTAGTAGCGGTAGTGGTAGTGGTGGTAGTAGTAGTAGTGGTAATAGTAGTTGTGGTGGTGGTGATGTAGACCGGTAGTAGTGGTAGTGGTAGGTAGCGATAGTAGTGGTGGTAGTAGTAGTAGTGGTAAAGATGAGGTGGTGGGCGTGTGGTGATGGTGGTGGCGTAGACCGGTAGTAGTGGTATCGGTAGGAGTGGTAGTAGTAGCGGTAGTAGTAGTGGTGATAGTAGTAGTAGTGGACCCTAGCGGTAGCAGTAGTAGTGGTGGTGGTGGTAGTAGTGGTGGTGGTAGTGGTGGTGGTGGTGATGGGCGGTGGTATATGTAGACTAGTAGCGAGTGGTACTAGTAGTAGTGGTAGTAGTGGTGGTGCGTGGTGGTAACCGGGTAGTAGTGGTGGTGGTGGTGGTGGTGGTGGTGGTGGTGGTGGTGAACATAACGGCTAGTTTGAAAAAGTAGCCGTTGGAATGAGTTCTGGCGTTTTGCTCGGCCGAGCAACTCATATGACTCGGCCGAGCATGACCGTTATTGGAAATTAACACTACTGGAAGGTTATGCTCGGCCGAGCAACTCATATGACTCGGCCGAGCAAGCCAAAACCGGCGGTTAACCGGCGGTTGGCCGGTTTTTCAAAATTTCAAACCTTAACCGAACCGGCCAATTACCGGTTTCGGTTAGCCGGTTCCGATTAACCGCCGTTGACCGGTTTTGACCGGTTTTGGCCGGTTTTCAACCTCCCGGTTGGCCGGTTCGGTTTATAAAATGGACACGTCTACAGGGATGTACGTGGAACAAAAAAATCTAAAGTTAATGAGTCAAAGGAATAAACCCTCAGGACAAGCAAATCACTTCCATTTCAGAATGGAAGAATAATATCAAGGTCAATAGATTGTCAAATCGCGTTACGAGCATCCTTTATTTCTTCTAAGATTCCAACTGCCATATAAACAAATCATTGAATTCAAAATAAATCCTACCTTTCGAAGAGCTCTGCTCTTGTAATTTGTAAAATCCTACTATTCTGACATTTAAGCTGTCTTAAAGGTAACACTGCTCGTATAATAGCAAACACAAGCAAATGTATAATCCTTTCACATGCCTATATGTACTTATGTTTACGTAAGTCATTATGACCAATGCACATCTACCAACATATTCATCAGCATGAGTGTGAATTTTGCAGCTTTTCATACCGATCACACACGCGTGTTTGGATGCGAGCAAATGCAACTCATTAAGGGCTACGGCATTTCCATTTTGTTCGTTCACTTAATGTTCCAACAGTTTTCAACCCATAACAGCACTGGATGAGGAAAACAACAGCATAGATGTCCTCCCTAATTATGTCCCTTTTATATTCCTATTATGTTTTCTAATCTGGAAATAGTAAGCAATCTGTGTATTAAAGGCATGCATGATATTTCCATGGCAGCTGCTCGTAGTCTTCATGTTTGTTCATTTCTCGTGTACCTTTCGTTATCAGATTACTTACCTGCTCAAGTTTTCAGAGATGCTCTCAAATTTCCATTGCACCAAAGAAGTGAACAATTTATTTAAGATACCCAAATTTACTCCACGGTCCCATTTTAGAGAAGTGCAGTTACACGTAAGAAATTCCATAAGTAGGACCAACATATATTGACACGTCGAATGTCAACCCAATAAACACTTTGCTTCAAATTTTCCATTTCAAATCTGAACAGAGGTCACAAAATATTAATGATAACCCTCATTAAATTTATAGCTCTGCATCCTAATATTAAAACCTCAAAAGCAAGTCCAGACAGCACAAGAAAGATGGCATAACTAAATAATTTTCACAATCACATACACACTTAAAATTGCAACATTCTACAATTGTCCATACGATATACCAATATGCATAGATGACTTTTCATACTTTGAAAGAGGAAAGAAAGAGTTCATTAGTTTTATTGTAAGTACCTCTTCAATTTTGAGTTGAACGCTTTGAAACCTTCACTGGCACACCAAAGTTCTTGCTGAAGAAGTTGTCTAGGAACTTCATTCATAAGATCCAAAAGGACTTTCCTTTTGACTTCAAGAGGCCAGTCTCTTCGAGAGATTACACGTCTTATACCTTTCTCTTTCAGTGCTGGTATAATTTTGCCGTAGAACATATCGATAGGACGAGGAACAGGTGGGGGAACAGAATTCTTTGTGTTGCCAGCAGCACTTGCTGAGAGTTGTGCTACCTGAACACGGTTCTGCCACGACTTAAAGACGCTATAGATACTTGTTACATTGTCAACCCATTGAATAAGACCAGCTCGACCACTGATGGGTGTCACCAAGTAATAACGAATCCCAAGAAATTCACCACGGGTTGCAGAAGAAGATTGCAGAAAGCCATTTACAGCTTGCAAAAGCTGCATAATTCTAGCATCAAGACGTAGGTCTTCTCGGCCTTTCAAAAGATATGGGTATTTCTGACCATCTGATCCCAGTATAACAAGTTTTTTAGGTTTGGTCTTGGTTGACAAAATAAATAATTGTCCAGAGAAAGCTGCAATAGTAACAATTCCCTGGAGAGTACTAGTGAGGCCCCCTTCAGATTCAGATACTGTATTTTGCTTCTCAAGACCAGGCATTGGAACGTCAGATGATGATAGTAGAGCCAATTGTGGGGCAACTTCTCCCAAAGATATTGATGATTTTCTCTGATAAGATGCCAAGGATGCAGCAATGTGGTCGAATGGTTTCCAAACCTCTCCTAGTGCAATAGTAGATGCTGGAGGGACCTTGAAGTTTAAGATGGCTGATTTGATATGTTCCATGTACTCTTCATGGAACCACATCTCATGAAGTGTTTCAGGCTTCCGAGAAGTTGAAGCCAAACGACGCTCCAAGGCTACCACAATGGGAGCCATCATGGCAGAGTATTTTGCCCCATTTATCTTAATCTTCTCGCTGTGGCTAAGAGTCACATTTTCTGCAATACGTGTTGCTTCCTCTTTCAACAAATTAATGCGCCTCATCACATCTAGAAAAGAAGCAGACAAAATTTGCTAAGGAGAAGTGATCAAGCAGTAAGCACAATGAAACAAGCCTAGGCAAAGGGGAGATGACAAGATAAAGAAAGGCCAAACACACACCTTAAATTAGGGTCTGTGATTTCAACAAAGATTTGATTCCTATGACCCTCATTTCAATGACTGAAAAGACAAAATATCAATCCAGCCTTAATTGTAGGTAGAGACTAAGACAGACATGTCAAGCATGTCCATGGAGGGTCGAAAACTTGAGATATCAAAATGTTTCAAGATGGAAAACTTATATCAGTTCTTTTGTAAGTCGACACATTGACTATCGTGTCTCAAGTTTATCCTCCGCATGGTTACACGACACACTCTAAACAATGGCATTCATCTCCCTCTCTTTCTGACACTAGTAACTAATAGGGTTAATTACACCATTTGTCCATGCACTTTGATGTTTCGAGTAAATGAAAGCCTACGACTCCATTAATGGCTGATTCTAAGTACACATGTATTCCTAAATTTTCATATGTCCATGCACTTTGACGTTTCGAGTAAATGAAAGCCTAAGACTCCATTAATGGCTGATTCTAAGTACACATGTATTCCTAAATTTTGTTGTGTTTTTATCATCTCTCCGATTTTTCCTTTTTTTCCCACCTCCTCTTTAACGAGTCCATACCATGTTAGCCGACCCCCAAATCTTTTTGGGACCAAGGCTTTGTTGACGGCGTAAGAAAATCATCTATTGTAATTTTTGCATCTCACTTGATCCTTTACAAGTGGCAATTTCAGAAATAAGGACTTCATGTTGACAGCGTAAGAAAATCATCTATTGTAATTTTTGCATCTCACTTGATCCTTTACAAGTGGCAATTTCAGATATAAGGACTTCATGAATTAAATGATGTTAAGCCTTGTCTCTTATATAAAGGGGTTATACATATGGTTCCTTTAAAGTAACTACATATTTACAGAGTGTAAGGTGAACTCTACATATTACCTAAATGACGTGTACTTTTATATGCACACGGCCACACAGATTTTGAAAGGCGAGTCAAATAAATTCCAGAGAAGATTTTAGTTTCTGAATTCTATCCAGTAAAAAGAGCATACCTGGGTGAAGATCTTGAAGTGTGCTGAGCCACAGTTCCTCCCAAAGAATGGTCACATTTTCTAGCTCTTTGATCATAAGCTGAACATCCAGGACCAGACTTGGATAAAGCTTGGTCTGCATGTGGTAACACTAAATGTTAATCTACTCAGTTTTAGCGATCCAAATACAACAGTAAACAGGAGAGAAAGCGGAATTTTCTGTTCCACTATAAGCACCCAAGTTATGCTCATGATTTAGTATCGTGAGAACCACCTTACCGTAAAGTCTCCATATTCAGGGCAAGTATGAACCCAACAAATTTACAAATTACAACAACAACATCAACAACAACAAAGCCTTAGCCCCAAAATGATTTGGGGTCCGCTAACATGAATCATCATATGTAATTGTCAAAGAAAAGATGTGAGGAAAAAAATTAAAAAAAAAACTAAGTAGTAATTTAAAAGAAGAAATAGGCGGGACGAAAATTTTGAAGAAAGAAAGAACATAAAAGATAAAAAAGGAGTAAATGGAAGATAGAAGTCATTAAAAAGTAAAAAAAAAAAAAACATTAAGGAAATGTGAAAGTGAAGAAGTTAAAACAAATTATAAAATTAAAATCTAATATTAAAAAAAAATAGTCCCTCTGTTACAAAAAAAGAGTCCCATACTCCCTATGTCCCATCTTAATCTACAAAATTTTCTATTTTTGGTGTCCCACTCAAAGTTACAAAGTCCCGCAATTGAAACTTTTTAATACTTCTTAAATAATGGGACCCACTTGTCATACTCGCAACAAATACCCACTTGCTATTCTCTACCCACTTTCTTTCTCCTATCCCACTATCTATACTCCACTTTAATATTATACATGTTTCCTTAATTCACGTGCATTATCATAAATTTGTAGCATAAATCGGGACGGAGGGAGTATTACTTTTTGGAGTGTTACAAAAAAAGAGTCCACTTTCCTTTTCAGAAAAAAAAATGATGAATTGTATCCACAAATTTACTCTGGGCCCACCTCCAGTTTAATTGTGACCACAAATTTTGCTTTCCATGATACTGTGCAAAAAGCAATGGGACCCTTATTTTCTAATGGAGGAAGTAATAATATATTGCATGGAGAAGCCATAACGCTTGTTGATATCGACATTACACCTCCTAACAAGAGCAATTAAGAAGTATATATGCATGTGTCTTAACCGTCTCAATCTAGTTTGTCTCACTTATCTCCTATTAGAACAGATTTTACCATCTAATGAACAATTTTTTAAAGAAATATTTCCCCGCTAGTTTTACCACATATCCATCATACCATTCACAGTTAAAGTATCAACTTGAAAGGTAGGAGTATGACATAAATGACAGTCCAAACACAATCCAACTCCCCATCTTAGATAATAGTGGTCTTAAATACCGAATTACCCCTATGTGGTTTTCTTAGACATCAAAGCTAAACTTATCCACTACTACCCCTTTTGCCGTTGCACTCCATATATTCCAATTCACTCATGCTTAATCTCAACCCTTGCACACTAAATTTGCATTGCATATCTTCACTGTGGTTGGGAGGGATAGATGTCTGAGGAAGCTAGGAGCAAAAAATGGTATATATTCCAACACTTCCACCCAAAAGAATAATTTTTTAATCCATAACATAAGTGCACAGTAAAGGGAAGCCACCAGAGTTCTAGAAAACAATGTCAAAAATATTACCAAACATGCTAATATATGTTGAAGCTCCTCTGAAGGTTCCTCTTCGCTGGCATTCATATCAGCAAGGGTTGGATAAACTATGGACGATGGTGATAACTTTGCAAGCATTATAAGCAAGCCCTCCAGCTGTTTGCGAACAGCTTGATCAGGATGAGAACTTAGTCTTGCAAACAGTTGAGGGATAACGTCCTTAAAAAAAACAGACGACAGTTAGTTTAAAGAATAAAGTTCGTGTAGTAGAAAGAGAAAAAAAGAATATCACCTGCCACGGCAGTAAAGGAACTGCTGAAAGTGCAGGTTCCAGCGTATCTTTCAACTCCACCCCAAAGTTGAGAAGAATATGCAAGACATGCAGTGTAGCCCTCAAGGTGTAACTTACAGTCTTTTGGCTTTCTTCGCCATCAGCACCAGCCAATGGACTACCCCAATGCTTGGAAGATGAATATGATAGGTAACTTATGAAAGCTTGAGCAGCATGCCCAAAGAGAGATACCCTTCTCTTCCTCAAGGACCACCAAACATCAATTAGACCATCCAAGCACATAGACACAGTTCCTTCCATTCCAACATTTGCAAATTGAAAAAAGTTCTGCAGCTGAGAACTCACAGTAGCAGAAAGGCATTCAGCAGTAGAATTTTCTGCTCCAGGTGCTCCGGCCGCAGCTTCAATTATGTTCACTACTTGCTGCACTACTGCATTGACATAGTCTTCATTTCTCATGTGTTCCGAAGCTTCGAGGGGAACATCATTTTCTGCCAGTGCCTTGTATGAATCTTTGGGATCACTCGCTTTCTGACGAAACATCGAAACAACAAATTCACGAACACTCAATAACTCTTCTTGTGAAAGCTTAAATCTATCAGGGAGAATTTCAGAGACGAGAATGGGAGAAAAAGAGCACGACTGAAGAACAATCTCATTGGGTCCAGACAGAGATGCTCTAGCTTGACGATAACACCAAGAGGCATATGAAATCCATGACTTGCCCATAGTTGGGCAAAGACGAGAAGCTACCTTTGTAGCTGTACCTACAAGTTCCTCAACAATAGGATCTAATCTTGATATAGAGCTTAGATTATCACCACTGATCCTGGCCTCCTGTCTACCAGGAAAACTATCAGTTACTTTAACATCTGGTAGCATTTTGAGAATGAAGTTCTCAAAACCCAAATCCATAGAATCTTTTCGCAACCAATCAGTAAGTTTCAAGCATGCCTTGGCCTTTAAAATACTATCATCAGTATTAGAAACTGCACAAGACGAAGACAGTATACAAGGCCGCACAAATGACCAAAGGGTTGTATATGCCTCCTCAATCTTGTTTTCAGCATGCATCAGGAGGATGCTCTCGTACTGCAAACTTGACATTAAAGAATCATGGTAACCTCCTTCGGAATAACTTACCAAATGATTTTTAAGATAGTCATTAAGACGATCTGCCAACATTAGGTTTCTCTGCTTCCGAGCTAAATTCAGTAAATTCCTATACAGCGTTAACGTCACTGACGAAGTTGGGTCAATGGTTTGATAAACGCGAAGGACTTTCAGCCACAGGCTACAATCTTGATGGACTCCAGAAATTGGTGACTGTACTGCTTGGATGTATGAGCTTAACAATGACTGTACTTGCTTCCCTTCAGTGCTGATAAGCTTGCAGCTTTCTTCAAAGGCAAATATGCAATGCAACTGGTTCACATATACAGCCGCCTCTGCCAAACCATCTAGTGGCAAGATTGACAGTGTTTCTTCAAGCATTAGCTTCGCCTTCTGTGTTTCATGCTGCACTTTGTCGACCTTCCCCTCATTTTTAAAAAGCATTGCCTGTAAAAGCATCTGCTCACTCCTTTGCAAGGCTATTTTGGGATCTAATGTAAGTTCACTGCTACTTTTAGGCGTCAAATCAAGGCAGGCCCATGCTGCCATAAAATCACCTTCATCAAAACGAGCCAGGGCATGAATTGCATTGATTTCGCTGCCAGCCATAGTTAGAGCACCAGAATAACTTTTGCCAGCATGTTTGGAACGTAGTGTTTGCAGCTCTGACAGCCAAGATTCAAGAGATTTCCAATCAGAAACTGCAGTATAACTTTCAACGATACGAGCTATAGCAAACTGCACACCATCAGAACCCACAGAACCAAGTAACTCCTCGGTCTGTAATAAATGAGTAAAGTGAGCAGCAGCCTTCTCGTACTGACCATTGGCCTGATAGACAAGCCCTGTGATCCAAGAAAATGGTCCCAAGAGCCCACTGTCACTCGGACTTTGATTTTCTTCCATAAATAAAGGGGAAAAGGCCATGGTTACCCATTTTTGCAATCCTACTAAGGCTTGTGGTTCCCTATTTTTACACAGAGCCAATGCCATGTGCCTTAGGACCCTCAAAATATCCTTCGCGAACTTGCCCTTCAAATTTGGAAGGTTCTCTGTCACTTGAGCCCTTGTCCTGTCCTTCAAAGATGAAGCCACTAGACTCTTGAGCTCCTGCAAACGCAAACTGCAGTATTCAATTGTAGCATCATGGCACTGTAGTGCCAGTCCAGCATTCATCATTGGCTCACATATTCGCAAAAACCACTCCTCGCATACTTTTTTATTAGCCCGAAAGAACAAAGAACTCTGACGTGAAGCAGAAGGTAAAACAATTGACCCGTCATATGCATTGTACACATTTTTCTTCAAAGCCTCAACAAAATCCAGTAATAATCTCAGTGGTAATAAACGAGCATAAGAAGAACCTACAATATTTAGACTTCCATCACTTGGCTCCGTATCAACCTGCAATACATGTACAATGTCCAAAAGCATTCTCTCTAGAGCAGCAAAAGTTTGAGAGGGGCCACCGAGGTTAGTCCGAAGGCGTGTTGTGATACAGTATCTTGCTGCTTCATGTATAGCCCACCACGCACCAGCTAGGAGATTTACTGAAGATGTTCTTCCGAGAAGATCTTCCTCCACATTTATGTCCCACCATAAACCATTCACATCTACATTCCCTGTTTCTTCAAGTTGAGTGAAAGTAAAGTCCTTCGAACGGCGGCAAGTATGAACAAGCCGCTGGATCCAAGAAGAAATTGGCACCTTCCATCTTTGTGAAATGTAACTCAAGATGGAAACAAGTTGCTGAGAATGAAGCTGCTGAGGCAGTTGCTTTAGGGCAAAAAATTGCTTCCACTGCAATTTAGATCTATTGCCAAGTCCATGGACATTAGGCTTACACTTTGTCAAGATTCCATTGTCACATATACCACAGACAAATACTGTAATAGGTAAAGCATGGGAAAGCAGCCTCACAAATGAATCTTTTATATCTTTTTCTGGGTCGCCAAGTTTTTCAAGGATCATTTCAGTTACAGAGTGCAGATGTGTGTGATGAATAAGTTTTGCTTGCAAAAGCATCTCCACAACTGAAGCCACCTGAGATCTCACTTTTGGTTCTTCATCAGATGCAGCATCTAGAACTGAGAACACCAGATGTCCTAAAACATCAGCACATCCTACAGCTTCACAAGGATAACTAGTCGTTGTTGAAGTGTCATAAATATGAAGAACATCCTTACATAATGTATGAATCCAATGCAGTGCTGCCACCTTCACTGCCAAAGATGACGAAACATGTAGAGCTTTTACAAGGATTACAATATACTTCTTTAGATGCTCAAATATCAATGATGAAAGGTCATCCCTTGTATTTACATCCTGTGATTGTTTATCATTTTCTCCTTTTAAAGGAACTTTCCCATTAATATGTTTCCTCAAGGAGGACTTACTTAAAAATTCAATTGTACTTAGCCTGTCCAAGGTCTTAAAGACAGTTGCCTGCAGCTCTACATTTCCCTGAATAGGCAAGTTAAAGGGATTCAATCTCTTGAGAATGTAAGATATCATTTTCTCCGACCTGTTAGCATACAAAGTATCAACTTCTGCTTGACCAATCAAACTGCTTCCCCCACCCAAGGAAACACAACTTAATAGAACTTTTAAGTCAAATCTGATGATTGCCAACAGCTCAGATTTTGAAAATCTATCAGGAGCTAAATTGTGTTCAAATGAATCTATTATACATGAATTTTTTCCAAGCATACTCTTTAACAGCTCCAACTCTTCCATGAGTAAAGTTAATACTTGTTCGACCACTTCACTGTTTCCATGCTGAAGCAAGAAGACGTACGTAGCAGCAGAGCTTGCAGTCACCAAATGATTAGGATGTAAACGTAGTTGAGATATAGGTGTATCAAATTGCAATAATTTATGCACAGTTGAAGGGAGAAGACCAAGCTTTTGAAGTGACAATAACTGAAGATTAGTTTTGAGAACTCCATGTACCTGAAAAGAAGTAATATTGCAAGCACCTACTAGTCCAGTGGTTTTCTCCATTTCCAAGCTTTGAAACAGGATGTCAATTGCAAGCGGGTAAAAGGATGAAAACCTTTCACATAGAATTTCTGCCAAGAGAGTTAAGCACCTCCAGGAATCCCCCATCCATTTTGACCACCCAAATTTCCTTCCAACCACAGACAAGCATCCCAACAACCGAGGAAGCATCTTGCTAAGAGGTTCTCTTATTTCTTCAAGTAAATTTATCTCCAGTAACCCAGAAGCTGTAGATTGCAATACCGTAGAAAAACACGACAATAGAGCAAGCAATCTTTGACACTGTTGTGGGGTTCCAGTGCTGCCATCTTGAAGCAACACATCCATATCACCTAAGAACTTTGACAGTAATCCTAAAGAGAACTGCAAATTGTTCACCCAATGCTTCTGAAATTGCAAGAAACTATCAATAATAACACGCCTATCAGATTCAGCAAGATCTGGTATCATCGCCCACCCGAGAAGCAAATCAACAATGTCAACAAAATGAGGCTGAAAGCATAAGAAGAATTTCAACGATATCAAAGTTAAAACACCCAGAAGCTGGGGAAGTAAGCTCAAGGAGGTTCTCTCATCCTCAAGAAGTTCTTGACAGCCTTTAAGAATTGGCAATGCATATCTGTCAGTTGCTCCAATATCTCCAATACTGAGAAACTCACGGAGACCTTCCAATGCAAGTTCCATTGTACCATCTCCAGCAGTGACTTTGCTCTGCAACGGCAATGCCCAACCAATAAATCGGTCAACCAGATTTCCAAGTAAAACATGATTATGCCTTCCATTCGTGCTAATAGAGATTGAACACAATACAGCACACAAAGCACCGTAGGCTGTAACAGCTGCCTGACGGACTGGATATGACCTATATATTACAGAAGAAAGTAAAGATAACAATAATTGATTTACGGATATATAATGCCATCCTTCAAATATAACTAAACGAAAATGGTTTTTCTTTAAGTAAAAATCTAAGCTATCTAACATTAAACAGCATTGAAAGGTGAAGTGCACTTTGTTTGTGACATATGTCCTTGGTAAACCACTCACTAGATATCTAGCTCCAAAATTCTTAGGATTAGTTGATCTACAATCATTACAAAGAAAGATAAGTGGTGAAATGAACGCATGCAAATGGCTGAAGCTATGCATAGAAAACATCTATTGGATCTCATACATGACCAATTAGCGTAGTAGTAGTGCGTCAGTGTTGGGCTCTTCTCTACCAGATAAAGCTTTTAGATGGATTGGTAACTTAACAAGGTAGCAAAACTCTGGTTTGAAAATTTCACCACCAACGTAAGAGCCCAGTACACAAAGTGTGTCCATGCATCGGCCCAAAGGGCATCTGCATACAATAGACTGAGACAAGGCCCACACAAAATCCCATGGGCGAAGTTGGTGCCAATGGTAAAGGTGGCTCCTTACAAGACAGCACTTTCCAAGAGAAAGGTATTACACGAAAGATCTCCGGTTCAAGTCATTGTGCTCGCATTTGGTACCCACAGTATTGAAGTACAGATGTGAGCATCATGTTAGCATGTGTTACCAAACTTAGGCTCTTTAATTTGTATCTCCATGCGTGGCCAGAGAACACGCGAGGGGAGTGTTAAGTTTGATATACAATTTTTGTCGCTATCTACAATCTTAAGTTGTTATGAGATAAGAAATCCATTTAAATTTCGTGAATAGGATATTTGAGACCGTGAATGTGTAATTTCCTAAAACCCAAAACCCAAAACAGATTTATGGATCACTCTTTAATTATGATGCATCACAATATTATATCTCATCTAACAAAAACATGACCTTACATTTATTTGGTTCACATTAGGGGTGGAAATGGTTTAAACTTTAAAAATTATATTTATTTCGTTCACGTTAGGGGTGGTGATGATTTATCCATTGGGTTATCGATTAAAAATTTATAATGCATGATATGGACTATCGTACAATATACAATCTATGAGTGACATTGTACAGTAGACCAAAGCATTGTAAAGTTTTAACGGGTAACCCAATGGATAAACCATCGCCACCCCTACTTAACATAATGTCACTTATTAGTTTGACGCTGGAATTAGTAGCTTTAGCTTTTAAATGAGTTGGTAACTTGGTATGGTTTGAGAGACCTGGTTAGCAAGGTCTTGGGTTCAAGTCCTCTAGCTTGCATTTGAACCAGAAATATTGTGAGTGCACGTTTTGGCAGGCTGTTTGGATAGTGAAACATCATGCTTATCTATCTACGTGTGTCACATGTTAGGGGGAGGATTAACTTGACATATGTCGGCTTAAGTTTCCATATGTTACTTGTTCAAATGTAGTAATATTACAATATGGTTAATATCCAAGATTATACTCAATATTTTTCCTTCCACGATGGATAAAGAATCATTTATTCAGTAAAAGAATAGAATGACCAGACGAAGAGGACAAGCAGTCAACTTACTTGAACAAAAAATATGCCAGAAAAGATAGAGAAAACATGCCAATGAAGCCTGCTCTCCAAACACATCTGGATATCGCATATCCAAAGTGAAGATATGATGGATAGTTCATAAATACCATTAAGATGGTAAAAGTACCACCTTCTCCCCAACTGATTAGGAAAGTCAATGTTTAGTAGCAAGCTTGTTTCTGTCCATCCATATAACCATTAAGATAGTCCAAAAGTTACTCACTAAAGAGATTTGCCACTATCAAACCCCCAAACTTATGCAGAAGAAAATGACGAGACTGAAGAAGACCAGAGCTACCCTCGTTAAAGAAGAGTAGAGCAGATAACAAACCTACACAAGATAGGACACTGAAAAGGAGAGTAAGGAGAAAATATTGTGTATTCTTAATAGGAGTTGGTTGGAGGAAGCAAACAACTGCTTGAGTTGCACAAAACCAATAACTGGGTAAAAGGCAAAAACATTAGTTGCTCAAAAATCAAGTTATAAATAAAGATTTTTTCTTTTTACTGATTGTAGGATTATTGATATTAGACTCATAAACAAGAAGTTTCTAGCCTTTTATTGTTGATCAACAGCATGATACTCAACGTGCGAATCCTCATCTAAAATTCCAACAGCTCTACCTCCAAAATACCTCGACTTCACCAAACTTCCACTTCAGAATGGCAGGAAACATTGAAGGCGGTAAAATTAAAAATAAGTCGTATCGGAACTGCAAATAACTTTTTATGCTTTTAAAAAGTAAAAATGCATCGTATCGGAACTGCAAATAACTTTTCATGCTTATAAAACAACGGTGTGTGCGTTTTTGTTGTCACAAATGTCGGTTATCTTTTATAAAAAATGCCAGATATATTGGACTCATTCCAAATCATATGAGTTCATAAAATAACCCCATACAAATGAAAATTGATTGACTTGAGCATATGAACAGCTCCCCATGATCAATCCATTGTAAACATAGAACACATAAGCATCTGCCAGGAAAAAGAAAAAGAAAAACTAGAAATAAAGGGCAAGCAGATTTCAGTTTATATATATTTATTGCACGCCAAATACTATACCTCTTTTTGTGCTCTGATGAAAAGATTAACACCAAATTTCTGCTTATTAGCTGATTAGAGGAACATACCATTTCAATTCAATTAGCAATCATACTTGATTTCACTAGTGCGTGTATGTGGAGAGAGAGAGAGAGAGATACCTGTCGGATAAAAGTTGAGAAAAACCCTGGGCGAGGAAAGAAGCGGAATGAGTGACGAGGACGGAGTTGTGAGGGAAAACAATGGCACGGTGGAGTGAATTAATAGCGCCTAAACGAGAAGAGTCGTCGACGTCGGACGGCTTCGACGAGGAGGAGGAGGAAGAAGCTGCCGGTGATTTATCGTCTTTGGGAAGGGCGGCGGAGAGGAGGGCGGCGAGTTGCTGTTGTTGGTGGTGAAGTCCTTGCATCATCGTCTTCAATTCGCATCTCTCTCTCTCTCTCTACTCTGCCCTCTCCCAGGCCTTGTTGAAGTTCGGAGGGGGGTGGGAGTGATTTTGTGAATCTGTAAGAGCTGGGAAAGGGGTGAGCTCGGCTCGGTTTTAAGCCAACAACACCGAAATCGAGCCAATAGCTATCGGTGTGAGGCTTTTGAAACCGTGAAATATCGGTTTCTTATTATTGGTTCGGTGAATTTCGGTGTCGGTGTCGATTTGGTTCAGTGTACGGGGACTGTTGGCCCAATTTGCACTTTTGGTCCAATTAGCACTTTTGCAGTAAATTTTTGGCCCATAAATATTGAACTCCCCCAAAATAATTCCATTTTTTGCTCACATAAAAATTCAGCCTCATATTTTAAAGTTTAAACGAAACCATTATCAAAATAAAATAAAATAGACAAACAGGTACTGCTTAGTCCAAACAAAAAAAAACTCCATACTGACATCCATCCATGTTCTTCATAATTTAAAAGACTAAAAACATCCATACTGACATCCAACCATAGTCTTAAAGAGAAATAGATAAGTGCATTGTCTAAAAATAAATAGAACAGATAGATAGGTGCGATAGGTGCTGCTTAGTCCAAAAAAAAAAAAAGATATCATCTTGAATTGTCCAGCTTTCAATCTCCTCATCTTCATCTTCCTCGTTTGAGTCATTTCCATCTTTTTCTTCATTGGTTCCTTTTCCTTTCTGATTACCATTTTGTTCATCAACTGCTATCTCTGGATTTTCGCGTCCATCCCCAATTTCAACGTCAATGGTTTCCATCTATAAAAACATACAAGCCAAAACAATTAAATTGAAGCACATTAAAAAATCATCAAATCACTACACATAAAATAATTCAACATTCAGCAGCACCATTTTAAATTCATAAATAAATAATCACATTTACATAATACCCAATTACCCATTCAAATCCTTTGTATCTTAACTTAAATTGAAAAGAAATAGGCACAATCTAAGAAAAACAACTCATTCAAATCTTAGGATTTGCGATTTAAGGGGAAAATGGGTTTTGAGAAAGAAAGTACCGTTTGCTTGCTGGTTCATGATATGAGAGCAACGAGTGAACTGAGCAGGAGCGACGGCGGTGGAATCACAAGCGCCGGCGGTGGAATCACAAGCGAATCACCTTTGATGTTGATGTAGCGTCGTCGTCGTCGCTAGGGCATCGCATTCCAGTAGAAAATGAGTTGTGGTGTGTGAATGTGTGGAAAACAGGGAAGATAAAGAATATATATAGTATTGATAAAACGACGTAGTTTAGTGTTATCGGCTCGGTTCGGTTTATTACCGGTTTTTATAACATAAACACCTAAATCAGATCGAAAATTTCGGTTTTAAAAATTATGTGAACCGGACCGGTCCAATAGGCTCGGTTTCGATTTTTTCGGTTTCGGTTTTTCGATTTTTAATGGTGTTATCGATTTTTTCGGTTTTTTTGCTCACCCCTACGGAAAACCGAGAAGAAGTATGTTTCTTGAAATTCGGAATCGGTCCTCGAATTCTTTCTGCAATTTCATTTACACCCCTGTTGTTGCTAAGAATGAAGCGAAATTAGGATTGTGTGAAAATTTGGTCCCTCCACTTGAATCATCTTTAAGTTAGTGTCCCTCCTAATTTGGTTGTTTCACTTAAGGACGATGTGAAGTTGATTTTTTTTTTAGATTAACCATTGTTAGCAAAAATGAAAGAAATGGTTAAAAGATAAATGAAGATTTCTACCTTTTAAGAAATAAGTTACCTAACAAGGTAATAATTTGGTCTTACTTCATAATTATTGTATGAAAGTATTATGCAAAGAGAAGTTCTGGGATCGAGGAATAAAAGTGCAATAAACAAGAATAATAAAAATCTAAAAATCGTTTTTAAAAAGGGGAATTTACCATATAATTATTCAAACTTATCAATTTTACCTCGTCGTAAGACAAGCAATATTTTATCTAACCATATAATCTCTATCTTAATAAGTACACCAGCCTGTTAGTATGTTTCAATTCATAGGTACGTTATCTTCGATAATTTTGTTAACTTAAAAAGTACCCGTTGCAACATCCAATATTGAAGAAAACACGCCAGTGCCTTTTCAACTTTCTGGATGCCGCTTTCACCCATTCACATCTACGATTAACGGTATTCATTTACCTCACGTCTACCATTATGTATATTCGTAGTAGACAAATATATTTTGTGCCAAATATATAGGTTACCTGATTTATATATGTAGGTTCGCGACGTACAAGCAGAAAATCACGTACATTTAAAGTGAATAATTCAAGATGGGTTTCCGGTTCGTGTAATGCTTTATTTCACTTTGATTTCGTTATTGTATTCTGGTTTACTTCATTTAAACGTCTACAGTGATTTTCCTTGATTTACATATATCATTTCATTTTATTCCATCTCCATGACGTTTATTATTATTCTTATTATTTTTATAATAATACATATTTGAAAAATTATGTTCGCTCATTTCTGAAAAGTCGTGACTTATATGTATCAAATTTTGTTATAATTAAGTCACCCCTTAGTTTTTACATTATCATTTATCCTACATTCGGTTATACAAATGTCATTCCTATTACGGCATGTCCAATTCCTGATTTCCGTATTGAATTTTGAAACAGTTAATGACGGACAACTCCAACGGCCTTCAGAATTTTCACCCCGAGTGCAGTTATCTGACATTACAAATGGTAAAGTTACATTATCTTTATAGATGTGTTACGATTGTCATTCACGTGAAATAGATATTATAGATTTGTGGTGACATATTTTACGAATACAGTTCTTGAAGGAAGTTTGCAACCTTACGGAAACGACTCAGATCCCTCCCGAATTTCTTCCTCCACAATATATCCAGTTACGGCTACCAACTGTGGTATGAAGATATGTGACCTTCTCGGTTTTATTTGTGTATATTAGATTTCAAGCTAGTTTATGGAGGTGTTTATTCAATTTTTTTAACATATAGGTTTCCGAGCTACAAATGGAGATTCGAGTACATTCGAAATATCAAATACCAGATGCCTATCTGGTTCTGCTTTAGTTTATATTAACAATTTCTTTCTGAATTATTTTTTTTCAACTATTCGTGTACTAATAGTACAATAATAACGTTTCAAATTTGCAGTCGATAATATTACTGCCGGTAATACGAGCAGGAATTCCACTCACGTCCAAGATCTGTTAACATCGGATAACTTATTTACAAGTATGAGTTGCAACATATATTTAACTTACTCATTGTACGATCGAAAATCTATTTAAGTCATTTCTGATTATTTGTTGTTATTGCGCTGATTCGAACTTAAAGGTATGAAGAAGACAAGCGGGGGGTCGTGTACACTCAGAATAACCAACCCAACGTATTCATGTAACCTTTGTGCTGACGACTTCACTTCTCCTGCTTCACATCCGTCCAGCAGTGTCAATACTTCAAGGGTCAATTTATCGCGTGATTGTACAGGTGTCTCCATAATTTACCATATCATTCGATTCCTTCACGCTACTATTTGGTTTCATTTATTACGTTCAATATCTTATAGCTGGGGTTACATATATCTTCGTACAGGATACTTGGACTTCGGTGATCCGTTATGCAAATGTCGACATTGTGGGGCATATTTCTGGTACGACGAACGACTTAGTCCAGGAAAAAATACACCTAATCCGAAGTATGGCCTCTGCTGCAATCAAGGTAAAATAAAGTTGCCTTTTCTTCCAATAGCTCCGGAACTTCTTCATAGTTTGTTGTTCTATAATTCTGCAAAAAGCAAACATTACCGGCAAAACATTCGATCGTATAACAATATGTTTTCTTTCACCTCTATGGGAGGGAAAATTGATAGTAGGCTGAATCGAGGAAAATCTCCTCCAGTTTTCAAACTACATGGTCAGAACTACCACTTACTGGGTAGTTTATTGCCGGAAGATGGTAAACCTCCAAAATTTGCTCAATTATACATATACGACACGGAGAATGAGGTTTCAAATCGAAAATCTTTTGTGAGGTAATATTATATCCTTCTATTGTTACTCCTTACTCTTTACTCTTCCTACAATGTTTTAACACTAATTGAAAATGATTCCTCTTTTTGTTTTCCCGTTCAGACAAGATTCAAGTGTTGCTGACCTTCACGACTCTATCATTTCTGATTTGAAAAGCATGCTCGATGAAACTAATGTATTGGTAAAGTCTTTTCGAATGGCTAAGGACAGAATACTTTCTGAGGGATGTACGAATGTGAAATTAAAGTTGATTGGCCGACGTGGTCGAGATGGAAGGACTCATAACTTACCGTCTGCTAATGAAGTAGGTGTTTTGGCAGTTGGAGATGTTGATGATTGTCAAGGAGAAAGAGATATTGTAATCGAAACCCAAACTGGGCAACTGCAACGAATTAATCAGTTGAATCCTGCTTACTTGGGGTTGCAATATCCGCTTCTTTTTCCATACGGAGAAGATGGTTATAGAGAAGACATTCCTCTCTCAAATATAAATAATACTGGTCGTGGTCGCAAAAAGATTAGTATGCGAGAATTCTTTGCATTCAGGTTGCATGAAAGAGAGGGTGAACCAAAAACATTATTGTACTCCGGCCGATTGACACAACAGTTTGCAGTAGATGTATACCTAATGATTGAATCTTCGAGGTTGACATATATACGCCTCAATCAAAAAAAGCTTTGATGTGAAATGTATCGCGGGTTGCAAGATGCCTTACTACGAGGGGATAGAGATGCCTTAAGCCAGGGGAAACGCATCATTCTACCATCTACGTTTACTGGTGGTGCGAGATACATGATACAAAATTATCGGGACGCTATGGCCAGAAATCATTCGCTTCCTGGATGAAGTAGGATTAAAGTCTGAAGACAGACCGGATATACTTTGCAGAATTTTCAAATTAAAAATTGAAGCATTAATAAAGGATCTTAGGAAGAACAAGGTCTTTGGAGAAATCAAAGGAGGTAACATATTTTTTATACATATACAGATGTACATGTGTCTAAATATATTCATTTATAGTTACTTTCGTTCATTTATGTATCCTTCTATTTCGAAAGTCTTAGACTACAGATTTAAATTTCTCGACTTCATACTCACTCTTTACGTTATATTTTACAATTGTCAGTAATTGGTTTATTTTTTTCGAAAAATAAAATTGTACTAACTTATCCGTTCACACCTTTTGTAGTTGTATACACAATAGAGTTTCAGAAAAGAGGCTTGCCACACGGTCATATTTTGTTATTCTTTGCAAGTGAGTTCAAATGTCGGAGTCCAGAAGAAATAGACAGTATGTCACGACCCTAATCATAGGCATCATTTTAGCACATGTTGAGCACATGGGGTTGGGGGTGTAGTATCGCATTTACGCATTTCATGCTAGTTGTTAAGTTTTATGTGTTCAATTTTATACTTTAACAACTTATGTGGTTTTAGGAGGTTAATAAATTAATCTTAATTATTTATGGTCTAAATAAAATAAATATGAAATGTTGTAGTGAATTTATAATATTTGAAATTTTAAATAAAAAGTTGGAAAAGGTTGAGGTGCTTATGTGTAAAGATTTAAGCTTGGGGTTGTTAGTTGTAGTGGTTCAAACCTAGGAGGAGCTAAGGTGTAAATTGATTAATGGTTATCTCTCATTCTCTCCATGGAAAGGCATTTTAACAAAACTTCATCCTTATTCCTATGTGTGAAGGAAGATAAACCAAACCCTAGCCTTTTCCTTCCAAAATTCCTATCAAATTCATTTTCTTTCCATTTTTCGATCCGTCTTCATATTAGTGTTCGTGAAGCTGAGGGGATCGCGTCTAGCCGAAGAAAGATTTTCTTATTTTCGAATTTATTTGGTAAGTTATTATGATATCCTTCAACAACTTGGTCATTGAATGTTTAATGTTGATATTGTTGTTTTATAATTGTTGTTTGGTATTTTGGAGCATTTTATTGGAGTCGCAAATTTTAGTGTAATAACCTAGGTTATGGTGTTGTGGTTAATGGAAGTTGATGGGAGTAAATGGTTGGTTTAAGTGGAAATGGTGTAAATGTCTAGGTGCATGGCCATTGTGGACCCTTTTATGCAATTAGAAATGGATTTGGTATATAATGCTTAGAGTTGGAATGAAATGGGGATGAATTGAAATGGTTTGGAATGAGTTTGGCTGAAGTGAGGTTGAGTACTGATGTTTGTAGCTAAAGGGTTATGAACAAAGTTGGTTGTTGTTGCTGATTTATGATGTTGCTGCTCTGTTTCTGAGTTTCTGGTGAAGGGCACGAGTCATGCCTTGTGGCTCGAGTCGTCCCTTCAGGGTGGAAGAGTCGTGCCTTGTTGGACGACTGTATCTGAGGGGGTGTTAAGGTGGCACGAGTCGTGCCCTGGGGCACGAGTAGTGCCCTGCCCTATTGACTCTGAACCATTTTTCAAGCAATAAAAACCTAATTTACCTAGTATATAATTAAACCCTATTTGACTATAATTAAAGTACAACACTTTAGCTATCCAATGGTGTCTTACTTGGTCAAAATGGATTTGAGGAAGAGGTTTAAATATTGTACGGAATATGGTTGAAAGGCTTGATTGGAGCTTAACCAAAGTTAGTCACAACTTGATAATTTGATCTTGAACCTTTATAGAGGTTACTCATTGTTGTATATTGAACATGTAGGGCTTGTTGGTTATACATTGTGGCCTTACTTAATTACATATTCATGGTTTGTGATTCAAATAGTGTATGAAATATATGTTGCACTATTGTATTGGTTTAAACATGAGTATGAATACCATGTTGTTATTTTGTTATCCCTTTGGTGGATTTCTTTTCAAGTATCTACTATGTGCTTGAATGTGTTTCAATCAGCTGATGTTTGGGGGTATAATGGAATACGATCAATTATGAAAATTGTTCTATAAGGTGATTGGATTACATTATACATGTGACTGTCCCCTTCTGTGGGCACAGATTGGGGTTATAGCTTCTGTATTGAGCCAAAAGCCTTACAGATTGCTAGTATCTTATATAGTTCTCTGAAAAATGAGTCTTATAAGATGTGATTATGCCTAAGCAGTTCACAAATGAAGGGAGTTTACTCCCACATTGTACGACTTATTGTTCAGACGGGAAAGGTAAACTAAGGTAACGTAATGTGTTTACCGCCTTACCAATGTGTTGTGAGCAACCTTGTTATGTGTTGAATTTTACTTGGCATATTGTTGCATTCATAATAACTTATTGAGATTTATTCTCACCCCTTCTCCCTTTACTGTTTTAGATCGCACTGAGACAGGCGGACCATGCCAGTGAGGACGGAAAGGATTTTGTACTTGGTTCTTTTGGGATTGTCTGGGTATGTATATGTTAAAGTTGGTTTTCTTTTCAAGTGAAGTAAAAGTTTTAAAATAGAGGTGGTTTTTGTTAGTAAGGGGACTCTCCCGCTCGGGGCACGAGCTAGGTTCCGGGTCGGGGTCCCCACAGTTGGTATCAGAGCCTAGTTTAGAGGTCAAGGGTAGATGTATAGCTTAAGGGGGAGTGTGTGATAACTGACGCCGAGTGTTTGATGCAGGAGTTTATTCAATGGCGGGGAATGATGACAATCAGCATCAGGCTCAGGGAAATGTTGGCAATGCCGGGGGAGATGGAAATCAAAATGTGAAGATGATGAACATGTTTAGAGTCTTTTTGAAAAACATAGTAGCTCAAGGTCAAGCTCAACATCATCAGGAGGGTCGTCAAGGGAACGGATCGGAGAAGTTTGCAAAGTTGGCTCCACCTAGTTTTAATGGGGATCCAGATCCGTTGAAGGAAGAAAGGTGGCTTGAGGCGATGAACAAGATATTTGCGGCGATGGAGAGTCCGAACGAAGAAAAGGTGAGGTGTGCCATTTTCAAACTTGAAGGACCCGCAGAACATTGGTGGCATTTTGTAAAGGATAGTTGGGATCGTGACCACACGCCTCAGATATGGGAGAACTTTACCCGCAAGTTCAGAGATCACTTTATTTCGATGGTTACACGGGACAAGAAGGAGGTCGAATTCTTGAGGCTAGAGCAAGGGACGATGACAGTGGCCCAGTGTCTGCAAAGTTCACAGAGTTGGCGAGTATTGTCCTCATTTGGTACTGGAAGAGGAGAGGAGAGTCTATAGGTTTGTGAAAGGGTTAAGATTGGAATTCCGGAAGCAGCTATTGACGCATGACTTCACCGACTTTCAGGCGGCAGTGAATAGAGCTTATCGAATTGAAAATGATATCGAAGAGCACCGGGGCAAATCAGAAGGGGGTAGTGGAAGTAGACCGAGGTTTCAAGGTCAAGGTTCAGGGCAGAATAGAGGACCACCAAGATCTTCAGCTCCGGGGTAATTCGAGGAGGAAATGTGGCGGCTCCTATAACTCGTCCAGCTTCAAGTCAGTTTGGGACGGTATATGGCTTTTGCAAGAAAGTGCAACATTCGGAGGATAGGTGTTGGAGCAAGCAAGGCAAGTGCCTTGAGTGTGGAGCAGAGGGTCACTTCAGGAAGAATTGTCCTAAATTTCAACGGAGGCAAGCTTCGGGTAGCGGACAAGGGGGATAAAGAGGTGGTGTGAAGTGAGACAATGAGGGGAAACCAAAGGATAAAGTGCAAGGGCGAGTGTTTGCCTTGGGTCATAGGGAGGTAGATCCCAATGCCGTCATTAGAGGTATAGTCCCTGTCTCAGGAGTTAAGGCCCGGGTCTTCCCATTCTTTTGTGGCATCTCATTTTGCATTTGCATTGCATAAATTGCCTGAGATTATGCCTTATGTGTTGGAGGTCTCTACTCCTATGGGAGAGTGCCTTGCATCTTCTTTGGTCTATCATGGTTGTGATGTGAATATATGTGGGCATGTATTGCCAGTGGATTTGGTAGAGTTACCAATCCGTGATTTTGATGTGATTCTTGGTATGGATTGGTTGAGTAGCTGTTATGCTTTGGTAGACTGTCGCAAGAAGCGAGTCTCCTTTTCTATGCCTGATGTGCCTACTTTTGTGTTTGATGTGGATAAATCTTTATTTGGAATTCATGTTATATCTGCTTTAAAGGCTAGAAAAATGTTGTCAAAAGGGTGTGAGGGGTACTTGGCTTATGTGTTAGATTCAAGTAAGAAATTCCCCGAGTTATCTCATGCCCTGGTTGTGAATGAGTTTGTTGATGTATTTTCAACTGAATATGCTATACCTCCGGATAGGAAAGTAGAGTTTTGCATTGATTTATTGCCAGGTACTTCTCCAATATCAAAATCCCCTTATAGAATGGCTCCAGCTGAGTTGAAAGAGTTGAAGACTCAGTTGCAAGAATTGTTAGATCGGGGTTTCATCCGTCCGAGTGTTTCACCCTGGGAGCACCGGTTTTGTTTGTTCAGAAGAAGGATGGCACGTTGAGATTGTGTATCGACTACCGTTTGTTGAACCAAGCAACCATCAAGAATAAATACCCTCTTCCTCATATTGATGACTTGTTCGGTCAGCTTCAAGGTTCCGTGATCTACTCCAAGCTTGATTTGCGTAGCGAATACCATCAGTTGAAGATCCGACCGGATGACATCTCCAAGACAACCTTCAGAACGAGGTATGGTCATTATGAATTTGTTGTTATGCCTTTCAGGTTGACTAATGCACCGTCGGTATTTATGGATATGATGAACCGAATTTTCAAGACCTACCTTGATAGTTTTGTGGTGGTTTTTATTGATGATATTCTTGTCTACTCCAAATCACGGGAAGATCATGAGAAGCATTTGAGAATCGTCTTATCTGTGCTTCGTGAGAAACAACTGTTTGCAAAGTTTAGCAAGTGCGAGTTTTGGCTTGAACAAATTTCTTTCTTGGGTCATGTGGTATCAAGTTTGGGGATTTCCGTGGATCCTTCTAAGATTGAAGCTGTAGTCAATTGGAAGCAGCCTTCAACTATGACTGAAGTCCGTAGCTTTCTTGGGTTGGCGGGGTACTACAGAAGGTTCATTGAGAGATTTTCTAGAATTGCAACTCCGTTGACAAGATTGACGCGGAAGGATATACCATTTGTGTGGGATTCAAAGTGTGAAGCAAGCTTTGCCGAGTTGAAGAAGAGGTTGACAACAGCTCCAGTTCTTACCCTTCCAAATGGCTGCGAGAACTTTATGATTTTTAGTGACGCCTCGAAAGAAGGATTGGGATGTGTTCTTATGCAAAATGGGAAAGTGATTGCGTATGCCTCGAGAAAGTTATCATCGGTGGAACAGAATTATCTTACCCACGACATGGAGTTGGCTACGATTGTATTTGCGTTACTAAAATTACCCGGATCGCGCGCGGGGGCGCGGCGAGCGGCATTTCGCGGGACTTGGGACCTCGCCTGGAAGATGAAAGGGAGAGTCGCCACGCCGTTTTGTATTATGAGCCCAAACTTTGAAAATGGCTGGTTTTGTGAAAGGGTGTCGTTTTGATTGGTAGCCAAAACTTGGAAAAGGCTTTGAAATGGGACGTTTTGATTGGTAGCCAAAACTTGACAAAAGGCTTTAAAATGGGACGTTTTGATTGGTAGCCAAAACTTGACAAAAGGCTTTTAGGACCAGAGATTGTTAAGTTCGGAGGTCACGTTACGTTCCGGGAAGAGTATATTGAGATCACCTGAAACGCCTCGTATGACGAGTCTTTCTACCTTTCTCGAAATTGTGTGTGTGTGTGTGTGTTGCATTTTGAAAAGGAGCTTGAATGACAAGCATTAATCTTGGTTTGAATGACAAACGTTGATTTGTGGCAAAAAGCGAGCGTTTGAATGACAAACGTCGGTTTTAGAGTTTTGAAAAGGAGGGTTCGAATGACGAACTGAAATCTTTAGTTTGAATGTCAAACGTCGGGTTTCGAGTCGGAAATGAGCGTTTGAATGTCAAACGTCGATTTTGAGTCATTTTGAAAAGGGAGTTCGAATGACGAACTTAAATCTTTAGTTTGAATGTCAAACGTTGATTTTAGTGAAAAGAGTGTTTGAATGTCAAACGTCGGGTTTTGAGTCGAAAATGAGCGTTTGGATGCCAAACGTCGATTTTGGTGTTGTTTTTGAAAGGGTGTTCGAATGACGAACTTAAATCTTTAGTTTGAATGTCAAACGTTGATTTTAGTGAAAAGAGCGTTTGAATGTCAAACGTCGGGTTTTGAGTCGAAAATGAGCGTTTGTATGCCAATCGTCGATTTTGCGTTGTGTTTGAAAGGGAGTTTGAATGACGAACTCCGGTTTTGAACTGGGCATTACATTGTTACCAATTTCATGAAAAGAGGCGTTAAATGATATGCGATCAACGAGTCATTTTGTGACTCGGACTTTTATAAGTAAATACTATCACGAACCAAACGGCTCAGACTTGTAAATGACAGTATTTAAAGTGCGGTATCAACGGAATCAAACGATCCGGACAATAAAGATGCGATCGACGAGCCAAACGGCTCGGATTCGTAAAGGTACATAAATTAAATGACAGTATCGACGGATCAAACGATTCGGATTTTTTAAATGACGATCACGAACCAAACGGTTCGGACGGTAAACAGACGAATCGACGGATCAATCGATCCGGACAGTAAATGACATAAAATAAAAACTGGGTCGGAATGCCGTTTTATCCCAAAATTACTTCTCTTACGGGAGAGAAGATGATTAAGGGGTAAAACGTATCGAGCCCCGTAGACGAGTTGCGTCTGCATTTTGAGAGTTTCGACCGAAACGAAAATAGCATTTGACGCGTAAATCGAGGTGAAACGAGTTTTTAGAGAGAGAGAGTGTTACATATGGCTAGGGGTTGACTCTTTGGCTCGGTTTACGTATAAGGGATACGATTTTGGTGTTTGAAAGGTGTTTTGAGGTTGTTTAGTTCGTGTTTGGTCAGAAAATGGGGTTTTCACGCAAATCGAGACAAAACGGGGCTCGGGAGGGGGTAGAATGGCTTTGGGCCGTGAGGTTTGTGAAGAGAGGTAATGTTTTTCTTTTTTTTTTCGAATTTGACAGCCCTTGTATTTATAGGGTGAATTTGTAAAACAGGCCGTCCGGCCAGTTCCTCATTTTGGGAGGTTTTTGGGTATTTTGGAAAATTGGTGGACTTTATGAGAATTCTGGTTTTTCAAGTAAAACAGGCCGGACGGCCAGTTCCTCAATTTCAGGGGTATTTTGGTCTTTTCACCCTCGAATTTGATTGATGGCGATGGGGGAGGCTGTGCATGCGAGCCATGTGTCCCGATGACTCACAAGGGCTAGGGGTTTTGTCCCAGTATTCCCGGTTTTGTCCGTTTTTTAAATAACTGTCCGAAAAATGTCTGAAACGCCCCCGGAAAGTCCCGAAAAGTGCGTTTTTCAGGGAAAGTTGTACTTTTACGTGTGATAATGTGTGTTGAGTACACTTTGGTGTCGGGATGCACAGGGCAGTCCTGGGATGTCTCGTTGACTCGGGAATGAGGAGCTTAACGGGTTCCGATTAACCTGGAGAGGGCCAGTTAACGGATTTCGGTAAACTTTTAATGTATTTTGACGATCCGGATTTGGGTACTTACAGCAGCCTGTAAGTACGCCAATCCAATTCGCGTTCCATTTTTAGGTGCATTTTAAATGATAAAATCGCACTAAGGGGCGTTTTGGTAAATTCTCGGTCCATTCCGAGACTTCCGAAAACATTTTATAAGTTTCTCGCGAAGAAAGTGTATTTTAGTATTTTTTCCGGATAAAAGGACCTAAAAGGGAATAATTCAGTTTGGACCTCTTGGGAATTAACCCGGAATGTTCCAGAATCTGGTTTTGCGCCAGAATCGGTTATGGACGTGGCCCGTCGTGCAACAGCTTGAGGCATGGAATTTGGAAGCGTTTGATCGTGCGACTAAATAAAACATTTCCCAATTTACGTATAAATGTCAATTGCTTTCATTTGTTAGAGGAGCCTCTCACAGTTAACACACACAAACACACAGATACTCTCTCCTTCTCTCTCTACCGTAGCCTATCTCTCTCTAAACGCAATTTCACCATTTCTCCCATAGATCGTCCTCTTCAATCATCCTCCCTCTCAACAAATTCAACACCAAGCCTAATCTCCATCACCGTCCTACTTCCCTCGACCTTGCTCCCCTTCAAATCCATCGTCTTCTTCACCAACAAATCCCTCAATCCCCACCACCTTCTCCGGCCAAACCTTCCCCTGATTTCTCCTTTCAACTTACTGGCGACCTTCTCACCCAAACCAATCGGCGACCCCAGCTCCCCAGTCACACCGATCCAACCTCTGCCTTAAACCAACCACGACCGCCGCTCTCTCTCTCTCTCAAACTCAGATTCAAAGCCATTCACCATCATCTCAACGACGCCGATCTAATTCCAATCCCAATTTCTTCGCCGTTCTCTGTCAGCGTTAAACCAACTCACCGGCCGAATTGCGTTTCCCCTGTTCCGGCGCCAATTCAACGCACAGACATTTGGAGCTTAATTGTTGTGCCGATCTGAGCTCGTTCCGTTTCGAAGCTGAATTGAAGAATTCGATACCTAACGTGATATCGAATTTGAGGATACTACAAGGGTAACAAATCCTAAACCGCAATCTCTCTGTTTAAGTATTAGCTTCTGTGATCTGTTGATTTTCGTTTACTGCCTGTTGGTTTGTGTTTGGTGTTGAATCACTTGCCTGGTGTCTGATTGGTGTATGATGTTTGTTGCTTAAACTTCAAATTGGGTGTGGATCATTCATATCCACACTCATTTGAAGTGTTTCATGTGGATCTCCATGATGATATTCAGGCTGTAGTATGACATTTGGATAATTTGATATTGCTGATACTTTGTTAATTTGGTGTTGCTGGTATTCTATGGCTATTTGGTGTTGTTGGTAGCCTGATCTCTTGGTGATTGATGTAGTTCGAGTTTTGTTAAACCTCTGCAGAGGGCTTCGTTGTATCATGCGACACAACTGAACCATCAAGTCCTGTGTCACGCGACACAATGAGCCTCCTACAGTAGGTTCAGTTTCTGTTGTAAGTTTTGCTCTTCCTTGTTGTATTTGGGACGTGGCCTCCCGGAATAAATGGTTCACAAGTTGTATTCCCCTTTGTCGAGCAATAAAATAAAGCATTAACATGCATTTCATTTACATATTTTGTTACACACTTCGCACACACTTTTGAATGAATTGAATGTTGAACATAGAAAGACTCGTCCACGGACGAGGCGTGTTGGGTGAACTCTCAGTTCTTCTCAACACGTAACTTGACCCCCGAACCCATTTTGTCTCTACAAAAAGTTTTCAATGTTTCCTTAAAAATGGCGTGGCGACTCCTTTATTTTATTTTTTCGGTGAGCGCACATTCACAGCCCCTCAGTGACGTCACTTTCGAAGGAAGTGGGGTTGTTGAAAAAGATAAGGATCCAAATCGGGGAATGCCTTACTTGGAGAGACATGAGAGGTCAACTAGTTGGACCCTTAGCGAAAGGATTCCTACGTATCCCGAGCGGGAATCAAGCCGATCGTAGTTCGTAGGTGCAAGGGCTGTTCGTAGGGACCTTGACCTCTGAGGGAACGATTAGGAGGATTTCGTACTGGTTGAGACTGTTCGGAGGCGTCTGAACCTAAGTAAGACCGTTCGGAGGCGTCTTAACCTAAGTGAGATTCGGAGGCGTCTTAACCTAAGTTAGACTGTTAGGAGGCGTCTAACCTAAGTGAGACTGTTAGGAGGCTTCTTAACCTAAGGAAGACTGTTCAGAGACGTCTTAACCTAAGTGAGACTATTAGGAGGCATCTTAACCTAAGTGAGACTGTTCGGAGGCATCTTAACCTAAGGGAGACTGTTCGGAGGCGTCTTAACCTAATGGAGACTATTTGAAGGCGTCTTAACCTAAGTGAGACTGTTAGGAGGCGTCTTAACCTAAGTGAGACTGTTCGAAGGCGTTTTAACCTAAGGGAGACTATTCGGAGGCGTCTTAACCTAAGGGAGACTGTTAGGAGGCGTCTTAACCTAAGTGAGACTGTTAGGAGGCGTCTTAACCTAAGGGAGACTATTAGGAGGCATCTTAACCTAAGTGAGACTGTTCGGAGGCGTCTTAACCAAAGGGAGACAGTTAGGAGGCATCTTAACCTAAGTGAGACTGTTATGAGGCGTCTTAACCTAAGTGAGACTGTTCGGAGGCATCTTAACCTAAGGGAGACTGTTCGGAGGCGTCTTAACCTAAGGGAGACTGTTAGGAGGCGTCTTAACCTAATTGAGACTGTTCGTAGGCGTTTTAACCTAAGTAAGACTGTTAGGAGGCGTCTTAACCTAAGTGGCACTGTTAGGAGGCGTCTTAACCTAATTTTCTGAAAGGGTATGAGAAATTTCCGTCTCCGACGGCGTATTCCGAAAAGATATGAGAAATGTCCGTTCCTGACGGCGTATTCTGAAAAGTTATGAGAAATGTCCGTCCCCGACGGCGTATTCTGAAAGGATGTGAGAAATGTCCGTCCCCGACGGCGTATTCTGAAAAGATATGAGAAATGTCTGTCCCTGACGGCGTATTCTGAAAGGATGGGATTTCGTGCTGTCGGTTTGACGGAAATGACTGTCGAAGAAAGGTTGTTGTGCGGGCTTACGTTGATTTGTCGCTCGTCTCTTGTCTGCTGGGGATATGGTGTTCGGGCTTACGATGATGGCCGAAGAGGGATTGTTGTGCGGGCTTATACTGATTGCTGCTAAAATGGGGTGGTCGGGCTTACGATTGACGGTCGGGGAAGTGAATGTTCACTTGCTGGAGTAAAAAGATACTTAGGCTTACTATGGCGGCCGATTTACCTTCTGGAGATGGTGCTGAGATTTAACGTCCGAAGACGGAACGTTAGTGAGGACTAACGGGAATTTTAACGTCTGGAGACAGAAATGGGATTTAACGTCCGAAGACAGTTTGTGATGTATCTGATGTATCCCTCAAAGAAGCAAGCCAAGAAGAAACTGGAATTCCGATTTGATTTTGTTTCCTATTTTGAAGTGTTTTAATTAGGATTGTTTTGCTTTTCCTTTTCCAAGCGAGTTTTGGAATTCCGATTTGATTTTGTTTCCTATTTTGAAGTGTTTTAATTAGGATTGTTTTGCTTTTCCTTTTCCAAGTAGTTTAGGGTTTTGTTTAGAGTATAAATACTCTCTTTCATTGTTTGTTTTAGAATACGTTTTGATAATTAAATTAAATTGAATTGCTTTGCAATTGAAGGTTTTTACCTTGAAGCTTTTAGCTTGTTTGTTGGAGTTCTTTGAATTCCTTGTGAAGGTTCTCATATTTTGGTGTTTACCTCTTCAAACCCTAATTCAATTGTTGATTCAATTCGAATTGGGTCAAATAGTTGTTGATTCAATTATTTGCCTATCTGTTTTATTATTCCGCTGCAACCCTTTACATCAGTTGGTATCAGACGAAGGACGATCCAAGGAACAAGATGGCCAACAACGAAGGAAACCACAACACCCAAGATATCCTAGCACAACTAGCCAACAGCTTGATAGCAATGCAAACACAGATGCAAGAAGATAGACGCAGATCTGAGGCGGAAGCTGCTACTCGACATACAGAACTGTTACAGGCTTTGCGAGGGTTGAATATGGGTGGTGGTGGCAACCGTGGCAATCCAGGTGGTGATCGGGCTGAGTTCATCCACAACAATCGGGGTGGTGGTGACGAGGCCATTGGTGTGAATCCGGTAGAACAACGACCAAAGATAAGGGCCGATATTCCTACTTTTAATGGTGAGTTGTCTATCGAAGAATTTTTAGATTGGATTAATGAAGTTGATAAATTTTTCAATTTAATGCAAGTTGAGAATGTTAGGAAAGTTCCTTATGTTGCATATAAATTGCGGGGTGGTGCTGCTGCTTGGTGGGATCAACTTTGTAAGAAAAGGTTACGTGATAGGTTGCCTCAGATTCGTACTTGGGATGAGATGAAAGAGGCATTAAAAGATAGATTTTTACCTATTGATTATGTGCAAAGCTTATTTTCTAAATTTGATTGCACCCAAGGTAATCGTAACGTCAAAGAATATGTGCATGATTTCTATGCTCAATCGGCTCGTAACGACTTGAGTGAGTCCGAGTCTCAAGAAATCTCTAGGTTTGTTGATGGTCTTCGGGTTGATATAAAGAACAAGGTGGAGTTATTTACCAATTTCTCGTTGAATGATGCTATTTCAAGGGCGGAAAAGGTTGAGAAACAATTGGTTTCGGCTTCTCTTCCTCACACTACATTCAAGAAGGTGGGTAATTCGTCTTTTTCTAGTAGCCCTATGCACTCTACGGTTTCTCCATCCACAGTTGCGCAGCCTACAACACAAGCCTCGGGTTCTAAGGCGGTTGAGGTAGAAACAACGCCTGCTCCTGTTGTTCAAGGTGCCAAACCTGCAAATCCCTATGCTAAGTCATTTGGGAACAAATGCTTTAGGTGTCTACAGTCGGGTCATACCTCAGCTAGATGTCCTAACAAACAAGTGACTAATTTGGTCACTAATGATGATGATGATGTAGTCGCGGAGTACACTCATGACCCTAATAAGGATGACGATGAAGATGACACTCATGAGTCTTTCGCTGTTCGTCGGCTTTTGTTTTCAGCCCCTACTACTCTTGAGAGGCACAATATTTTTCGTACCAAGGGGACCGTCAATGGGGTGATGGCTAATATTATCATTGATAGTGGAAGTAGTGAAAACTTGGTGGCAAGGGGATTGGTTAATACTCTCAAGCTTGAGGTGAAGAAACATCCGACTCCTTATGTTATTGGGTGGATCAATGCAAATGGCTCTCTTAAGGTAACACAACAATGTATTGTTCCTATTTCAATTGGTAACTATAAGGATGCTATTACTTGCGATATTGTGGATATGAGCGCTTGTCAAATATTACTTGGGAGGCCTTGGCACTTTGATGTGGGTTCTATGCATTGTGGCCGAAGTAATGTAGTTAGTTTTGTGAAGGATGGTGCTCGTTATACTCTTTGCCCATTAAAGGATAATCGGAAACACGATCGCGATGGCAGGGGTAAAGGGATCATATCCTTTTGTGCTCCACACTTTATTTTTTCAGGTACATGGTGTTATCATGTTGGACAATCAAATGCGTTCAAGTGTAAGAAGTTGATCAAGGGGAGGTCGGGGCGGAAGGTCAACAATGGAGGATCAAAAGCGACAAACTCATGTTCTTTTTATAAAGGCCAGAATTCGGAGACGAATTCTTTTGAAGTGGGGGTGTATGATGTATCTGATGTATCCCTCAAAGAAGCAAGCCAAGAAGAAACTGGAATTCCGATTTGATTTTGTTTCCTATTTTGAAGTGTTTTAATTAGGATTGTTTTGCTTTTCCTTTTCCAAGCGAGTTTTGGAATTCCGATTTGATTTTGTTTCCTATTTTGAAGTGTTTTAATTAGGATTGTTTTGCTTTTCCTTTTCCAAGTAGTTTAGGGTTTTGTTTAGAGTATAAATACTCTCTTTCATTGTTTGTTTTAGAATACGTTTTGATAATTAAATTAAATTGAATTGCTTTGCAATTGAAGGTTTTTACCTTGAAGCTTTTAGCTTGTTTGTTGGAGTTCTTTGAATTCCTTGTGAAGGTTCTCATCTTTTGGTGTTTACCTCTTCAAACCCTAATTCAATTGTTGATTCAATTCGAATTGGGTCAAATAGTTGTTGATTCAATTATTTGCCTGTCTGTTTTATTATTCCGCTGCAACCCTTTACATCAGTTTGAGATTTAACGTTCAAAGACGGAATGTTAATGAGGACTAACAGAAATTTTAACGTCTGGAGACGGAAATGGGATTTAACGTCCGAAGACGGTTTGAGTTTTAACGTCCAAAGACGGAACGTTAGTGAGGACTAACGGGAATTTTAACGTCTGGAGGCGGAAATGGGATTTAACGTCCGAAGACGATTTGAGATTTATCGTCCGAAGACGGAACGTTAGTGAGGACTAACGGGACTCTTAACGTCTGGAGACGAAACTGAGATTTCACGTCCGAAGACAGAACGTTAGTAAGGACTAACAGGAATTTTAACGTCTGGAGACGGAAATGGGATTTAACGTCCGAAGACGGTTTGAGATTTAACGTCTGAAGACGGAATGTTAGTGAGGACTAACGGGAATTTTAACGTCTAGACAGGGGGCGTTAGAAATGTCTAACTGGGAAATTGGACCTCGTGAGAGGGGCGTTAGAAATGTCTAACGGAGAATTTAACCTCCTGTTTTGATGGGTTTTTTTCAAAATGTTTTGAAAGTTCCGGGATCGACGGATTTTTCAAAATGTTTTGAAAGTTTCGGGTTCAACAGAGTTTTTGAAATGTTTTGAAAGTTCCGGGTTCGATGGAGTTTTTGAAATGTTTTGAATGTTCCGGGTTCGACGGAGTTTTTGAAATGTTTTGAATGTTCTGGGTTCGACGGAGTTTTCGAAATGATTTGAAAGTTTCGGGTTCGACGGAGTTTTTGAAATGTTTTGAAAAGTTTTGGGGTTTTGATCCGTTAGTACTCCGACTGGGACGAAAATACTTTTTAGGAAAAAATGAACTATACCTTTGTTGGCATGCTTTTGTGATTTTGATATATGCATGTGCATTTTGTGGATGTTATCTCTGTAGTAACATACTTTTGCCGTATTCACCTACAGGGGCGAGGGCCGATTGACGTGTCTACTGTGAAGAGTAGGGGAGACGTTGAGGCGGTCCGTGAGCTATGGGAGATATTCCCAGATGTGGCTCGTGATGGGGAGAGGAGTCCACGATAGTTCGTGATTGACTCCAACCTGGCAGGCTTTATTAGTTCGGTAGCCGTGGTGGCTTCGACGCAGAGGGCGAAGGTGCTTCACGTTGCCCTGAGCGAGTACTGGTGGGATACGACCCACACATTTCATTTCAGGTGGGGGGAGGCGAGCGTGACCCCTACAAATTTTGCTGCGATTACTGGGTTGTCATTCCGGGGCAACCCCATTGAGTGGTTTGTTGGCTTCACCAGGGAGCAGTTGTCGGGACTGTTTAGTTTTGATATTACTGATGCCAGGGGTCTGGGTATTCGGTATGGGTCGATGGAGGCTCACTTGAGGAGGGGCATCGAGGAGTATATGGCTGGCTCCGATAGGATGACAGCAGAGTGCCTGGCTAGGGGGTTTTTGTGGTTTGCTTTGTCAGCAACCCTTTTTGCCAATGCTGACACGACGTGTCAGTTTGGTCTGCTTGGATCTCTGACCAATTTGGAGGCCGTGAGAGGGTTTTCCTAGGGAGAGGCCGGTCTGGCCGAGCTCTATTTTGCTTTGGACAGGTTCTCTCGGGGAGAGGACAACTCATTCTGCTGCTTCCGGTTTGCTTTAGATGTGAGTTTATTCCTTTTTTCTCTTCCTTGTCTCATTTGTACTCATATGTATCTGCTTTGTAGCTGATATAACTTTCCTGGCGTTTGACAGGTGTGGTGCTTTGAGGTATTTCACCCACATAAGTGGGATACCAGGGAGGCATACACTCTCTTATTTCCTGCCATGCTGACTTGGCAGAAGGCGAGGCAGAAGCCGGTGAAGTCCAGGGAGAGCACCCGAGTGACTTATGAGGAGGTGTCTCTGTCTCTGGACCGAGACTTTTCTCCGAGGATTAACTTGACTTGGTGGAGTCGGTTTGATCACTTTGTGGTGCAGGCTGCTAGGGAGGTGACGCTTCAGCGGAAGCTGCTAGTGGGGCTTCATTGTGACGTTCTGTACCTGGGCGAGAGGGTGTCTTGCCAGTATGCTCCGGGGTCCATTCCCTTGGTTTCGAGGGATCCGCCTCTTCATATGCAGTGTCCCACGGTGATAGCTGGGGCGTAGTTGCAGCGGTATAGGCAGGGTGTGCCTCACATCGAGAACATCATAGAGGATGCCGACTATGATATCTTTCGGAGGGTGAGGCTGAGGAGCCCGCAAGTGATGGCTAGAGAGGGCGAGGACCCTGCACGTCCCAGAGATTACCTGCTTCCCCGCACTCGGTTGGCATTCGAGGATGCTGGTGGTTCTCGTAGGCGGCTGATGATCCCTATTCCAGAGCAGGTGAGGCCTCAATACAGGATTGAGTCCAGTGCTTCGGTGAGTGTTTTGCTTTGCTTTTCTGTACTTGGTAGTAGCATCTTGCAAATGTTGCATTTGTGCTATCTGTTTGTCTTTTGACGGCTTTCCTGGTTTGCAGGTGTCTGGCCGTACTTACGATCAGGCCGTAAGACGTCTGGACGGGATGACCAACTATGCTAGGAGGCTCGTGGAGTTCCTGCGGTGCGGTTCCTGGAGGAGTGCGGCTGTTCATGAGTCGATGCCTTCTCGACCGTCTGCTGCGAGAGACCCATCTACTTCCACGGCAGGTAGCACATATGCGGGGCGGGGCTTCAGCCAATTCTCTGGCGAGACTGCTGGATTTGGAGTTCGCCACTCCTCGTATTCAGGATACGAGCAAGGAGAGTCCTCGGAAGCACAGGCACGGAGCCGTCGCTTTTCGTACTCCGGCCTTGAGGAGTTCGCGAATTTTTTGTCTACCGCGGATCCGGCTGCAGTGGGGCAGTATTATGAGTGCTCGGATGACGAGCAGGACTCTGAGTAGTCCTTTTGATTCATTTAGACAGTTGTGTGCATTGCCCAAACATTGACTTGTATTTGGAAGGACCTCTAGGGCGAACTCTTGTGTGTCTTGAATATTTATTATGATTACCTTCATTTATTTTTGGCAAATAAGCAAGTAGGTTGATCAAAAATAAATAATAATGGGACATGCATTAAATAATAAAATTCGAGCTGGCAAAATTTATATCTACATGCACTGTTATTATATTATTTGCACTGTTGGACGAGCCCGGGGCGGATGTGGTGTCGGCAGTGAATGATTTAATCACGGGTGAAGGCACTTTGGTCAAGGCTTGAACATGAGGGCTTTTGGAATTGTTTCAGGGACAATTGAAGCAGTCCAGTTTCAGATTGTTTTAAATTGCAGTCCAGTTTCTGCAATTTGGAAGCTTCACGCTTGTTTCTGAAGCAGAAACTAATTTCTCTCCTGAATTCCTCGAAGTTTCCTTTGTTTCTCATGGCTTTATTTCCAAGGTTGTCATCTCAGACGCGAGAATGATTTTTGGAGAGTTTCTAGACGTGGGTGCGGCACCACACGAGGCAAAGTAAGGGATTTTTTGAAGGTTGTGATAGAATGAAGGCGGTTTGGAATTTGAAGGAGCTCATGCCTGATTGGGATCTTCTGAGAGCTGCGGCTCAATTCTGGGATGAAAGGAGGCATGTGTACAGCTTTTCGTTCAACGAGATTACGCCCACACTTGAGGATTTTTGGGCTATCCTTGGAGGACCTGAGCCGGAGCAGATTGTTCTTCCTTTGATGGGCGGCCTGACCACCGTTGAGAAGTTAATGTCCCTGCTTGGCGTTTCAGCTGAAGAAGCATGTGGGATGCTGATACCAAATACCGATCATGTTGACATTTTGGGGTTGCCCGATATATTTGCTGGTGCTGATGGGAGCGTTTCTGCGTGGGACGCTTTTGCTCTGTGTGCGATTGCTACTTTGTTCACATTCACATCCTTGGGGGTGTGCCACCACAGTGTACTGGACCTGGTGAGGCAGTACCGGAGTGGCGGAGACATAGTGCCTTTGATCTTGGGCGAGACATTCCTTGGCATAGGTCAAATGGCGACCGGTAGCTGATACATGTGGGGAGGGAGTCCTGCTATGCTTACTTTGTGGTTGAGGGATCGTTTGCAAATGATTCCCGAGGTACCAGCGACATGTGATCCCTGGTCTTTTTCTCGACGACCCTTGGTGATAGGCGGTGATCAGGGTGAATTGGAGCTTTGGATGGCCAAACTCCGCACACATCATCTACGATGGTGGGTTCCTCACTGGGAGTTACAGACTTGTCGGACCGTTTAGGAGGGTCTTCTCGTTGTCAGAGTTCTGGGGGTGTCCCAGTCTTCTTTCTACATTCCATCTTTGGTGCTGCGGCAGTTCGGGCTGGAGCAGGTGCCGTTGACGGGCTTGAGTAATGCTGCTACCTTTGAGGTGGGATCGCTCCTCATGGAAGATCCTTCGACGCCATTGATTTTCATGCGGTTGTGGCAATATACGTCTTTTCTTGTCAGGGTTCTCTTTCACCGGAGAGGGGGCACTGTTCTGTCCACCCAGTATTTGAACTGGTACGAGGAGTGTATAGGGGAGACACAAATGGCTCTTCTGTGGAGACGAAGTGAGCTATTGGGCCTTGACTACCATGACAGCTCGACTTTGAGGAGGGCCGAAGCGATGGCTAACCCTCAGGATTGTACCGGAGATGATATGGCTGACTATGAGGCCAATGCTAGTCGGATGGCCGATCAGAGCACGGATATGACGACTCGAAGAGAGGCAGCTCGTGATAGAGCCAGGGAAAGGGCTGCGCTGGCGGCCACAGGTTTGACAGAGGCGTTGGGAAGGGTCCCAGAGCCAGGTAGAAGGACTACGGGGATATTCCCTGTGAAGGCGAAGAATACCCATCGTGGAAAAGGGAAGGGGAAGAAAGACGAAGGACCGAGTACGAGGGACTAGGTTGACCTTGCTGTCCGGAATATCCACCCACCGTCATTGCAGACACATTAAATTGATTAAGTGTTTTATTGATGTTGTTTTGCTAGCGTGTAGCGAGTCAAGAGTAGACCATGCTTGAACTTATCAAAGATTATTTTAACCGTAATGAATTTGTAGGTTAAACTCAAGAGTTTTTCGAAACACAAGCGATTGGTGTTGTATTCGAAATTTTATTTATTTTTGAGACCAAACCAATGATGACTGCCTACGTTCCCCTTTTACAATTGGACTAAGGGGCTCAGGTCAACGTAGTTCGACACTTTTAGTTGAAATTTGAGAAAAGAAAGACAAAAGAAGTGTGACCCTGTTTTTTACCTAGATCATTTTCGAGAATGTATCTAGTTTGGTATTACTCTTTTAGCACTTTGATTTTACTGAGGGGTGTTGTATGAGAAAGGTGAGTTGACTCGTGTTCTTCCTCAAACGAAGTATCTGCGGAGCTTGCTTCCATTTACGGGGTTAACGAAAGGGTTTCCGTCCAAATCTTCTAACTTCATGGCTCCTCCAGAGAAGATTCTTTGTACCACGAACGGGCCTATCCAGGCGGGTTCCCACTTTCCGAGGGGATTAGTCTGTGTAGGAGGCTTTTCCTTAAGCACCAAGTCACCTTCTCTGATGTCTCGGATCTTGACTTTCTTATCAAAAGCTCGGGCCATTCTGCTTTGGTAGGCACGAGTATGTTCCATGGCTTTCAGTCTCCACTCGTCGAGTAGAGCTAGTTCGTCGTGACGGCTTTGGAGCCATTCGACTTCATTGATTCCATTTTCCAAGAGGACTCGGAGGGATGGAATTTCCAATTCAACTGGTAACATCGCTTCCATTCTGTATATGAGTGCGAAAGGAGTCTCCCCTGTGGCGGTTCTGACTGATGTTCTTTATCCCTAAAGGTCTAGATGTAGCTTTTCGGGCTAGTCCCGACCTCTGACGGCCATTTTTCTGATTATTCTTGCAAGAGTCTTGTTTGCTGCCTCTACTGCACTATTAGTCTACGGTCTGTAGGGAGAAAACTTGTGGCGTGTAACTCTGAACTCGGTCAACAGTTGGTCACAATCTCCTTTGAAGTGGGTCCCATTGTCGTATATGATCTCGTTGGGCACCCCGTATCTGCACATGATGTTCTCTTTGATGAACTCAGCCACCTTCTTAGAATTCAGTACTTTGTATGATCTAACTTCTACCCATTTGGTGAAGTAGTCGACTGCGACTAATATGAACTCGTGACTATTGCTCCCAGACAGAGTAATTTTGTCGATGACGTTGATTCCCCATGTGGTGAAAGGCCATGGTGTGGTCATGTAGTAGAGCTCGTGAGGAGGAATGTGATTGAGGTTGGAGAACCGTTGACATTTGTCGCAGCTTCTAACGAACTGGATGCAGTCTGTTTCCATTGATACCCAATAGTACCCCATACGGAAGATGATCTGTGTCAATGCTCTGGCATTCATGTGCGGACCGCAGGTTCCGTTGTGAACTTCGTTCATCAGCTCGCTGGCTTTTTTTTTATTTACACACCAGAGGAGTGGTCCTTGGTGGCGCTTCTTGTATAACATACCCCCCAGGATGACGAAATAGGATGCCAGGTGTTTTAAGGCCATCATGTTTTTGGCTTTGATCACTTCTTTGTATTTTACATCTTCATTTGTGAAGGAAGCTTCTCCATTTTGGAGGTACTGGTAGATTTGATTGTACCAGGGTTCGTCGATTGGTTCATGTTCAACTTCGATCTCACAGCAATAGGCGAGTGTTTCCCGTCTGCCTATTCTGAGGGGTTTTACTGATTTTCCTTTGGGAATTTCGACAAGAGATGCTAGGGTGGCCAGGGCATCTGTGAAGCGGTTCCTGTCTCTTGGCAAGTAGTGGAAAGAGATGTCCTTGAACTGAGCAATGAGCTCCTCCATGTACGTGTGGTACTTCTGGAGGCCAGAATCTATTGTCTTCCATTTGTTGGATACTTGATTGATGATCAATGCTGAGTCTCCGTATACTTCCAGTTCTGAAATGTTGCGTTCAAGAGCGGCTTCTAGGCCGGCTGCGCAAACTTCATACTCTGCTGCATTGTTGGTTGCTTCAAAATTCAGTTTGATGGCTATGGGAGAGTGCTCGTCTTTAGGATCGACCAGGAGCATTCCAATATCGTTTCCCTTCTTGTTGGCTGCCCCATCGAAGAAGAGTTGCCAGCGGTTTGTGCTGTTGAGTGAGAAAATCCTGTCGTCTGGAAACTGTGGATCAGGACCTTTGAGTTCACTGCTTGGGAAGTCTGCCAGCTGATCTGCCATTACTCGACCCTTTGTTAATTTTCTGGTCATGTACTTGATGTCAAATTTGGCCAGGAGAATGACCACTTGGCTAATCTCATTGATAGAGATGGTTTGTCGAAGAGATATCTGACGGGGTCCATCTTGGAGACCAGGAGCACTGAATGTGACTGCATGTAGTGTTTCAGTTTCCCGACTACCCATACCAAGGCGGTACAAGTTTTCTCTAATGCTGAGTAGCTGAGTTCACTTCCCTGAAGCTTTCGGCTCACGAAGTAGATTTCATGCTCAACTCTGGAATCTTTTTGTTCTTGCGCCAGCATATCCCAATTGACGTGTCTGTCACTGTCAGGTACAGGAGGAGTGGCTTATCTTCATGTGGCGGGCACAGGATTGGGGGATTCACTAAGTATGTCTTGATTTTTTCGAAGGTTGTCTGGCATTCGAAGTCCCATTTGATGTCAGCATTTTTCTTCATTAGTTTGAACATTGGCTCGCAGAGAGATGTCAACTGGTTGATGAAGCGGATGATGTATTGAAGTCTTCCCATGAAACTTTTCACTTCTGTAAGTGTCTGTGGCGGCTTCATGTCGATGATGGCCTTGATTTTCTTGGGATCTGCTTCGATGCCTCTTTCTGTAACCATGTACCCCAGTACTTTGCCTCGCTTGACGCCGAAGGTGCACTTTGCAGGGTTCAATCTCATGGAGTGCTTTCTGAGTCTGTTGAAGAACTTTCTCAAACCTGTCATGTGATGCATGTCTGATCCTCTGGAGTGGATGATCATGTCGTCGACATATACTTCAATTTCTTTGTGGATCATGTCATGGAAGAGAGCTGTTGCAGCCCGTTGATAAGTAGCCCCAGCGTTCTTTAACCCAAATGGCATGACCGTGTAACAGTATGTCCCCCACGGAGTGGTGAAAGCAGTCTTGGCTTGATCTTCCTCGGACATCTTGATCTGATTGTATCCAGCAAACTCGTCCACGAAGGATTTTACTTCGAAATTTGCCGTAGTGTCGACTAGCATGTCGATGTTGGGCAGTGGGAAATCATCTTTAGGACAGGCCTTATTGAGATCTCGGAAATCCACACAGCATCTGACCTTTCTATTGGCCTTGGTGACCGTCAAGATGTTGGAGAGCCAGGTCGGGTACTCAATTACTCTGATGAAGCCGACGCGGAGCATCTTCTCAATTTCTTCTTTCACTTGCAGGGACCATTCTGGCTTGATCTTGCGCAGTTTCTGTTTGACAGGCTTGGATTCTGGATCCAGAGGGATTCTGTGCTCCACGATTGAGGGATCGAGTCCTGGCATGTCTTGGCATGACCAGGCGAACACGTCAACATATTCTTTGAGGAGATCTGTTAGGGCTTCTTTTTTTGCACCGGCGAAGAAACTGCCCACTTGTGTCTCTTTAGGCTCTTGCACTTGCCCTAGGTCCACTTTAGTCATAACCTCTTCGGCAGCTTGGCCCCGATTGTCCTCTTGGTCAACTAAACGCTTGAGAACTTCTTTAATGTATCGTTCGTTTAGTGTGTCTGCTTCTTTATCAAGTGAGTCATTATTAACTTCTTTTAAGTTGTTCGTTAACTTATCAGTTGTTAAAGTGGCAATGAGGGGATAATCCGAAAGGTCAAACTTTTCATTTAAGACGAACGGGAATACATTGTTAGCTACATTATCATAGTCTTCCGGCGTGAGGCCGTCGGACGACTCAGAGGACTGGACTTTGACAATGACAGACTTCGAGGGTTTGAGACTAGGTTTAGGGAGATATGGGTGCGGGCCCAGTTTGTCTTCCATTTCTGTCTTGCTTGCCCTTGGTTCGGTGAAAGTTACCCAGTTTTTTAGTGGCATTGCTGGATGCTTAATGAGGGTTCGGGGGTCGAGAGGCTTGGCTTCTGTTGTCCCGATCATAGCGATCATGCTATTCTCAGAGCCCAAGTCAATCAGGTTTGTCACCTCCAAGACTTCTTCGAAGAGATTCTGTAGAGCGGGTCCACTGAGAGCATCTTCCACGAATTCTAGTTCCTTCTGCTTTGGAGTTACTATTTCGAATGTGGCCTCGGAGGCTGACCCGAACAGTCTGTTTCCCATGAAGAGTTTCTCGAGCTGCTCTTCTATGTCTGGGATTCCTTTGAATGAGTACTCATGCTGAACTATGGTGGCAATTGGTTCAGGTAGAGCTGTGATGTCGAGGAATGCTCCCCTTATCGGATTAGCTTTGAGTCCTCTGAAACGCTTGAGGTCCCATGCCATCCTTTATGTAGCCTCTGCACTGACTTCTTTGGCTTCTTTCTCATCTTCATCAGTTCCGCTGTCGGTCCCCTCAGTTCTGCTGTCGGTTTCGCTGTCGGTTCCCCCAGTTCTGCTGTCGGTTCCACTATCGGTTCCGCTGTCCATTCCCCCAGTTTTGATGTTGGTTCCTTTGATGAAGTAGTGGGTGAGGTCGAAACTGTAAGGCCGGAGGTTGGGTATGCCTTTGTAGGTTTCCCTTTTGCGGGCTGCTGCTTTGGTGCTGGCGAGCCTTTTGTTTTCCCTGATATCAGCTGGTGTTGGCACATAACTAAGCCTCTGGACTGTAGTGTGGTCCTTGACTTCGATGACTTGGTGTTGGCCTTGTAACCTTTTGCCGAGCCCCAGTCCTGGGATGAAGTTCATGAGTTTCATCATCTTCATAGCGGGAGAGATTTTGTCCCAAAATAGTGGAAGGTCCACGCTGCATATTTGGATCTTGGAAGTCTCCAAGGTGAATCCAGTTAATGCCATATCGTCATCATGCTTGATCTCTAACACTAGAATGCCGCTGGTGCAGGTCCCCTCGGTGGTGACGCTGTCGCCGTAGACTGTTGTCAGCTCATTGCCTTGCATAAACTTGATACCTTGGTGAAGGGTGGATGCCACACCGTTCATTTGATGCAGCCAGGGTCATCCCAGGATGGCTGTGAAAGTGATAGGAATGTCCAACACTTGAAATTCGGTGGGGATCATCCGCTTGCCGAACCAGATATTTAGAGTAGCAACCCCGAGAACTGTGTGGGAAGTAGAATCATAAGCCTTGACAGTATGGACTGAAGGCTTCAGGTCTGTGGGCTTGATATCAAGCAGGTCCATCATCTTGGCGGGCAAGACATTCATTCCGAAACCTCCGTCTACCAGTACACGGGGAAGGCGACTCTCGTTCAGCTGAACTGTGATGTAGAGCGGCTCATTGTGATCCGCCCCAAATTTTGGCAGGTCCAAATCTATGAAGGTGATGATATTTCCATAGTGGATGTTACCGATCATCTGGATTACTTCTTCTGGAGTTGCGTCCAAGGGGACCATGGTGCGGGCTAAACTTTCCTATAGCTTGAGCTTGTGAGGGTATGAAGATGTGAGCAGGGACCATAGGGAAATGTTCACCTGGGTCTGCTTAAGCTGAGTGAGGATCGGGTCCTCCTTTTTGGAACTTTTTTCTTCGGGGAGACCGGGTTGCAGTTCTGGCTCTGTTGGCTTTTTGGTGGCCTTGGGCGGTAGCACATGGATTTGACCCGATCGGGTTAGGACATTGACGTCAGGCTTGGTCCCCTCTGAACAGGTTGCTTTGAGCTGAGCCATAGTCAGAGGAGGATTTCTCGAAGCATAGGGCCATATGTCCTCCCTCAACTGGTTGACTGTAGATGTCTTCCCGGGAGCTTCGGCAGCTTTCCGGATTCTGCCCCAAGATACTAGTTTAGGTGCCTCTACAGGGAGGGAGCCTATGGTTTGCCGCAGTTGCTCGAACGTCAGTGCGCAGCAGTGGTTGCCAGGACTGAACTGAGTATTGCTGACCCTCCGGGGGAGGTTAGAGAGTTCTTGGTTCAAGCGAACGGTCTCTTTGATTTCTTCATGATATACTGCGCTTCTTTCCTTCTTGCTGAGCAGGCTCATGGCATTCTGGAGTTGGGATAGCTAGTAGTCATGGTTTGCTAGTTTTCCTCCACTTTTAGCCCAGATCATCTCTCTTGCAGTAGAGCCTTCATCGAGAGCTAGCGCTTGCGTTTCTTCCCATGTGAGAGTAGCCAACGCTTCTTTGAACCGTATGCGGCAGTCTAGATAAACTTCCATCGGGGAGAGCTTTCTCTGCTGCTTTAACTGAGTGGTGGGTATGTCGGAAGGTGAGTATACAGCTTCCCGGATGTCTGCCCATGTGACTGGTTTTTGCCCCAGTTGGTCGTTTCTGTAAACGAATGCTGTAGTCTGTGGAATCTCCCTGAGCAGTTGTTGGAGATGTATTTCCATCTTTCTCTTTTTTTTAATAGACCTTCCTCTTTTAGTTGGCTCTTCAACTTGAGAATGGAAATGATCCGCTCCCATCCTCCCAGGACTCTTGGAATTCCGGTTTTGTTGACTTCATGATTGGCTTGGAAGAGGATAGTTTCATCGTCTTCGTCGCGCTTTCACAAAGGGCTTGCTTCTCTCGGGGAGATAAGTGCTTGTATTCCTCATGCTGCTGGGCTAGTTATTCCTTGTGCTGTGCCATTCTATCTCCTAGGTCATTTGGACCGTTGACTGCCCTCCCATATCAGAGGGGGTTCGTTGAGAAGCGATGGTAGTCCAGGAAGTTGCCGTGGGCAAAACTTTTGAGGTCGAACTGGTCCAGAGTGGCCTCTAGCTTACTGTCCGAAACTACTTGTGACGCTTTAAGGGCTTGGTCCCTGTGAGTCTCCTCAGCTTTGTTTTCATCCCAGAGGCGATTTTCTTGTGCAGCCAGTTCCAGGAGGGCTTTCCTTGCGAGAGCTAAGCAGTCTCCGTAGGTTCACGCTGTCTGGCTGGTGTCTAGAACTGTAATCACATCCAAGTCTCCGAATGGCGGAAACACTTGGATTATATTGACGAAGGAAGTTGTGCTGGGACATTCCATACGGCCTTCTTTGATCTCGGTCACCAAGAAGTTCGCCCATATCTGCTTGATCAAACCAACGGGGGTGTTAAACTCTGCGATGTTGATGGTCTCGTGATCTCGTTCGAGAGCCAAATCTATCATAGCTAGCAGCTTGCTGGCGGGATGCCTGAATCCGTGGCCGTGATGGCAGGGAACAGGGTCGAACATGAGCATGTTGATGCTGAGGTGATCATTCTTTTCTTCGGAAGCTTGATCTGTCTCGCTGGGAGGACTTTTGCAATTGTTCTCAGGGTGGCTACTGGAGGCGTTCCCGAGGCTGATCTGACTGGTAACCAGGTGAGGAGCTCTGTCTCCTTTGTCGATGCCTTCGGCCTTGGCGGCGTTCTTGGCTGTGAGTTTGACTGACGGCACGGTCCGATTGCCACTGGGGCTGATAACTGGAAATGATGATGAGACTTGAGCTCTCTTGGCCAGGGCCTCGTTTACCATGATCAGACAATCGTCGAGGGTAACTTTGGCATTGCAGAATCTGGCAATAAGGACTGGATCCTTGGTATCGTCGGGATATCTGGAGAAGATAATGTTGACGAAGTCGTCGTCAGTTACATGATCGGAAGGGTTCTTTGTCATGTCAACCAGTTGCTTCTACGCGCCGGATAACTGTCTGTACTGGACATTGAGTTTGACGATTTCCATGGTATTGGAGCCCTAATCGTAGGTGACCTCGTCGGAACTGGTGCCATCCTCGAAACTGAGCATGTGTATGTAAGGATCTTCTTGCGGATCTGCCGCGTCTTCTACTCCGGAGAGTCCTGATTCGCTGCCGTCCGATGGCTCAACCCAGACCAAAGGACGTCTCGCGCCCCATCGCGAGGCTGGTGCTGCTAGAAAAATTTCGTGCCCTTCGTTTGAGAAAAGGGGTTCGGTGGGAAGTTCTGCATGTAAAACATCCCAGACGACTGCCATACATTCATCACGAGTGTGTCAGTGCCTGTTGACCTTTATCGTGAAGATTTCTTCGTCTGGCGTGGCCGGAGAGTTTGCTCGAAGGATACTGACAAATCTTCGACCAGAGATAGGGGTTTTGTGTGTCCGTATCATTGCAATGCTCAAGGTTTCTTTCCATTCTGCCTCCAAGTCTCGGAAACGACAGTTAAATTTGATGAATCTGATTGCTTCAGGATCTTCCTGCTCGAGGACGTTGACATAGTTAGCACCTCCGGACTCTGAGGGATTTTGATGAGATTTACCCCGGTTGTCCTTCGGTCGGTTTGCCAGAGGTAACCCCGGTGCCTGGCTGCGGGCATGATTAACTGGCATTTTGGCTTCGTTGCTTATAAGAAAACTGTCTCCTCTGATGACCTCGAGATCTCCTAGTCGGTTTATGAACTTGACACTCTGATGGAGAGTGGAGGCTATGGCTTTCATAATTTCATGTGGTGTAGCCATGGGCGTCCCAGCAGAGCTGTAAATTCGGACGGAATGTCCATCACGTGGAACTTTACTGGCACCATTTGGGTTTCAAACCAGAGCTCCAGAGTCACCGTTCCCAGGATAGGGCGAGACGTGCTGTCGTAGGCTTTGATAGTTCGGGCAGATGAGATCATATGGCCTTCATCGATGCGTAAGGCTCGCATCATTCTGAGGGGAAGGACGTTGACTGCTGATCCATTGTCTACCAATACTCCAGGGAGGGAGATAGTGTTGAGCCGAACAGTGATGTAAAAAGCTTCGTTGTGTCCCGGGGCCCCTTTTGGTAGGTCTTCGTCACAGAAGGTGAGCACCCTGCCATACAGTCTGGAATCGTAGATCTGATCTCTTTTCGGGGAGGGAGAATCATCAAGCCATCCATTTCCTGTCTTTCTCTTGAGAGGCAAAGCTTTTGGTGGTGCCTCGGGATTGTGTCGAGGTAGCTTGTGGCGGTGGCCGCCCTTGGTCAGCACGTTGATTGAGTGGGAGTGCCAAGTTGATTTTGACTTTCCTTTACCGGCCCGTGCTCTGAAGTTGGGCAGGTTGAACCTTGGCTGATCCTGCGGGTGATTAGGCTTCTGGCTGGCAGTAAGGTTGACAAGATTTGAGATATTCCGGTGTCCAGAGGCCTGAACTTTGGTGTCAGCAGGATATTTCAGCTTTCCCACCCCTGTCTGTTCTGAAGCTGTGCTGCTTGGGGGAAGGGAGGACTTGCTGGAGTAGAGTACATAGTAATCGAACTTCCCGGATGGCTCTCCGAGTGTACCCATACTGGTGTCTCCGGCTTCATATCTTTCTTTCAATTTCTGCTGAGAAGACTGTTTCTTCTGCTTTCTGGGAGAATCGCCCTGATCATGTCCTGGAACTCGTATTCAAGGCATTCAGAGCAATCACATACATCGTAGCAGATGTGGATGTTTGATGAGGACCTGGCTTGAAGAGGCGGAGGAACTGGCTCCGCGGAAATCTTCTTTGGCACCCACTCTATGGAGTTTATACTGTTGTTGTTCGGAAAAGGGTTCCCGACTGTATTTGGTTCACGGGGACGCTCCGACTTTCCTTCCTCTATCAGATTCTGGATCTCATACCATAACCCTAGGCAGTTGTCAGTTGTGTGCCTGTGGTATTGGTGGAAGGCGCAGTACTTGCTTTTGTCGGCATTAACTACATGATTCTTTGGTTTGTAGTTTTCAACAGGCTTGAGGAGGCCTTCTTTGATCAATCCTTCCAGCATTTTACTCAGAGGCATATCCAGCTTGTCGAAGCGTACGGAAGGCTGCTTCTTGGAGGAGTCGTTGCCGTGCGGGGCTGGGTTTCTGTTGTTCGACTGCTGCCCCTGATGGATGTAGTTGACAGAAGTATCTTTCCCTTTGCCGGGGGCCGGTGCAGGATTGAATGTAGTTGTTGATCTGTATCTGTTGGGCGGAGCCGTGGCCAGTTTTTCTTTGAGATCCTTTTCGAACTGTGAGCCGGCATTGACCATGGCTCGAAGATCTGGGAAGAAGTGATGTCTGATGAGTGTTCTGATGGACGGCCTCAAGCAGGACTTGGAGATCCGCATATGTTTGTCTTTAGAGAGTGGCTCCATGATTTCGGAGAGCTTCCAGGTCCACCTTTTGTAGAATTCTCCAACACTTTCGTCTGCTTTCTGCTCAGTGGTGATTAAGTCCTCACGACTTGTTTCCCATTCCAGGCTGGATCTGTACCGCTCCAGGAAGATATTGCTAATCTGATCCCAGGTATGGAGATCTGCAGGCTTGACCCTTAGGAACCACCGTAATGCTGAACTCTTGAGAGTATGTAGGAAATGATCGGCCATTTGTTGGAGGGTTGCTTCTTTTGCTCTCATTTCGAGAACGTAGGTGTCAACGTGCATCTGCGGGCATTCGGTCCCGTCGAATCTGTCCATTTCTGGCATTCTGAACTTGGAAGGGAGAGGTGTGACCATTCCCGGATCTGTGGATCTGAGCATTTCCTGCTTTGAGCTGCCTATGCTAGCTTTCAGGTATTTCATTTGTTCGACCATCCAGGCCAGGGCTGGGTCCAGTGGTGGACTTTGAGGCTCGGCGCCGGGTGCTGCCATATGAGAGGCAGTAATTGGAGGTGGGAGGCTTGATATATGTGGATATATGGGGGCCTTTTCTGGACTGTATCGGGGTTTGTCCTCGGTGTTTTGAGGTTCGTGTATGGGCAACAGGTTGAACCCAAGAGGGTATTGGAGGATATTGATATCTGTTTGAGATGGACCAGCGCTGCGCTGGTTGTACTGAGTGATGGGAGTAGTACTGGCTTGGCCGTATATGATGGGGGTGCCTTGAGAGGTGGTAACATGAAGCCTCGGTCGGCTGTTTCCTTGGTTTGAAGGAATCCCGTAACTTGGCGGGGGAGGAACCTGGTTAAAGGTTTGAGGAGCTGATCGAGGAGGATCGTCATCCTCGACTAGGACGAAAGTACCGTCTGGTTAGGGGATAGCTGCTATGCCCCATTCATTCAGAAGTTGTACCAAGAAATTCTGCTGATCTTCTTTCTGCCTCTTGTGAACATCACAGGCCTGGATGGCTTCTTCCAGTGTCATATCTGTTACCGGTGACGGGGTTTCGTTCCCGTCACGATTTCTCGGTGAGTCTGACATGTCGGAGAGTCTGGCTGAAGGAACTGAGGGAACCGAAGAACTGTCTGATGCTGCCGTAACTGTTACTCTGGCGAGGCACTGACCCGGAATTTTGAACCACGTTCTGCTCGTTGCAGGGAACGAAAGGCAGGGTTTAGGTTTCGGAAATGGTATTTGGCTCAGGGTTTCGGGCTTGTGCAATGTGCAGTTACCGCTTAATGTTTACTTAAAACACGTTTTCTCAGAGTCCTAATTGGTTGGAAAAGATCGTATCTTCTTTTTCGCAACTAACCTAGGGCTCGAATCAGTGGATCTCGTCACTACATTTATAAGCCCCTCGTTTTTCACCTATAAATCGTCTTCCCGGGATGGACAATCCCGTGCGAGGGTCTTATAAGGCAAGCGAGTTCCACCGACAAAGGGAAAAGTGAACTTAAGGCTCGCTGGTCATGTAAACTGTCAACGTATGTGACATGCGGGTCATGGTCGAAGTCAACATCCTTAAGTTAAGGCAGAAATCGTGCCGAAATTTCGGCATGACCTCTCTTGACTCTCTTGCGCGAGGGGCCTTAGCTTTTGGCGTTGGCCAAGTCGTGCCTGGCATGGTGCATACGTCGAGGGTTTGATGACACGGCGTCACATTAAACCTTCGTGTATGTTTTTAGCGCGACTCTGCTTCAAAGTCAAGGCTGAAAAGCTAAGACTTCGGGTAGAGAAAGACCTTCGATCTCAACTTTTAAGTTTGACTTGTGAGGGAGATCGGCGTAAAAGCATACACTTGGGCTTTATGACACGAACTAAGCCAAAAACCAACCAAGGTCTTGGACGAAGTGTGACACAAAGAGTGCATGGATTACACGGGCTAGGATGGGCTGTTTGGGACGACCACGTGCGCGCGCGAAAGGTGTCTGGCAGACCAATCAAGCTGCAACTGAACGGTCATCCCGGGTTGAGGGTTGTAGTGTGCAGTGTACCCAGACAGCAGATGCGCGTAGCGTGCGGTGTACCGAGGCAGCAGTGCAAGTAGTGTGCGGTCACTAAATTCTTTTTCTGAGTAAAATAGGAATTTTCAAAATGCATTTTAAAGAATTTATGAGCAGTTCAAAATATAGCATGAAGAATCAAGTATGAACGGAAATGCACGAACATGTTATGATTTTGAATGAGACGAAAATGCAACATCTTTTTTTTTTCGAAAACAGCCCGATGTTTTGAACAACACACGCACACAAAAACTAGAAAGCGTAAATGAAAGTTTGACCCACGGAATGCTTTTTAAAATGAGGGAGTTTTGAAAAAGTATCGCCTTTCCCCAGCGGAGTCGCCAACTGAAATTACCCGGATCGCGCGCGGGGGCGCGGCGAGCGGCATTTCGCGGGACTTGGGACCTCGCCTGGAAGATGAAAGGGAGAGTCTCCACGCCGTTTTGTATTATGAGCCCAAACTTTGAAAATTGCTGGTTTTATGAAAGGGTGTCATTTTGATTTGTAGCCAAAACGTGGAAAAGGCTTTGAAATGGGACGTTTTGATTGGTAGCCAAAACTTGACAAAAGGCTTTAAAATGGGACGTTTTTATTGGTAGCCAAAACTTGACAAAAGGCTTTTAGGACCAGAGATTGTTAGGTTCGGAGGTCACATTACGTTCCGGGAAGAGTATATTGAGATCACTTGAAACGCCTCGTATGACGAGTCTTTCTACCTTTCTCGAAATTATGTGCGTGTGTGTGTGTGTTGCATTTTGAAAAGGAGCTTGAATGACAAGCATTAATCTTGGTTTGAATGACAAACGTTGATTTGTGGCAAAAAGCGAGCGTTTGAATGACTAATGTCGGTTTTAGAGTTTTGAAAAGGAGGGTTCGAATGACGAACTGAAATCTTTAGTTTGAATGTCAAACGTTGATTTTAATGAAAAGAGCGTTTGAATGTCAAATGTCGGGTTTCGAGTCGAAAATGAGCGTTTGAATGTCAAACACGATTTTGAGTCGTTTTGAAAAGGGAGTTCGAATGACTAACTTAAATCTTTAGTTTGAATGTCAAACATTGATTTTAGTGAAAAGAATGTTTGAATGTCAAACGTCGGGTTTTGAGTCGAAAATGAGCGTTTGGATGCCAAACGTCGATTTTGGTGTTGTTTTTGAAAGGGAGTTCGAATGACGAACTTAAATCTTTAGTTTGAATGTCAAATGTTGATTTTAGTGAAAAGAGCGTTTGAATGTCAAACGTCGGGTTTCGAGTAAAAAATGAGCGTTTGGATGCCAAACGTCGATTTTGCGTTGTTTTTGAAAGGGAGTTCGAATGACGAACTCCGGTTTTGAACCGGACATTACATTGTTACCAATTTCATGAAAAGAGGCGTTAAATAATATGCGATCAACGAGTCATTTTGTGACTCGGACTTTTATAAGTAAATACTATCACGAACCAAACGGCTCGGACTTGTAAATGACAGTATTTAAAGTGCGATATCAACTGAATCAAACGATCCGGACAATAAAGATGCGATTGACAAGACAAACGACTCGGATTCGTAAAGGTACATAAATTAAATGACAGTATCGACGGATCAAACGATCCGAAATTTGTAAATGACAATCACGAACCAAATGGTTTGGACGGTAAACAGACGAATCGACGGATCAATCGATCCGGACAGTAAATGACATAAAATAAAAACGGGGCCAGAACGCCGTTTTAACCCGAAATTACTTCTCTTACGGGAGAGAAGATGATTAAGGGGTAAAACGTATCGAGCCCCGTAGACGAGTTGCGTCTACATTTTGAGAGTTTCGACCGGAACGAAAATAGCGTTTGACGCGTAAATCGAGGTGAAACGAGTTTTTAGAGAGAGAGTGTGTTACCTATGGCTAAGGGTTGACTCTTTAGCTCGGTTTACGTATACGGAATACGGTTTTGGTGTTTGAAAGGTGTTTCGAGGTTGTTTAGTTCGTGTTTGGTCGGAAAACGGGGTTTTCACGCAAATCGAGACAAAACGGAGCTCGGGAGGGGGTAGAATGGCTTTGGGCCGTGAGGTTTGTGAAAAGAGGTAATGTTTTTCTTTTTTTTTTCAAATTTGACAGCCCTTGTATTTATAGGGTGAATTTGTAAAACAGGCCGTCCGGCCAGTTCCTCATTTTGGGAGGTTTTTGGGTATTTTGGAAAATTGGTGGACTTGATGAGAATTCTCGTTTTTCAAGTAAAACTGGCCGGACGGCCAGTTTCTCAATTTCAGGGGTATTTTGGTCTTTTCACCCTCGAATTTGATTGATGGCGATGGGGGAGGCTGTGCATGCGAGCCATGTGTCCCGATGACTCACCAGGGCTAGGGTTTTTGTCCCATTTTCCCAGTTTTGTCCGTTTTTTAAATAACTGTCCGGAAAATGTTTGAAACGCTCCCGAAAAGTGCATTTTTCAGGGAAAGTTGTACTTTTACGTGTGATAACGTGTGTTGAGTACACTTTGATGTCGGGATGCACGGGGCAGTCCTGGGATGTCTCGTTGACTCGGGAATGAGGAGCTTAACGGGTTCCGGTTAACCTGGAGAGGGCCAGTTAACGAATTCCAGTTAACTTTTAACGGATTTTGACGATCCGGATTTGGGTACTTACAGTTACATAAGTGGAAGCACTATTTATATGGGGCGAGATTCGAGATTTTCACCGATCACAAGAGCCTAAAATATTTGTTTACCCAAAAAGAGTTGAACAACCGGCAAAGGAGATGGTTGGAGTTATTGAAGGATTATGATTGTGTTATTTCTTATCATCCGGGAAAGGCGAATGTGGTTGCGGATGCGATTAGCCGAAAGGCTTATTTATCAACCTTGAGGTCCCGAGAGTCGAGAAGAGAAATGATATTTGCGAATGTTCGAGCAGTCCCTACTTTGTATGGAGATCTTTTGGAAGCTCAACAAAGTGATCCGGAATTGAAGAAAATTTTGGGGCAAGTGCAAGATGGAAAGACCGGGGAGTTTTCATTGAATAGGGATGGAATTTTAACCTTCCAAGGCAGAATTTGCGTTCCTTCTTCACCGGAGATCAAAAGGCGAGTTTTAGAGGATGGCCACAAATCAAGATTTGCTATTCATCCGGAAAGTACAAAGATGTACCAAGATTTGAAGAGAGGCTATTGGTGGAATGGAATGAAAAGAGATATTGCGAATTTCGTATCAAAATGTTTGACTTGTCAACAAATCAAGGCCTAGCATCAACGACCTGCGGGGCTACTTCAACTGTTAGATATTCCGGAGTGGAAATGGGAAGGAATCTCGATGGATTTTGTGACCGGATTGCCTTCGATCGCGAAGAAGATGGATGCCATTTGGGTAATAGTTGACAGATTGACAAAGTCGGCTCATTTTCTACCGGTGTCAACAAAGTATTCGATGGAGAGGTTAGCTCAAATTTATATGCGAGAGATTGTTAGACTTCACGGAGTTCCGGTTAGCATTGTATCTGATAGGGATCCGAGATTCACCTCGATATTTTGGAAGGCCTTGCTGTGATGATGTGCCAATTTTTCGAAAGGACTTTAAAATTTTCGTTTCTTTGAAAACCCAATTGAAAAAAATCGGAGTCGCCACGCCATTTTTATTTTAAGGGCCAAAACTTTGAAAAATGCCCGAGATTAGAGATTTGGGTTCGGAGGTCACGTTACACGCCGGGAAGGACGTTAGTGTGCACCCGTAATGCCTCGTAAAACGAGTTTTCCAAGCTAAAACTATTTGTTTGTGTGTGTGTGTGTGTGTGTGTTACTTTGGCCAAAATAAGTTGAAAATGAGGAAAGTAAAAATTGGGAATTCTTTATTAGACTTTGGACAGATCCCATGATTTTTTGTGTGATTTTTGGGTTGAGTTTTGGTACTCAAAAGATTTTTGGAAGTTGGAAACCATTTCTGCCAGAATGAAAAAGGCAGTGGACACTTAATTTTGAAATGGACTTTAGGGCTTGAAAACTTCATAATCTGAGAAAACTCAGAGAATGAAAGTTGTTCCAGACACCTCAAATAAGATTTATGTGTAAGAATTTTCCATTTTGGAGAAGATTTGAGGACCCAAAACCTTCTGGAAATCTCAGGTATGAGATCTGGACTTCCAGAGACTGGTGATCTGACCTTCAAAAGAAAATTTGAAAAATGGAGTTTTACTCACTAAAAAAATAAAGTAAAAATATGTCTGGAAATCTTTGGATGTTGGCTACAAAAAGTGTTTTGTAGTCAACACCAAGTTCCAAGTTTATCTGTGTCCAAAAAAATTAGACCATGGACTGGGGTCTTAGAAAATTGCTACTGGACAGCAACTTCTTCTTGAAGAAAAACATGATTTTAAAGGGGATTTGGCATCCATGCTTGTCCCCATTTCCCTAGGTTTTGATTAGTGATCACTTGACATTTTAGTGGTGAATCAACTATATCAAACCATCCTTGGGGTACATTAGGACTAAGCACTTCATTTGCTTGGGAAGGGGAATTTTATCCTTTGAAAAAGAGATTTGATGTATGAAAATGATTTTTAGGGTTTTGAAAATGTGTTTTCTTTGCAAGTAAGTAAGAATAATTTGAAAATAATGTTGATCCTTGTAGAAGATCATCCATGGAGATGAACTTCCATGGTGATCTTCTTGGATCTAAGACAAGAAGATGAACAAACTACATTTTGGAGTTTGAAAATGTATGCATGAATGAAGGAGTTTAGGGTAAGGAGAAGGAGGGTTTACCAATCTTCTTTGTGTTTTGAGTTTTTGGCTTGAATGTAAGAGTGTTTGAGGCTTGAATATGAGAGTGTTTGAGTGAGTGTGATTTTGGGTGAATAGTTGAGAAAAAGGTGACAATTCTAGAGAATTCTCATTGTTTTCTCTCTATTTTCGCCAAGGTGCAGTTGCAAATTGTGTTTTTTCTCCCTTATTTTTGAGACTGAAGGCCTCAATTTATAGCCCTCTGGAAATGACAAAACCATCCGCGCGGATGGTTCCTGCAGCGTGCACTGTTCATTAATTGCAGCTGCAGGCTTTGAACACAAAGAATATTTTCAAAAAAAATCAAACTGATTATGTTTTTCAGCTTGCTAATTCGGGTTTTTTCCTATTTCTTTTGGTTTTTGAGATTCTTTCTTTGGTTTATCTTTTTTTGGCAATCCCTAATCTACCCTTACTTGGTTAGAAATATTAGAAATTGTTAGAAATGTTAGGAATGTTATAACTCTCGTTAATTTTCTAACGAAAATACTAACAAACTCAAATTGGAGCACTTAAAGTAGCCCCTGGGCGACGGCGCTTTCGAAGGAAGCGGGGTCGTCGATAAGAGTAAGGCTCCATATTTGACAGGATGATCAAGTGATCGAGTGGCTGAACCTATTTAATAGGCTACCTACGTATCCTTAAGAGGAATCAAGCCGGCCGTATTTCGGGTCTTTGACCCTGGAGATGATGGCGTTTTAGGTGCCTCGAACCTTGAAAAGCGAGCTCTGCAGTTGGGTGCTGGAGAGAAACTCTGCTGGGAATAAGAGATGACCTTTTTCGGTCGGATGGCTAGAGTTGTATATCCGCCCTGCTGGGGATAGGAATGACCATTTTAGGTCTGATGGCTATCCGCTCTGCTGGGGATAGGAATGACCATTTTGGTCTGATGGCTATCCGCTCTGCTGGGGATAGGAATGACCATTTTCGGTCGGATGGCTGAAATTGTATATCCGCTCTGCTGGGGATAGGAATGACCATTTTGGTCTGGTGGCTATCCGCTCTGCTGGAGATAGGAATGACCATTTTCGGTCGGATGGCTATCCGCTCTGCTGGGGATAGGAATGACCATTTTCGGTTGGATGGCTATCCGCTCTGCTGGGGATAGGAATGACCATTTTCGGTCGGATGGCTGAACCTAATGATAGGCTACCTACGTATCCTTAAGAGGAATCAAGCCAGTCGTAGTTCGGGTCTTTGACCCTGGAATGACTATTTTGAGGTGTCAACCTGGTAATGATGGCATTTTAGGTGCCTCTGACCTTGAAAAGCGAGCTCTGCAGTTGGGTGCTAGAGAGAAACTCTGCTGGGAATAAGAGATGACCTTTTTCGGTCGGATGGCTAGAGTTGTATATCCGCTCTGCTGGGGATAGGAATGACCATTTTAGGTCTGATGGCTATCCGCTCTGCTGGGGATAGGAATGACCATTTTGGTCTGATGGCTATCCGCTCTGCTGGGGATAGGAATGACCATTTTCGGTCGGATGGCTGAAATTGTATATCCGCTCTGCTGGGAATAGGAATGACCATTTTCGGTCGGATGGCTATTCGCTCTGCTGGGGATAGGAATGACCATTTTCGGTTGGATGGCTATCCGCTCTGCTGGGGATAGGAATGACCATTTTCGGTCTGATGGCTGAACCTAATGATAGGCTACCTACGTATCCTTAAGAGGAATCAAGCCAGTCGTAGTTCGGGTCTTTGACCCTGGAATGACTATTTTGAGGTGTCAACCTGGTAATGATGGCGTTTTAGGTGCCTCTGACCTTGAAGATGGCATTTTAGGTGCCTCAGACCTTTGGTGATGATGGCGTTTTAGGTGCCTCGAACCTTGATTTGAAATGGCCTTTCGGTGGACTTTGTTTGCTGCCGAAGGAGAGGGTGACCGCTTTGGCCGAGTGGCTGGACCTAATGATAGGCTACCTACGTATCCCTAGTGGGAATCAAGCCCTGTCGTAGTTCAAGATCTACTCGAGATTCTGCTGGCTTTTGGGATTCCGTTAACTTCGCTGGGGATTTTGTTAGCCTTTGCTGGGGAAAAATCAGACGTATTTGTCGGGGAAATCGGCCATTACGTTTTACTGCCGGGGAATAATTTTGATGAAAGATACGGGATCCCGTTATCTTTCTCGGGGAGATCGGACTTACGTTTTACTGCCGGGGAATGATTTTGATGAAAGAAACGGGATTCCGTTAACTTTCTCGGGGAGATCGGACTTACGTTTTACTGCCGTCGATGATTTTGATGAAAGATACGGGATTCCGTTATCTTTCTCGGGGAAATCGGACTTACGTTTTACTGCCGTCGATGATTTTGATGAAAGATACGGGATTCCGTTATCTTTCTCGGGGAAATCGGACTTACGTTTGACTGCCGTTGATGATTTTGATGAAAGAGACGGGATTTCGTTATCTTTCTCGGGGAAATCGGACTTACGTTTTACTGCCGTCGATGATTTTGATGAAAGATACGGGATTCCGTTATCTTTCTCGGGGAAATCGGACTTACGTTTTACTGCCGTCGATGATTTTGATGAAAGATACGGGATTCCGTTATCTTTTTCGGGGAAATCGGACTTACGTTTGACTGCCGTCGATGATTTTGATGAAAGAGACGGGATTCCGTTATCTTTCTCGGGGAAATCGGACTTACGTTTTACTGCCGTCGATGATTTTGATGAAAGATACGGGATTCCGTTATCTTTCTCGGGGAAATCGGACTTACGTTTGACTGCCGTCGATGATTTTGATGAAAGAGACGGGATTCCGTTATCTTTCTCGGGGAAATCGGACTTACGTTTTACTGCCGGGGAATGATTTTGATGAAAGAAACTGGATTCCGTTAACTTTCTCGGAGAAATCGGACTTACGTTTTACTGCCGGGGAATGATTTTGATGAAAGAAACGGGATTCCGTTAACTTTCTCGGAGAAATCGGACTTACGTTTGACTGCCGGGGAATGATTTTGATGAAAGAAACGGGATTCCGTTATCTTTCTCGGAGAAATCGGACTTACGTTTGACTGCCGTGAAGCTCTTTTGAAGAGGGGGTTAACTTTGGTTAACTCTGTTAAGTTGAGGACTAAACTGCAGAGTCCTGAAATTTTAAAGGGCAAAAGGGTCATTTTGACCCTTCAAAACCATCCGCGCGGATAGGAGCGTGACCTAGATTGGTTTTAATGAGGGCCAACGCCCTTCTTCTTCCCCAGTCAGTTTTTTCAAAAAATTACGAGGGAGAGAGAGAAAAATCGCCCCAGCCGCCATTGAAGGCCAAAAAACTCGAAAATTCTTCCGATTTTTTCGATTTCTTAAGCAATGGAACACGGGGAAGCTGCTTTTCAAGGCCAAGGACGCGGCCCGGTCGCGGAGAGACGATTGGAGCTTGTCCGAATGAGGAGGCATTATACTCTTTCGCAATCGATTGCGGAGGAGCACTACCCTGATGCGTGGCAACATTGGGCCACTGATCCGAGTCTCCGAACGGTATACTTCGAATCTCTTCACTTCCTTTGTTGATTTCTTGCTTGGAATTGATTTTTGGTGATTTTTTTTTTTTTGAAAATTTCGAATAATTGATGTTCTTGGCCTTGGATTTTGATTTTGATGCTTTGCATGTTGTAATGAGTTTGTGGGTAACCCAAATGTGCATTTTGCTTAAAAAAAGAATGGGCATTTTGCCATTTTTTTTTAATGTCCGAAAATTGTAGCGAAAATTCAAAAATTATGTTTTTTTTTTGACACTGAAATTGGATTTTTGATGATTTGCAATGTGTTTGAAAAGAATGGGCATTTTGCCATTTTTTTTTTGTTTTTTTTGTTTTTTGAAATATGAAATGATAAGGAATTCGTCCGAATTTGGGACGGACTTCTTTTTTTTTTGTTGCAATGAATGTGTGCATGCTTTTTTTTTTTTTTTTGTGATGGGATGATGAATGATATGAATGATATGAATGCATTTTTTTTTGAGAATGTGATTTTCTATGAAAAGTGGGACGGATTTTTCGTTCCCTTTGATTGAATGACTGATTTGAAAAAATTGTTTATGTATGTTATTTCATGAAAAATGGGACGGAGTTTTTACTTCCGTTGACTCCTTGTATGAATTTTTTCTTCATGTATGAATGAATGTTGATTGGGATTTGCTGAAAACTGCCTTCTTTTGTGCGAGAAAAATGGGGCTGGGTTCATTGCATGCTGTTATGCTGCCGAATTTTCTTCAAAATTTTATGATGCATGTGTATGCTCCCTTTTTTTTGAATGCAAAATTTTGACATTTTTGACATTTTTGTTTCCCTCTCTTTTTTTTTTATTGCAGGGTGGAAATAATTTCGTGACGGAGCAGCTGAACAAGATAAAGACTCGAGGATCGGTGGAGTCTCGTTATTGGTCTATGGGACCGGCTTCCGAGATATGGGCGGAGGAGCGATGATGAATCTTAGACAGATCGTCATTGAGACTGGCTTGTACGAGTTCATCGAGTGCTTGAGGGGGTTGGTCAAATTTCCCAAGAGTAAGGGCCTGATCTTCGCTTTGGCACAGCACTGGTGGGACGTGACCCACACATTCCACTTCTTCTGGGGCGAGGCGACGGTTACGCCTTCCGACTACGCTGCGATTACGGGTCTGTCCGTTAATGGACGCAGCATTGAGTGGAGAGACGGCTACAACGATCTGGATCTGCAGGCCCTTCTAGGATTTTCCCCTATTCCCAAAAAGGGGATGGGTATGGAGTACGCTGTGGTCGAGGGAAAGATTGTGGAGATCATTGGGAGCTACGAGGCTGGGGATGAGAGGATAGGCGCTGAGCAGATTGCTAGGGCCTTTTTATGGTTTGCTTTTTCGAGCACCCTTTTTGGACATGCCGAGGGGACGGCTGTTTTTGCTTTGCTGAGGTCCTTGGAGGACGTGAGGATGGCCGGAGAGGTCTCTTGGGGAGAGGCAGGGCTGACATAGCTCTATTTCGCTCTAGATCGGTATAGCCGGAAGGCTGTCAGTTCCTTGACATGCTTCGAGTTCCCTCTGGAGGTATAAGCTTTCCTTTCGCTTTCCCTCTTTTCTTTAAGCACATATCTTTTTTCGCACTTAATTGATGTGATCTTTACCTTTCGCAGGTATGGGCGTTGGAGTTCTTTCACGTCACGATGTGGCGACAGCCGGCGGAGTACGTTGGGGCGTATCCGGCCATGCGTTCCTGGTCCAAGTATGCCCGGGAGAAGAAAGGTTCCAGAGGGCGCACGACCCTCAGATACAGAGACTGCCTGCCTTTGACGGGGGCTGAGACGGATGAGGGGATGATATTCTATCCCTGGGATCGTTTCGATGTGGCGCAGCTGAGGGGCGCTGAGATATGGACCGTGCAACGGAGGGTTTTGAGGGGCTTGACTTGCGACGTGTATTATCTGGGGGAGAGAGTGACGCGCCAGCATGGCGTGAATTCGCCTTTGATGACACCGGTGGAGCCTCCCGCCGACATGATGCATCCGAGTGAGAGATCGGAGACCTGGGGTGATTACCGAGGCGGCCAGCACTTCTCGGCATTCGTGGCGATTGAGCAGTACCTGGTATTTATCTTGAGGAGGCTGAGGATGCCCCAGGTTCTTGATAGAGAGGGATTAGGGATCCCGTGGTACCCTCGGACGGACTTTTCATATGTCCAGGATGGGGTTAGATTGAGGGTGCAGATACCCCAGCCTGAGCGGCTTCCACGAGCTTTCCGGCCTCGTCCGGGTATGAAGGTATGGCTTCTCCTTCTTCTTTTTTTTTTCCTTTTTTTTTGTCTTCTCCATTTTCGCTTCATCACTTTCTCTTTTTTTTGACGACTTTCTTTCCGTGCAGTTTCCGGAGGTGGTCGTGGAGAAGCTGACGAAACAGGTGATCGGGGCTAAGAGATTCATCAGGAGGATGGTGGCTTGTGGAGCCCCTCAGGCTAGAGCGAGGCGACCACAGCCGGCGCCTGTCAGGCGGGAGGCTTCCCCTATTCCTTCAGAGACTTCCTCCGAGACTCCTCTTTCTCCTCTCCTTGATCCCCGCGTGGTACTACCTTCGGATCACGTCATTCTCGGAGATCCTTATGGACAGGGACATGTCTGGCATCATGGTGGATCTTCTTCGCACGTCCAGGAGTCCGACGCATTCACCTTCGGATATGATTTCTTTGCGGATCTTGGCTTGCCCTATCAGAGCGTGCCGGTTGGTCCTGACGAGCCTCCTTCTGGAGACGAGGACGATTCTGAGCCCGAGATCTTCAGGGCTCCTGAGGAGGCGGGCCCGAGCCGCAAGAGGGACCGGGGGAAAAGCCCAGCCACCGAGGACTCTGACTGACGATCCTTCGAGACTGATTTTTGAGATTGATTTCTGAGACTGAGATTGTATTTATTTAGACAGATACAGTTTATTTTTATGCACATTTTTTTTTGCTTTTTTTTTTTGGGAATGTAATAATTTAGGATTATTGTTATTTACTTTTTTTTTTGAATGCAATGCTGAATGAATGCAATGTTGCATAAGCCTCGGTTTTTTGGCAAGGGTGTAGATGTTTGGTGTATGGACTGGTTTGGACAGGCTTTGGCTGAGACAAAATATTCCTTTGTGGTGTAGCAGTTTAAACTGCAGTAAAAAATTTTTTGGTAACAAAACCATCCGCGCGGATGGGACAGACTTCTGACACTGTCCTTTAATTTTGCTTCAGATCTGGTTTTCCCTCATTTCAAATTCAAACACCTTCTTCAACTGCCCATTCAAACAGCCATCTTCGGGGAGAAAGAGAGGAAAACCATGGAGAGAATTGTGAGTATGCAAAATCCACCAAAATTGTCCCAAAATTCTCAAATGCAATTCTTCACCAAGTTTAAAGAGTGGTCTCGGGAGATTATGCATGAGAGGAGGTCATTCTTTGAAGAAAGGTACAAGGTGAAGTGCTTATGGTCCCTCAAAGAATTGGTTCCGGACTACGACCTCTTGAGAGCTTCTTCATCATTTTGGGATGCTAGAAGGCATGTTTTTTGCTTCTCTTACAATGAAATGGTCCCGACTGTCGAAGAATTCCGGGCTTTGCTTGGCGGTCCGGAGGTGGAAGAGATTGCGGTTCCTTTGCCCGGAGGGGCCTCTTTCGTTGATAGATTGTGCAACCTCCTTCATCTTTCCCCGGAGGAAGCACAAGGTATGATCCGCGGTCCTGATCATTTTGATATTTCTGGTCTTCCTGATAGATTTAGGAGCTTAGGCTTGGTGGATGATGCCTATTGGGATGCCTTTGCACTTTGCATGTTCGGGACCTTGTTCATGGTTTATTCGTTTGGGATCTGTCATCGGGCTCTGCTAGATGTTGTTGTTCATTGTCGCTTGGGTAGAGACGTTGTACCTTTGATCCTAGGGGAGACTTTTCATGCTCTCGATAGGCTGGCTACCGGGAGACGGTATATGCACGGGGGCAGCCCGTTCCTCTTGACCCTGTGGCTGATGGAGCGCTTGGGGATTCTTCGGGAAACTTCTGATATGATCAAGCCTTGGACATTCGCCAGGAGAGGGGTTGCTGTAGATTTTGATGATCAGGGCTCGTGGGAGCGTTGGATGGCTGGTCGCCGGACAGAAGATATCAGATGGTCAGTGCCTTGTTGGCGGGTGGAGACTCGGAGGGTACTTCAGGACGGATCTCCCGTAGTTATGCTTCCGGGGCTTTCTCAGTCCAGCTTCTATATTCCGGCTTTAGTTCTGAGACAGTTCGGCTTGGAGCAGGTTCCTTTGGAGGATTTCGATGATATAGCCACCAGGGTGGTGGCTTCTGCTTCTATGGATGATCCCTCGGTGTTTTCGTTTCTTTCTCGAGCATGGAGGTATGACGTCTTTCCTTCTCGGGTTATCCTCAGGCGTTCGAGACCGGTGTTCCTGACCACTTGGTACTTGGACTGTTACGAGAGGCATTTTGGAGAGACTCAGATGGCTATTATGAGACGGCATGAGGCCATTGTGGGTGCGGAGGACCTGACAGTTTCCGAGAGGAGGAGGGCCGAGGCGAGGGCCAACCCTCATGACAGGAGCGGAGATGTGGTGACCGACTATGAAGCTTATGTCAAGAGACAAGAGAGGAGGACTCCTACTTTACCAGCCCGGCTACAGGAGATGAGAGATGACGCTAGGGCTACCAAGGCCCTGACAGAGGCTGGTTTGATAGATCCTGTTCCTATACCAGAGCTTGGTAGGAGGAAGACCGACATCTTTCCTGTTCAGAAGAAGAAGACTCGAAGGGGGAAGAAGAGGGGAGATGCCAGTACGAGCGGCTTAGAGTGACCTCGAGTTTTCTGAGTATCCCTTTCTTGTCGTAGCAGACACATTAGTTTGATTATGTATTTTAGTTTCTTTTAGCAGGCTGCCAGTTGTAGGAATGAACCGGGCTTAGACTCATCAAAAAGCTTTTAACTTGTAATGAATATTTGAATTGCTTTAGAGTTTTTCGAGACGCTTTCATGGTCTGATCAGTGTATTGATGTCAGAGTATGACTTTTATTTGTGCTTTAGATCGAACCGTTTCCGGCTGCCTACGTTCCCTTCGGACAAAAGGGCTCAGGTCTCCGTAGTTCGACCTGGTCGATTTTGTTGTTGTTTTTTTTTTGTTGTTTTTTTGTTTTTTTTTTGTTGTTTTTTTTTTGGTGCAACCCTGTTTTTTACCTAGGCCGCCCTTTTCGGGTTTTCAACCTAGTTGGGTATTACTCTTTTAGTACTCTTCTTTTTTTCTTTCTTTTTTTTTAGTTTTTTTTTCTTTTTTTTTGACTCAGTGTTTTTACGCGTAGTATCTGCGCAGCTTGTCACCATTCACTGGGTGTACAAAGGGATTTCCGTCGAGGTCTGCAAGTTGCATGGCTCCTCCGGAAAAGATCTTTTGGACGATGTATGGCCCAACCCAGACAGGCTCCCATTTGCCGAGAGGGTTGATACGGACTGGGGGCTTCTCTTTTAAGACGAGGTCGCCTTACCTAATCTCCCGATGCTTTACTTTCTTGTCAAAGGCTCTGGCCATTCTTCCTTGGTAGGCTCGGATGTGTTCCATGGCCTTCAATCGTCGCTCATCTAGCAGGGCCAATTCATCATGGCGACTCTGGAGCCATTCGACCTCGTTGATTTGACTTTCGAGTAGCACACGGAGTGAGGGGATTTATAGCTCGATTGGGAGTACGGCTTCCATTCCGTAGGTGAGAGCAAATGGTGTTTCCCCGGTTGCCGTTCTGACGGATGTTCTGTAGCCCCAGAGTGCCAGGTGTAGCTTCTCGGGCCAATCTCTGCCTCGGACAGCCATTTTCCAGATGATGTTTTCCAGAGTCTTGTTTCTTTGCCTCGACGGCTCCGTTGGTTTGGGGCACAGTAGGGAGATGACTTGCGACGGGTTGTCGGAATTCGCCGGCGGCTGTCGCATTCCCCTTCGAAGTGGGATCCATTATCTGAGATGATTTCGGCTGGCAACCCGTATCTGCATATGATGTTTTCTTTGATGAAGATGGATACTTTCTTTGAGTTGAGAATTTTGTAGAATTTTGTAGGGCATCCTTTTCAGTTCTTTCGAAGAGATTACCAATCTGCGTCTCTTTAGGCTCTTCCGCCGTTCCCAAATTCACACTTGTCAAAATCTCTTCGGCAGCTTGGGCTCAATTTTCCTCTTCCCGAACAACCTGCTTAAAGATTTTTGTTCTCTTTTTTTTTTGTTTATTTAATGTGTCTGCTTCTTTATCTAATGAATCATTATTAAAAAGTTTTTTTTTTTATTATTGATTTATCATTAGTTAAAGTGGTAATCAAGGGATTCTCAGAAAGGTTCGTCATTTCATTAGGAACGAAAGGAAGTACAACGTTTGCTACAGACTCGTAGTCTTCAGGCGTAAGGCCGTCGGACGACTCTAGAGACTTAATCTTGACCATGAAGGACTCGGAGGACTCTACCTAGATTGACACAAAGGGACGGGGGACCAATCCAGGCTTGGTGATCATTTCTCCTTTGGTCACGGACGGGCCTGAGAGAGTTTCCCGATTCTTTAATGGCATCGCTGTCAGAGGCTTCATGACTTGGGGGCTGTCTCATTTCTGTTCTCCTTCCTCGATCATCGCTACCATTTCTTTGACTGAGCTGAAATCAATTAGGTCTGGTACCTGGATCTCTTCCCCGAATAACTGTTGCATAATCGGACCATCCCAATCATCTGAAAAGACTTCCGTGGCTTTGGCTTTCGGCACGGTCAATTCAAACTCAGGTTTCGGACCTTCCTGGGCAGTAGGGATTGTGGTTGTGAGCTTCTCAAACTGTTCCACTAGGCTTGGCACGCCTTTGAAAGTGTGCTCACTCTTCATGGTAGTGGTAGCCCCGGGTATCTTGGGTAGGTCCAGGAACATTCTACGGATCGGGTTAGCTTTGGCTCCCCTGAACTTGTTAAGACTATCCTGTAGCTTCAGCCACCCTTCTGTAGGAGTGGGCTCTGTGATGTTACCTGGTTGTGTGGGACCCTTTACAAAGTAGTTAGCCAAATTAGGACTGAAAGGGAGAGATTTAGGGTCGTCGACCGGGACCCTTCCTGTGATAGCTTCTTTCCTTTGTAGAGCAAATCCTTTTCCTTTTGCGGTGTCCACTGAGGAGGCCTCATATCCCAGGCCGTGGCGAGTTTTCTGTCCTTTCACCTCGATGAGTTTGTGAGTTCCTTGTTGGTGCTTCCCCAGACTGAGGCCAGGTAGATAGCTCATCTTTCTCATCATTTTCAAGACCGGAGGGATTTTATCCCGGGTGATTGTCAAATCGATGTTGCACACTTGGGCTTTGGGAGGCTCGACCGTGAAACCCGTTAGCATGAGACCTTCCTCATCATGTTTGATTTCCAGAATAGGTATTCCACCTGTATCCGTGCCCTCCAAGGTGACTAAATCCCCATAAATGGTCGTCAGGTCCCCATTCGAGACGAATTTCACACACTGGTGGAGGCTTGAGGCGACCCCCTTGACTGATGCGGCCAAGGTCTTCCCAATAAGGCATTAAAAGTGATCGGGATGTCAATAACACGGAATTCCACATGTATCAATTTCTGTCCAAACCGAGAGGTCCAAGGTAGCAACTCCAAGGGACTGCTCGGGACGTCGAGTCGTAAGCTTTGAGTGAGGGAGGAAGGTTTTAAGTCCGTGGACTTGATGTCAAGCAGGCTCATGATCTTTGCTTAGGAAGAATGTTCATTCCGGACCCATTATCAACCAGGACCCGAAGGAGGCGTCGTTCATCCAATTGGTGTGATGAAGAGAGGCTCGTTATGATCGGCCCAAATTGAGGGAGGTCGAGATCTGTGAAAGTGATTATGTTCCCGTAGTGGATGTTTCCAATCAGTGTACCACGTCATCGGGAGTAGCATCAATAGGTACCAAGGTGCGGGCCGGGCTTTCTTCCGGCTTTAGCTTGTGGGGATAGGATGAGGTGAGCGGGGACCATAGAGATGTTGGCTGTGTTTGCTTCAACTGGGTGAGCACGGGATCCTTTTCGAGGTCAGGAGCTTCGGCTGTCTTAGCATAGGGGCGACGGTTCTCCCCGGGTGCTTGATCTGTGGCCTTCTTATCTGCCTTGGGGTTTCCTTGGAAGATTTGCCCGGATCGGGTCAACAGATTAACTTCCTCATCAGTTGCTTCTTGACTATATTTCTTCAACGCTGCTAAGGTCAACGGGGGAGCCTTTTTGGCTATCGGCCCTTTGGTTACGACGGAGTCTAGCAACGGTGAGGGGCCGAGCTGCACTGGCTCCTTCCTGGGCGGCCCTTATAACTGCTTCCCAAGTCACAGGCTTTTGAGTCTGGGGTTGTGTTGTTGCCCCCTGGATGGCCCACAGAGCTAGGGCGTCCTCTGATTCGCTCCCATAGTCTGCCTTGCTCATAGTTATCATACAACAAGAGTCGCTATTGTCGGGACTCGGCGGCTTTTCGATCTCATCCCCGGTATAGTGCAACCATTCTGGTTCCTTTCTGTAATATTCGAAGCTGGAGATGATTATAGCATTACGTGTGGGAGGTGCATCCGGTATCATGCCGGTTTCCAGGACTTCTCTGGAGGCGACATACATTCGGGGAAGGTGACCTCTTCTTGGGTAACCCTGACAAGGAGTGTTACTTTGTTCCGGGGTGGATTTGATCTGACCATGGTTATTTTCTCATTTGGGCGGATGGGAGTTAGTTTCCCTCTCTCTATCAGATCCTCAACTATCAGCCTGGATCGGACGCCTGAAAACCCTTTCCCCAAAGCATGGTAGGCAGTGTTGAATTCTAAAACATCCACGTGCTCAGACCCAGGAAACTTCATGGCCTTCATATCCTCTGTTTCGTAGTAGTCGTCTGAAGTTTCTTCGTTGTCGCTTGCTGACAACCAACCATTGTGCCTGGCTCCCATGGGCTCATTTCCGGCCTGATTGTTCCAGATTGATTCCGGTTCTGGGGCCTCAGTTGACTCTTCGCTCTCGTCATCATCATCATCATTGCTATCATTGGAATCATCTTCCCATACTACCGGGATTTCGGCTGAGAGGGAACGCCGATCAAACCCGTTAGGGGAATATGGGTGCGTGCAACCGCAGAAATTGTCATATGCTCCCATTCCCGAAAGTGGTAGTTGTGACTCTGCTTCTCCTCCCAGAAACTGCGGGGGAAGAGTGAGAGGGGGTGGCACGTATTTGACTCCAGGCAGGATATAGAAGGAGTCCTCCTCTTCCGATTCTTTGCTGTTCTCGGGATCATATCCAGCCTCTCCCAAAGCCAACTTGCAGAAGTGTACTAGCTCCAGATGCTCCTCTGCCTCTTTGCTGATAAGCCCGGTACGAGCGCCGCCGAAAGCTTTCTTGCTCGATTCTTCTTAATTGTTCTAACCATCTTGTGTAAATGGTTCTCTCATGCTTTGACCGGAACAGCCCCAGTTCTTCAGTATCGGTTTTCCCTTCATCCGAGAAATAGCGGGCCTCGTATTCTTGCAAGAAGTCTCTGACATGAGACCAAGGTGGGTTAATTCGTTCGATATCCTCAAGGCTGAGGGGGAATCCGAGTTCAGGATCCTCGACAAGGTTGGCCATGGGTATCTGGGGACCTTCATCAGCATCTTCCTGGGCATGCGAAGGTTCTCCGCACTCAATCATATTCACCTGATTATGGTTCCTTGGCAGAGGATTTTTGACTGTATTAGGCCCTTCGGGGCCTTTCAACTTTCCTTGCTCTATCAATCCTTGGATCGCCTTTTTCAAAGTGAAGCAGTTGTCAGTCAGATGTCCATGGGCTTGATGAAAAGCACAATATTTTGAGGTATCCACGGGAGCATTCAGATTTCTGGGTTGGAAATTCTCCAAAGGCCGCAGCAAGCCTTCTTTCACCAGTCCCCTAAAGATGTCGTTCGGAGGCATTCCAAAGTTTTCGAGGTTCATGACCCGTGGCACAGGCTCGGCGGTTTTACGGGAGCGAAAGGAGTTGTGTTATTACATTCTGTCCCGCGTAGTTAATCATTTCTTTGCCTTTAGCGGGAGCTTGGGCGGTGTTTGAAGGAGGAGCCCGATATAATGCGGCGCGACGGCCGGTTGCGATTGTAAGCCTTTTCAAACTTAGGCTGCGGAGTTAACCATGGCCCGTAAGTCGAGTACGGGAAGTGACTAAGGGAGGATCTCGAGATGTGGTTTCGAGGCATGGCGAAAGATATCCAGTTGTTCCTCTTCGGAAGGAGGGATGGCCATTTCACCGAGTTTCGAGATTCCACCGCTTGTAGAAGTCCCCAACATTCTCATCGGGACGGCTGCTGTTGTTGTTTGTAGGTCAACTCTATTTGTTTCCCATTCCAAGTTGGCCTTGTACTTTTACGTGAAGGCATTAGTAATCTGGTCCCACGTAGTTCGGCTTCGGGTTTCAAACGAAAGAACCATTTAAAGGCCTTTGGATTTCAAAGATAGATCGAAATAGTCGGCCAGCTGGCGATTGGTACATCCTTTGGCCTTCATCGCCAAGGTATACGTGTCCAGATGAGTTTTTGGGCATGCAGTCCCATCAAAGAGGTCCAGATTTGGCATCACAAATTTGTGGGCGGAGGAACAATTGAGTCAGGGTCAGTAGGCGGAAGGCGAGATTTCTTAGCGGTCAATTCGGCAATCTGCGCTTTCATTTCCTTATCTTTGTTCCATGAACCGAGGCCGGATGAGGGTCTTGTGGCGGAGCCATTGCGTTCAAACTAGTGGGCCGAGCTAGAGAGAGGAGCTACCACCGGCGGCAGATCGGGTGGAGGGAACGGCCGATCCGGGGACGTAGGTGAAAACTTGTCCTTGGGGTGAGTTACCACAGGGAGCATGAGTAGGAGCTTGGGCAAAGGGATAGAACCTTGCGGCCTCCTGTTGATTTTCAACTGGCAAAGTGGGTGGAGGCAGTCCTGATGTAGCCGGATAGCTCGGATTTCCAGAGTGAGTCCCATAAGTAGGCTTAAGTGTGGGGCTGTCCCCGACCGTTGAATTGCATGGCCGGGCCGAGGCGATGGTGTATAACCCGAATGCTGCGGTTCTGGTGATTGATGAAACTTGGGATGGAGGTTTGGTAACCCATCGAACCACGAGTGAGAAATGGGTTTGTGAAAAGCTGTGGGAGGAGCGGTGAGCCGGCATCATTCCGAGGAGGGGCTTCGACGGGCCGTTGAGGCATGCCGAACTGTTGTTGTGGCCCTTTGAGCTGATCTGCGAAGGCCGGATTGATCGGTTCCAAAGCGTGGCGGGATCCCGATTAGGCTGTGGCATTCCGACGTAACCCCAACCATGAGAAGACATTAAAATGCGGCTTTGTCCCAGCGAGGAGCTGTGAACCGATTTGTGTCGTCGGGGCTGCGTGGATCCGGTGGTGCGTGGTTGGGAGGCTGGGCGGACCCGAAGACCGAGGAGCATGGGTTACGGTAGTGGTACCATAGGAGGTGGGTGGTGGCATCCTGGAGTAATCGGGCGGCGAGAGTGGGATTGGCATCCTCGTCTTCTTCCACGGTGAAGGTGCCATCGGGATTGAGTGGCGGCCAAACCATGGCTCTTAATAGCCTCCATAAGGCTATTCATGTGCTTCTGTCGTAATCTCATACGTTACGCTAGCGGATTCCCTTCTTGCATTGTCTCGGGGGTCCGGGAGGCGGAGTGACGTTGTCCCCATCATTACCGGGCGATGCGGACATTACGAAACCCGGAGTCGGAACAAACGGTGAGGGCGATGATGCGCTTGACTCTTCCCAACTGATCAAACGGTGACCCGGTGTCCGGAACCAACCTTTGTGAGGAGCTGCGGGGGAAAGACACGAAGGTTCAGAGATTTAGGGATTGAAGGAGGGTAGGTATTTGGGCTTTGGGGCTCATGCAACATGCAGTTATTTGTTCACGTTTACTTAAAACATGTTTTATTAACCTAATCGGTTGGAAAAGATTGCTCTTCTTTTTCGCAAACTACTCTGGATCTGGATCGGTGGGCCCCGTCATTACGTCTATAAGCCCCTCGTATTCCACACCGTATTTCGACCTCCCGGGGTGGACGGCCCGGGCGAGGGTCCTATAGGGCAAGCGGGTCCCACCGACCGAAAGAAAACGATCCTAAAAGTCGGCGGGTAATCGAGTCTTAACGAGCATTCGATGTAAATTACGGACAAAGGCGACGTCAAAGTCAAGATCATGTCAGGGGCTCGACGAAAAGTCGGCATGATTTGGGTGATAAATGTCCACGATTGATCTTGACATGTCGTCAATTAGGCCGTAATTAGGCATGGAATAATCATTAATCCTTGATGACTCGGTGTCATCTTTGGGAGTTAGTGTATAATTTGTGCCGATCGAGCCGAAGTCAAGGCGCCGGTCAATATCTTGGTCAAAGTCTGCGGCGGAAAACCGGCAGAACTTCGACTGATTAGGGTCCCCAAAAGATATTGAGTCGGTGTGCCGACAAAGGCTTGAAAGGAAAGGTCTATACACAGACAGGGCATGATACAGACCAGACTAAAAACCAACCGGGTCTCGGACAAAGTGTGTCACGGACAAGTGCATGGTCGACACGAGGCTCCATGGGATGTTTGGGTAGTCCTGTGCTTGCACCGAGAGGCGTAATAAGACCAAACGGGCCGCGACAAGGATTTCCCCGGGTTAGGGACATAGTGTGCAGTGTACGGTCACGTGCGCGTAGTGTGCAGGCAATCTATCTTCTTTTTTCTGAGTAAAATAGAAATTTTTCATGTGTCTTAAAAAGTATGATGCATGATTTTTTTTTTGAAATTTTTTTTTTTGAAAATTTTTTTTGAATTTTTTTTTTTTTGAAATTTGATGAACACATAAGCACAAAAATTCCAACAGTTAGGGACATGATTCCGACAGTCAAAATTTTGACTTTTTCCGAGGCGGCCAAAACAACACAAAAATGTGCAAAAATCAACACACACAACAAATGATTTTTAATGCCGGGACGGAAGCTTGACCCTCAAAAACTTTTTTTTTTTTTTTGAAAACAATGATACCGGTACGTGGGATTGTTAAACCACAATTTATCCCCGACTCGTGTTAGGAGGCGATAATGGGAAGTTTAATGGTTTCCACCAATATACCAAATATCATTTTTTTTAAAGCTTATTATCCCCAGCGGAGTCGCCACTGTGATGATGTGCCAATTTTTCGAAAGGACTTTAAAATTTTCGTTTCTTTGAAAACCCAATCGAAAAAAACCGGAGTCGCCACACCATTTTTATTTTAAGGGCCAAAACTTTGAAAAATGCCCGAGATTAGAGATTTGGGTTCGGAGGTCACGTTACACGCCGGGAAGGACGTTAGTGTGCACCCGGAATGCCTCGTAAAACGAGTCTTTCAAGCTAAAAACCATTTGTTTGTGTGTGTGTGTGTGTGTTACTTTGGCCAAAATAAGTTGAAACTGAGGAAAGTAAAAATTGGGAATTCTTTATTAGACTTTGGACAGATCCCATGATTTTTGGTGTGATTTTTGGGTTGAGTTTTGGTACTCAAAAGATTTTTGGAAGTTGGAAACCATTTCTGCCAGAATGAAAAAGGCAGTGGACACTTAATTTTGAAATGGACTTTAGGGCTTGAAAACTTCATAATCTGAGAAAACTCAGAGAATGAAAGTTGTTCCAAACACCTCAAATAAGATTTCTATGAAAGTATTTTCCATTTTGGAGAAGATTTGAGGACCCAAAACCTTCTGTAAATCTCAGGTATGAGATCTGGACTTCCAGAGACTGGTGATCTGACCTTCAAAAGAAAATTTGAAAAATGGAGTTTTACTCACGTAAAAAATAAAGTAAAAATATGTCTGGAAAGCTCTGGATGTTGGATACAAAAAGTGTTTTGTAGTCAACACCAAATTCCAAGTTTATCTGTGTCCAAAAAAATTAGACCATGGACTGGGGTCTTAGAAAATTGCTACTGGACAGCAACTTCTTCTTGAAGAAAAACATGATTTTAAAGGGGATTTGGCATCCATGCTTGTCCCCATTTCCCTAGGTTTTGATTAGTGATCACTTGAAATTTTAGTGGTGAATCAACTATATCAAACCATCCTTGGGGTACATTAGGACTAAGCACTTCATTTGCTTGGGAAGGGAATTTTATCCTTTGAAAAAGAGATTTGATGTATGAAAATGATTTTTAGGGTTTTGAAAATGTGTTTTCTTTGCAAGTAAGTAAGAATACTTTGAAAATAATGTTGATCCTTGTAGAAGATCATCCATGGAGATGAACTTCCATGGTGATCTTCTTGGATCTAAGACAAGAAGATGAACAAACTACATTTTGGAGTTTGAAAATGTATGCATGAATGAAGGAGTTTAGGGTAAGGAGAAGGAGGGTTTACCAATCTTCTTTGTGTTTTGAGTTTTTGGCTTGAATGTAAGAGTGTTTGAGGCTTGAATATGAGAGTGTTTGAGTGAGTGTGATTTTGGGTGAATAGTTGAGAAAAAGGTGACAATTCTAGAGAATTCTCACTGTTTTCTCTCTATTTTCGCCAAGGTGCAGTTGCAAATTGTGTTTTTTCTCCCTTATTTTTGAGACTGAAGGCCTCAATTTATAGCCCTCTGGAAATGACAAAACCATCCGCGCGGATGGTTCCTGCAGCGTGCACTGTTCATTAATTGCAGCTGCAGGCTTTGGACACAAAGAATATTTTCAAAAAAATTCAAACTGATTATGTTTTTCAGCTTGCTAATTCGGGTTTTTTCCTATTTCTTTTGCTTTTTGAGATTCTTTCTTTGGTTTATCTTTTTTTGGCAATCCCTAATCTACCCTTACTTGGTTAGAAATGTTAGGAATTGTTAGAAATGTTAGGAATGTTATAACTCTCGTTAATTTTCTAACGAAAATACTAACAAACTCAAATTGGAGCACTTACACTTGCACGAAGCTTTGGGTTCCAAGTTGAGTTTTAGCACGGCGTTTCATCCTCAAACCGATGGGCAGACCGAGAGAACCATTCAGATTCTTGAGGATATGTTAAGGGCTTGTGTGATGGATTTTCACTTATCTTGGGAAGATCATTTGCCGTTAGTTGAATTTGTTTATAATAATAGCTACCAGTCTAGCATCGAGATGGCTCCGTATGAGGCATTGTATGGGAGGAAGTGTAGATCTCCAATGTGTTGGGACGAGGTTGGTGAAGCTAGGCTTTGGGGTCCGGATTTGGTTAGAGATTCAACGGAGAAGATCAAAGTGATCCGAGATAGATTAAGACGGCTCAGAGTAGACAGAAATGCTACGCCAACAATAGAAAATGAGACTTATCATTTCAAGTTGGTGACCTCGTGTTTTTGAATATTTCTTCGAGTACGGGGATTAAAAGGTTTGGTAATAAGGGTAAGTTGGCTCCGAGATTTGTTGGTCCGTTTGAAATTTTAGAAAAGATTGGTGAATTGGCTTATCGGTTGGCTTTGCCTCCGTCTCTTTCGTCTCTTCATGATGTGTTCCATGTTTCTATGTTGAGAAAATATTGCTATGATCCTTGTCACGTCTTGAGTTCTCCTCTCGAAGATATTCAAGCGGATATGACTTATGTAGAAGAGCCGTTGAGAGTCTTGGAGTTTCAAGTTCGGGAATTGCGAACCAAGAGTATTCCGGTAGTAAAGATCCTATGGAAGAATCATACCATCGAGGAAGCTACTTGGGATTTAGAGTCGGAAATGCATGAAAAATACCCTTGATTGTTTTAGCGTTCAAGTAAGTCAATTTAAAATTCGGGGCAAATTTTGTTTAAGGGGGAGTGAGTGTCACGACCCTAATCCTAGGCACCATTTTAGCACATGTTGAGCACATGTGGTTGGGGTGTAGTATCTCATTTACGCATTTCATGCTAGTTGTTAAGTTTTATGTGTTCAATTTTTTACTTTGACAACTTATGTGGTTTTAGGAGGTTAATAAATTAATCTTAATTATTTATGGTCTAAATAAAATAAATATGAAATGTTGTAGTGAATTTATAATATTTGAAATTTTAAATAAGAAGTTGGAAAAGGTTGAGGTGCTTATGTGTAAATATTTAAGCTTGGGGTTGTTAGTTGTAGTGGTTCAAACCTAGGAGGAGCTAAGGTGTAAATTGATTAATGGTTATCTCTCATTTTCTCCATGGAAAGGCATTTCAACAAAACTTCATCCTTATTCCTCTGTGTGAAGGAAGATAAACCAAACCCTAGCCTTTTCCTTCCAAAATTCCTATCAAATTCATTTCCTTTCCGTTTTTCGATCCGTCTTCATATTAGTGTTCGTGAAGCCGAGGGGATCGCGTCTAGCCGAAGAAAGATTTTCTTATTTTCGAATTTATTTGGTAAGTTATTATGATTTCCTTCAACAACTTGGTCATTGAATGTTTAATGTTGATATTGTTGTTTGGTATTTTGGAGCATTTTATTGGAGTGGGAAATTTTAGTGTAATGACCTAGGTTATGGTGTTGTGGTTAATGGAAGTTGATGGGAGTAAATGGTTGGTTTAAGTGGAAATGGTGTAAATGTCTAGGTGCATGGCCATTGTGGACCCTTTTATGTAATTAGAAATGGATTTGGTATATAATGCTTAGAGTTGGACTGAAATGGGGATGAATTGAAATGGTTTGGAATGAGTTTGGCTGAAGTGAGGTTGAGTACTGATGTTTGCAGCTAAAGGGTTATGAACAAAGTTGATTGTTGTTGATGATTTCTGATGTTGCTGCTCTGTTTCTGAGTTTCTGGTGAAGGGCACGAGTCATCCCTTCAGGGTGGAAGAGTCGTGCCTTGTTGGACGACTGTATCTGAGGGGGTGTTAAGGTGGCAAGAGTCGTGCCCTGCCCTGTTGACTCTGAACCATTTTTCAAGCAATAAAAACCTAATTTACCTAGTATATAATTAAACCCTATTTGACTATAATTAAAGTAAAACACTTTAGCGATCCAATGGTGTCTTACTTGGTCAAAATGGATTTGAGGAAGAGGTTTAAATATTGTACGGAATATGGTTGAAAGGCTTGATTGGAGTTTAATCAAAGTTAGTCACAACTTGATAATTTGATCTTGAACCTTTATAGTGGTTACTCATTGTTGTATATTAAACATGTAGGGCTTGTTGGTTATGCATTGTGGCCTTACTTAATTACATATTCATGGTTTGTGATTCAAATAGTGTACGAAATATATGTTGCACTATTGTATTGGTTTAAACATGAGTATGAATACCATGTTGTTATTTTGTTATCCCTTTGGTGGATTTCTTTTCAAGTATCTATTATGTGCTTGAATGTGTTTCAATCAGCTGATGTTTAGGGGTATAATGGAATACGATCAATTATGGAAATTGTTCTATAAGGTGATCGGATTACATTATACATGTGACTGTCCCCTTCTGTGGCCACAGATTGGGGTTATAGCTTCTGTATTGAGCCAAAAGACTTACAGATTGCTAGTATCTTATATGGTTCTCTGAAAAATGAGTCTTATAAGATGTGAATATACCTAAGCAGTTCACAAATGAAGGGAGTTTACTCCCACGTTGTACGACTTATTGTTCAGACGGGAAAGGTAAACTAAGGTAACGTAATGTGTTTACCACCTTACCAATGTGTTGTGAGCAACCTTGTTATGTGTTGCATTTTACTTGACATATTGTTGCATTCATAATAACTTATTGAGATTTATTCTCACCCCTTCTCTCTTTACTGTTTTAGATCGCACTGAGACAGGCGGACCAGGCCAGTGAGGACGGAAAGGAGTTTGTACTTGGTTCTTTTGGGATTGTCTGGGTATGTATATGTTAGAGTGGGTTGTTTAGGAGTTGTTATGAGCATTGCTCTATTTTGGGAAAATAACTTGTGTATTAAACTATTTTTGTAAAACTTTTATATTCGTGGTTGTTTTGTAATTAAACAGGCTATTGTGTTGTTTCCAAGTTAGTTTATATCTTTCCTCCAAGTGGAGATGATTTGAGTTAGTTTTATAATTGAAATGTTAAAGTTGGTTTTCTTTTCAAGTGAAGTAAAAGTTTTAAAATAGAGGTGGTTTTTGTTAGTAAGGGGACTCTCCCGCTCGGGGCACGAGCTAGGTTCCGGGTCGGAGTCCCCACAGTTGGTATCAGAGCCTAGTTTAGAGGTCAAGGGTAGATGTATAGCTTAAGGGGGAGTGTGTGATAACTGACGCCGAGTGTTTGATGCAAGAGTTTATTCAATGGCGGGGAATGATGACGATCAGCATCAGGCTCAGGGAAATGTTGGCAATGCCGGGGGAGATGGAAATCAAAATGCGGAGATGATGAATATGTTCCGAGTCTTTTTGCAAAACATGGCATCTCAAGGTCAAGCTCAACATCATCAGGAGGGTCGTCAAGGGCACGAATTAGAGAAGTTTGCAAAGATGGCTCTGAAATTACCCGGATCCGGCTCGCGCGTGGGCCTTGTCATCTCGCATTTGCCATTTTTGTTGGTCGAGGAGGTGTCTCGCTGTGTTTTTGCTTGTAGAGTCGCCACGTCGTTTTGATTTAGCCCAAAACATTGAGAAAATGCATCAGTTTAAAAAAACTGTTGTTGTGTGATGAGATTTTTGAGTTCGGAGGTCAGGTTACTCCTCGAGAAGAGAATATTAGAATATTAGAGCTCACCCGAGTCGTCTCGTAAAAACGAGTCTTTCGATACTCCTTCTTTCTTTAAATGTTGTGTGTGTGTATGTGCTTTTAAAAATGCATGCTGTATCGGATGTCTACATTGTACACTACGTATTGAAATGTATTGAAATAGTGTGGGAAGGAAGCCTTACCAATGTTGGTTCGTGTCTGTCTTCCGCTGGGGAATAGTGTTTGAGTGTGGAATAGTGTTTCGGGATAGACCGGGATTGCTTCGGGATGTGCTGGTTGTCTGCGGACAGAGCTTCGACGTGCCTTGGGATTGACAGGTGTGCACTCGGGCAGAGTTTTGGCATGCGTTGGGATCGCAGGGATCGTTAGCTAGATTTGGGCAGAGGTTCGTCGTACGTTGGGATCATCGGTTGTGCTCGGGCAGAGTTTTGGCGTGCGTCGGGATTGTCGGTTGAGCTCGGAAAGGGCCGGGACGCCTCGGGATGGACCTGGCAAGGCTTCGGAGTACCACGAGGGGCCTCAGAATACCTCGAGAGTGCCTCGGGGCAGCTCGGGAGCGTCTCGAGAGTGCTCGGCAGATCTTCGGAGTACCACGAGGGGCCTCGGAATGCTCCGGAAGGAACCGAAAGGGACCGGGATTGCCCCGAAGGGTCTTAGAGGGGTGCCTGAAGGCTGGAGGGAGAGAGGAGAAGAGGATTGTGTGTGAAAAATGAGGGAGGAAGCCCTCTATTTATAGGGTAGGAAAATTAGCAAAGAGGTCCACACGGACCTCCCATGAAAACTAAATTTTTGGTTTTCACAGATTTGAGAGAATATTGTGGACTTTAAGGGAATTTCGTAATAATTATGTCTGGGAGCAAAGAGGTCCGCACGGACGTTTTATGCTTTTCCAAATTTTCCGAAATTCCCAAAAAGTCCTTTTAAGCTTTTTTATCCCAGAAAGGCCCCCCTTGGTTTGGTTGGTGATTTTTTGAGTTTTTGAGGGCTACGAGTGTTCGAGACTGCATTCGTGTGAGTCTGCGATGTTTCCCGTGCGTTCGGAAGAGAGTGATCCAGATTGGAGTACTTACAGAAGCCCTTCGACGACATCACTTACGGTGGAAGTGGGGTCGTCGATAAGATAAGGGTCCTGATCTGGATCGCGTGCTGGGAGAGGATGTGACCGTGCAGGTCGATTCATGAGGACGTGGCAGTGTCCTGTTGTGTGACCATTTAGGTCGGTTGGCTGGACCCTGTGATAGAATTCCTACGTATCCCGTATGGGAATCAAGCCTGATCGTAGTTCGTGTGTGGGGTAAGTGTTGTCGTGCACGAGGGCATGTGATGTCCTCTGACTAAGACTCTGTGCGTGGACGTGGTGGTATCCTGTGGGTGACCGTTTAGGTCGGTTGGCTGGACCCTGTGATAGGATTCCTACATATCCCTAGCGGGAATCAAGCCTGATCGTAGTTCAGAGTGTGGGGTGAGTGTTGTCGTGCACGAGGACGTGTGATGTCCTCTGACTGAGACTCTGTGCGTGGACGTGGTGGTATCCTGTGGGTGGCCATTTAGGTCGGTTGACTGGACCCTGTGATAGGATTCCTACGTATCCCTAGCAGGAATCAAGCCTGATCGTAGTTCAGAGTGTTGTGAAATTATGAGTGTATGCGGGCGTGGTGGTGCCCTGAGGTGATGTGACGCTAAGGTCGACTGTGAGGATGTGGTGGTGTCCTGAAATGGAAATTTTACAGTTTTCCGAACTGGGTAATTTAAAGCCTTCTGGGCTAGGGATAATGATTTGGGAGGTTTATACGGTCTTTTGGACCGAGTGGTTTAAAGCCTTCCGGGCTACGGATAGTGATTTGGGAGGTTTATACGGTCTTCCGGACCGAGTAATTTAAAGCCTTCTGGGCTACGGATAGTGATGACATGTCATGCTCTCTAACTGAGGCTGTGCTGTGCGTGAGGATGTGTTGTGTCCTCTGACTGAGGTTGTGTCGTGTGTGAGGATGTGTCGTGTCCTCTGACTGAGGTTGTGTCGTGTGTGAGGACGTGACATGTCCTCTGACTGAGTTTGTGTCGTGCGTGAGGACGTGACTTGTCCTCTAACTGAGTTTGTGTCGTGCGTGAGGATGGTTGTGTCCTCTGACTAAGGTTGTGTCCTCTGACTGAGGTTGTGTCGTGCGTGAGGACGTGACTTGTCCTCTGACTGAGGTTGTGTCGTGCGTGAGGACGTGACTTGTCCTCTGACTGAGGTTGTGTCGTGCGTGAGGATGTGTTGTGTCCTCTGACTGAGGTTGTGTCATGCGTGAGGACGTGACTTGTCCTCTTACTGAGTTTGTGTCGTGCGTGAGGACGTGACTTGTCCTCTGACTGATGTTGTGTCGTGCGTGAGGATGTGTTGTGTCCTCTGACTGAGGTTTTGGTTCAGGAGTATGAACCTGGCGTTTGATACTTAGTTCAGGAGCATGAACTTAAGTTGGGGCTTGGTTCAGGAGTACGAACCTGGCAAGGCCTTTTGTGAGGCGTGCTTGCTTTGTGCATGATTTTGAGAGGCGTGATTGCCTTGTGTTTTATCTTTGAGAGGTGTGTTTGCCTTGCGTTTTGTCTGCTGGGGACAGGTTGGACTTACGATGACTGCTGGGGAAATGACTTGTTTGTTGTGAAGGCATTTGTACCTTAGGATGTGTGTTCGAAGGTCTTTTGTGCCTTGGAATTTGTGTGTGGAGGCGTTTGGGGCCTTTTGTGTTTGTTTTATCGTTTAGTGGGCGATGTTCGGGCTTACGATGACGGCCGATGTTCATCTGCTGGGTATGCGTGGTCTTGTACGGGTTTCCAGAATTCTCGTTTGGGTTTTTGTTCACTAAGGAAGGGATTTCGGGCTTACTTTGATGGCCGGTGTTTGTTTCGCGTTTTATGTTTTGGAGGCGTTTTGTGTCTTGAAATTCGTGTTTGGAGGCGTTTGCGCCTTTTGTGTTTGTTCTACCGTTAGTGGGTGAGGTTCGGGCTTACGATGACGGCCGGGGTTTGTTTTGGTTGGGTTAAGGACCAAACTTCATTGAAGTTGCTGAAAGAAGCCTTTGGACAGCCAGGGGCAAAGATTATAAGGGCAAAAGAGTAATCTTGCCAGGTTATGCAAAGAGGTCCGCACAGATCCGCTTTGTTTACAAAGAGGTCCGCACGGACAATCAAGGGAATTTAATCTTCCCAGATTTTAATCAGCTTCCAGCAACGAAGCATCCCCCATTTTCCATCCTCAACCGAGAGAAAAAGAGAGAGAGGGAGAGAAAAACTTGGTTTTTGTTCAAGATTTCCTAAGGAATCCTTTCGAGTTTACTTGAATTGCTCGTCATGGCGGAAAGAGTTAGAAGAGGTCGTCGCCAAAGGAGCCAAGAGGCTATCGAGAGGAGATCGGACCTTCAAAGGAATTGCACTTCCTTTGCGCCTTCGTCGAGGAATCCGGACGTGTTGTATCCGGATCCGGGGGTGCACAACTTGCGGGAGAGGACCGCATGGGAGGTAAGAAATCAATTTTGTCTTGATTCTTACTCGAATTGTTGTATGCTAGAACTAGGTTTTAGTTTTCGCATATTTGGGGCTTTTGTTGTTGCCATGCTCTTTTTGTGAAATTTGTGATAAATTGTTTTGGGTATGTGATTTTTGTGCAAAATTGTGGAGATTAGCTTTTACTTGTGAAAATAAAGTGCCTCTCTTTGAAATGCATGCTTTGGTGATTTGTACCTTATGCTATTTTCGTATGTACATTGTGGAAAAATTGCCGTGTAGGAACGGACTTTGTGTAAAAAGTGTGACGTGTGCCGTGTTTTGTGATAGATTTTGTCTGAAAGTGTGCCGTGTAGGTACGGACTTTTTGAAAATGTGTCACGTAGTGTGTGCCGTATTTTTGTGACGGACTCTGTGGGAAATTTATGTGCAATGTGTGCCGTGTTTTTGTGACGGGTTTTTGAAAATGTGTCGTTTAGGGATGGATCCCTCTTTTGAGAAAATTTGTATAGTGTGTGCCGTGTTTTGTGACGGACTATGTGGGGAAAATTATGTGCAATGTATGCCGTGTTTTTTTGACGGTTTTTTTTTTTGTTTTGCCGTGTTGAGACGGAATTTTCGTGTTTTGCCGTGTTGGGACGGACTTTTATGCTTTGCAGTGTTGGGACGGACTTTTATGCTTTGCCGTGTTGGGACGGACTTTTATGCTTTGTTTCTTTTTGGTATATTTGCATTAAGTACCGTTATTGACGTACCTTTGCTGTGTTTACCTGCAGGATGAGGGGCCTTTGTCTGGAAAGGCGAAGAGGATGAAGTCTCGGGGGTCGCTCGAGGCCGTAGTTGAGCTGTGGCAGCATCTGCCGGATATCTCCAGGGAGGGTAGACCGAGTCCTAAGAGGCTGGTCTTTGATTCTGGTTTGGGCGCGTTCGTTGAGAACCTTGTCGGGATTGCGGAGACGAAGAAGAACAAAGGCATCTTCTTGGCCTTGTCTGAGTATTGGTGGGACACCACGCATACCTTCCATCTGAGCTGGGGAGAGGTGACGGTGACTCCTACCAACTTTGCAGCGATTACTGGGCTTTCCTTCAAAGGAGGGCCATTGAGATGGCGGGACAGGATGTCCGATGGGACGCAGGCGGAGCTGCTGGGCTTTGCGCCCTTCCCTCGTAAGGGCCTGGGTATGCTGTATAGCGACGTAGAGGCGCAGATCACGGCCAACATCGGGGCCTATCGCGGGGGCACTGGATTGGTGACGGCTGAGCAGTTGGCGCGCTCTTTCTTGTGGTTTGCTCTTTCCGAGACTTTGTTCTCGAATCACTCTTCCTCCGCTCCTTTCCCTCTACTGGAGAGTTTGGTGGACTTGGGGAGGGTTGGTGAGATTGCATGGGGCGAGGCGGGCTTGGCCGAGCTCTACTTTTCCATGGATCGATTTAGCCGAGGCGTGGCCAGTTCCCTGGGATGCTTCGATTTTGCATTGGAGGTATGAGTTTATTGTTGTTTGTGGCTTAGCAGTTTGTCATTTCTCCGTCTTCTTTTTCTTTTGTTCTGAGCCTTATCTGCTTTTGTGGCAGGTGTGGTTCTATGAGATCTTTCGTTGTCAGCCGTGGGATCGGAATGCTGAGGCCATGGGGGCCTATCCAGCTATGATGGGCTGGGCCCGTTCTCTGAGGAGGAGGAGGGCGATTAGGGGGAAGCTCACTGTTGCATATCGGGATGTGCAGGAGTTCCTGGAGAGAGATAGCCCGACGGGGTTTGAGCTGTACCCCTGGGTTCGGTATGGCGACGACGAGCTCGAGGGCGGTCCCGTGGTGATGCAGCAGAGGAAGATGCTGCGGGGTCTGACTTGTGATGTCATGTATCTGGGGGAGAGGGTTTTCTGGTAGCATTGGCCCAGGTGTGCCCCCTATGGCTCCGAGGGATCCGCCCTTTGGGATGATGCATCCTCGTGACATGGATGTGCTGGAGTACGATAGGTACCTGGGCGGCGTGAGTGCCGAGGATTTTATTTGTATGGCGAGGAGTACGGGGCCTTCGTCAGGCGGAAGTTGAGGACGCCACAGGTGTTGGCGAGGGAGAGGCAGGATGGCCCACCGCGTCCCCCAGATGTTCCGGTGCCTGGGCCGGACTTCACATATGTCCGCGGGGATTCATCGAGGCGGAGGGTGTCGTTGTCCGTCCCTAAGCAGGCTCCTGCTGCTTATCGGGTTGACACGGATGCTCCGGTGAGTGTGCTTACTCTTTTCCATCTTGGCATCTTTTCTGTATTTTTCTCTTTTTGTCGAGTATGACTGTATCTCTTTAGCTGAGCGTTTCTTTGGTTGTTTGCTTGCGCAGGTCTCGGGGAGATCCTTTGATACGCTGACCCGCCGATTTGTGGGGATACGGTCTTTTGCGAAGAAGCTCGCGGGGAAGTTATCTTGCGGGTCTTTGCGACGTGTGTCGGCGTCCGAGCCGATGCCTTCGAGGCATTCTGGGGATACTCCTTCGTCGAGGGCTGAGCCAGGGCCACAGCAGGAGGGACCCGTTCGGGGGCGGCATAGTCTAGATGCAGGGACGTCTTCGGGGGTCCATAGGTCGCAGACTCTTCACCAGTTCTTTCCTCCACAGGAGGCACAGGGAGAGGGTTCTTCGGCGCATCCCTTCTACGATCCTTTCACCGGGTTTGATCCTTCAGAGTATTTTGAGTACTCGCCTCAGGAGGGGGTCCAGTATTCTGATGACGAGGGTGTGGCTGGCGAGTTTGCCGAGATGCCTGACTTCTCGTTTGCTGAGGTTGATGATGATGAGTCGGAGTAGGGATCATTTGCTTTCCCTCTTTCCATTTGTTTTTTTTGTTTAGCAACAGACATTTTGGTACCTGTAATAAAACATTTTGTATATGCACAACATAATATTTTATTTGAGATGTAATGTCATATTCTGTAATTCCCGGGGATTGTCCTAGGAATTGTTGCTAGTTTATTATTTGTGCATGTCACGTGATCTGGGAATGCGTTTGTGGTTAGTGTATGGTTGCCGGAAATGGCTTTGGCCAGGATTTGGGCAGTTTAGAGCAAGGTCCTGCCGGGAACAGTAGCTGTTTTGCTGAAAATGTGGGACCATGTTGCAAAGAGGTCCGTACGGACAGACCTAGCATGCAAAGAGGTCCGTACGGACAATCTTTGCTTTTGGGAGGAAATAAATGTTTACAGGATGTCTGGACTTCCCTCACTTCCCATTTGCAGTCATTTCGAGATTTCTTCCTCATTTTCTCTAGAAACCTCCATTTTTGCCATGGATTCTTCGTCTGTTCCAAGAGTTTTGCCGAGGCTTTCGAAGGAGCGGCAAGCATACTTCTTTGAGCGGCTGAAAATGTGGATGCGACACCGTATGAGGCACCATAGGCGGGCTTTCAAGGTGAGGTTTCGACTCTGCTCGGTTTGGTCCCTTAAGGAGTTAGTTCCTGATTGGGAATTGTTGCGGGCTGCCGCGAAGTTCTGGGATGTTAGGAGGCATGTGTATAGCTTCTCTTACAATGAAGTGACGCCCACTTTTGAGGATTTTTGGGCTTTGATGGGAGGACCGGAGATGGAGGCCATCTCGCTTCCTTTGATTGGCGGTGCTGCCGTAAGCGCGAAGCTTTCATGCTTTCTTCAGACTTCGTTGGAAGAAGTGTGGGGTATGACTCTTGATTCGGGTCACATTGACATTTCTGCGCTGCCGAAGCGGTTTATGAGCGATGACGAGAGTGACGTCTCGTGGGATGCATTTGCCTTGTGCGTGATAGCGACGCTTTTCATGGTCAGCTCCCTTGGGGTATGCGACGGTGCTTTGTTGGATATGGTAGGGCAGTGCAGGGCCGGAGAGGATATTGTTCAGTTGGTGTTGGGGGAGACCCTTCACGGCATTGATCGTCTGGCGACTGGGGAGAGGTTTATGAGAGGGGGAAGCCCCGCTTTGCTCACTCTGTGGTTGCGGGAGAGACTTCAAGCTATGCGTGAGGCTCCGGCGTCGTTTAGCCCGTGGACATTTGCTCAGCGTCCTCTTGTATTGGATATGGATCAGTCCGCCTGGGTCATAAGATCCGTTGGTGGGTTCCACATTGGGGGATTGAGACTAGGAGGGACTTTCAAGAAGGATCCTATGTTGTCAGAGTTCCTGGTTTGTCTTGGTCCTCCTTCTATATTCCGTCGCTTGTTTCCCGGCAGTTCGGGATGAGGCAGGAGCCTTTGTTGGGCTGGGACGATATCGCTACTGCGGAGGTAGCTTCTCTTTGCATGGCAGCTTCAGGTGCTCTTCTATATTTTCTGAGGGTATGGAAGTATTCCGCTTTCCCTCATGTGGTGCTACTTCGACGTCGGGAGAGTGTTGTTGTAAGTACTGTGAATGTGTGCCCAAATTCTATTTTTTTGTTTTTAGTTTGGATTCACGCGAGTTTGAAAACATCCGGTTTAATTTGAAAAACGGAGTCGCCACGCCATTTTGATTTCCTCAAAACTTTGAAAAAAAGGATTTAGGGTTCGGAGGTTAAGTTACCCCTTGGGAAGAACGGATCGTCGTTCACCCAAGGTGCCTTGCCGTAGCAAGTCTCCCTAGATTCCATTTTTCGTGCTTGCTTGTGTGCTTTCTTGTGTGCATGTGTTGAAAAGAGAGGGGGGGGGATTGTCCCAAGTTGTCTTCCGGACGTACAAACCATTTAGTTGGTTGTCGCTCGGGATTCCTTGGATTTTTATGTGTTCGGGACTTTGATCCCGTCCTCATCTTGGACTTGTGATCATCGCTATTTGACCTTGGGTCTTGCGTGATCGAGAGAAGGACTCTCTTTTATAGTCCAAAATGGGGTTCTTTAGAAAAGGAGTGTTCTTAGCCCATCAATCCTACGCCTTGAGACGATTGAGCTTATATTGGAGCTATCATGCTCGTCTCAAGCGATAATCGGAGATATAGGTTCAAGGTTTATCCCTTTCTAAAGAGATTGTTGCACCTTTAATGGAGAAACGATGTAAAGATAGGATCTTTACACCGGTCCGTTCCGAAGGTTGCATCAAGTACCAATTGGGGATTAGGGGAATGCATGTTAAAAATGACATTTTTAGTGAAAATATGACATTTTTGGGTGCAAAGGATGCTCTTTGATTTTTGCAAATGATGCTTTTTATGTAAAGAAACAATTTTTAATGCAAAGGATGCATTTTTATGTGGAAAAGTAGTGGTTTATATGCAAAGGATGCATAAAGACTATATCTTGAAAGCAAAGGATGCTACTTTGATTATAAAGACATGATTTTTAGTGCAAATGATGCATTTTTATGCCAAGAATCGATTTTTAGGTGCAAAGGATGCACCTTTGATGCAAAGATTACATTTTTATGAGCAAAGGATGCTTATTTCATGCAAAGGATGCAAAGGGAAAAGGGGGTATGATTTATATGATTAAAGATATGATCTTTAACAACAAATACCAAGTCCCAAGCAAGATAATAGCAATATATGAATGCAAGGAGCAATTATATCACATAAACAAGCATAATGCAAGGTAAGGGGGTGAGAGGTTACCAATGGTGGTGACCTCTTCTTCTTTGGATCTTGCCTAGTGGATGGACCAACTTGGAAGGCTTCAAGGAGGAGGGAGGTGGCTTCTTGGCACTCTTCAACTTCCTGGATTTTCGCAGTAGTGCTTGAATAGAGTTTTTGGTGCTAGAAATTCGTATCTCAAATGGGTAGAGGAGGGCTCTATTTATAGGCAGTCTGGATAAGACCAATGAAGCCGTGCGGCCAGGAGTTCCCTCCTAATGCAGTCGTACGGCATTATCCTGTATGACTCAGCATGTTTCTAGAATCATGCAAGGTGGCACTTCTAGAAGGTTTTCCATATTAAGGAAAACGTGCTCTTTTATTTTAAAGCAGTCCCTTCAGCCCTTGGAAGGTTCGGAACAGTTCCGGAATTGCTCCCGGACTTTAGGAAAGTCCGGAGAATTGCCGGAAAACTTAACCGGAAGGCATGAGCCAGATTTGGGTACTTACAGAAGCCCCTCGGCAACGTCACTTGCAGGGCGAGTGGGGTTGTCGATAGAAGGATCCGATCTGGCGAATGCCGAGACGTATTTGGTGACCAAGGTGGTCGAGTGGCTGAACCTTTGGAAGGCTACCTACGTATCCCAAGTGGGAATCAAGCCAGGCCGTAGTTCAGAACAGGATCCGCAGGGGAATGGTGAAGAGAAAACTGGTCTCTTGCTGGGAAAATAGAAGAGAAAGTGACCTAGGAGGTCAGTCGATTGATCCTACTGGGGATATGCTAGAAGTGACCGATGTGGTCGGACATCTGAACCTCTATGAGGGGCTACTTCACTACTGAGGAGTGATGAATGACAAAGGGGTGACCAATGTGGTCTGATGGCTGGACCTTTATGAAAGGCTGCCTCACCACTGAGGAGCGATGATGGAATGGGGTGACCACTGCGGTCGGATGGCTGGACCTTTATAAAAGGCTTCCTACGTATCCCGGGGGAATCAAGCCTTGACCATAGTTCAAGCATCACTAGATAGTTAGGAACGATGTCTAGGATCCTTGAGGTTTTGACAATTAATGGAGGTTGTCACCTGAAGTGACTAAAGCTTACGTCACTATCAAGGAGATAGAGGTAGCTGAAGTTTGGAGAACTTGAGCGTACTTCTCAATCTGTGATAGAGGTAGCTAAAGTTTGGAGAACTTGAGCGTACTTCTCAATCTGTGATAGAGGTAGCTAAAGTTTGGAGAACTTGAGCGTGCTTCTTAATCTGTGATAGAGGTAGCTTAAGTTTGGAGAACTTGAGCGTACTTCTCAATCTGTGATAGAGGTAGCTAAAGTTTGGAGAACTTGAGCGTACTTCTCAATCTGTGATAGAGGTAGCTTAAGTTTGGAGAACTTGAGCGTACTTCTCAATCTGTGATAGAGGTAGCTTAAGTTTGGAGAACTTGAGCGTACTTCTCTATTCGTGATAGAGGTAGCTAAAGTTTGGAGTTCTGACAATTCGGAGGTTGTCACCTAGCGTCATTCCGTTATAACGGAAGTGAAATTACCCGGATCCGAGAGGCAGCGCATTCGCGCCCCGGCATCTGGCATTTCCCCCGCCTTGCAGCGGTTTTTTCGAGTTGGAGGTGTCTCGCCGTTTGTTTTCGCATTTGTAGAGTCGCCACGCCGTTTTTATTAAGCCCAAAACATTGAAAAAGGGCATCAGTTTAAAGATAATTTTAAACTGTTTTTTGTGTGATGAGATTTTGAGTTCGGAGGTCAGATGACTCCTCGGGAAGAGAATATTAGAATATTAGAGCTCACCCGAGTCGCCTCGTAAAACGAGTCTTTCGGATACCCCTAATATCCTTTAAATGTTGTGTGTGTGTGTGTGCTTTTAAAAATGCATGCTGTATCGGATGTCTACATTGTATGCTATGTATGGAAATGTATTGAAATAGTAACGGAAGGAAGCCTTACCAATGTTGGTTCGTGTCTGTCTTCCGCTGAGGAATAGTGTTTGAGGTCGGAGTAGCGTTCCGGTACGGATCGGGATTGCTTCGGGAGATGCCGGTTGTCTGCGGACAGAGTTTCGGCGTGAGTTGAGGTTGCAGGCTGCGTTCGGGCAGAGGTTCGGCGTGCGTGGGGATCGTCGGGATCACTCGGGCAGAGGTTCGACATGCGTTGAGGTGGCAGGAGTCACTCGGGCAGAGTTTCGGCGTGGTTTGGGATCGTCGGTTTGACTCGGAAAGATCCGTGACACCGTGGAAAGACCAGGCAAGGCCTCGGAGTACCACGAGGGGCCTCAGAGTACCTCGAGAGTGCCTCGGGGCAGCGCGGGAGCGTCGCGGGAGCGCTCGGGGAGGCTTCGGAGCACCACAAGGGGGCTCGGAAGGCCTCGGAAGGATCCGAAAGGGGTCGGGAGTGCCTCGAGAGGACTTAGAGGGGAAGCCAGAAGGCCTAGGGAGGAAGAGAGAAGTGGGAGGTGTGTGAAAATGAGGAGGGGGAGCCCTCTATTTATAGTGCCAGATTTGGTGCAAAGAGGTCCGTACGGACCTCCCTGATAATCCGCACTTTTGGTTTTCCTCGATTTGAGGGAATGCGTGATGATGGGGAATATTTTGCAATTATGATGTTCCTGTGCAATAAGGTCCGTACGGACCAAGTTGACATGCAAAGAGGTCCGTACGGACCAACTCTCGAGAGGGTAATCATTTTCCCCGGGATTTGAGGGAATATTGTGGACTTTAAGAGGATTCGGTAATTATTAAAGCAAAGAGGTCCGTACGGACCATTATTGCTTTTCCAATTTCCTGAAAATTCCCAAAAGGTCCTTTTGTCCCTTTTTATCCCAGAAAGGCTCCTCCCTTGGTTTGGCTGGGGGTTTTGAGAGGGTTTTGAGTGCCAGAGGTCTTCGAGACTGCGTTGATGAGTCTGCGGTGTTTCCCGTGTGTTTGAAAGGGGGTGATCCAGATTGGGGTACTTACAGAAGCCCCTCGACGACGTCACTTATGAAAGAAGTGGGGTCGCCGATAAGATAAGGGTCCTAATCTGGATCGCGTGCTGGGAGATAAAGTGACCGGGGAGGTCAGTGTGAGGACATGGTGGTGTCCTATTGTGTGACCGCATAGGTCAGTAGGCTGGACCCTGTGATAGGATTCCTACGTATCCCTGGCGGGAATCAAGCCTGGTCGTAGTTCGGGTGTGGGGTGAGTGTTTTGTGAATGCGGGCGTGGTGGTGCCCTGAAGTGTCGTGTGACCGACGAGGTCAGTGGTAAGGACGTGGTGGTGTCCTATTGTGTGACCGCATAGGTCAGTAGGCTGGACCCTGTGATAGGATTCCTACGTATCCCTGGCGGGAATCAAGCCTGGTCGTAGTTCAGAGGTCGTGAAATTGTGAGTGCATGCGGGCGTGATGGTGCCCTGAAGTATCGTGTGACTGCCGAGGTCAGTGGTAAGGACGGGGTGGTGTCCTAAGATGTGGTGACCGCTGAGGTCAATTGTGAGGACGTGGTGGTGTCCTGGGATGGAAATTTTACGATTTTCCTAATCGGGTGGTTTAAGGCCTTCCGGGCCGGAGATAGTGATTTGGGAGGTTTATACGGTCTTCCGGACCGAGTGGTTTAAAGCCTTCCGGGCTGGGGATAGCGTGAGGACTTGAATCGTCTTCTGAATGTGGTTGGTGCCACGCGGGAGGACTTTGAATCGTCTTCTGGCGGCGGTTGGTGCCACGCGGGAGGACTTTGAATCGTCTTCTGGCGGCGGTTGGTGCCACGCGGGAGGACTTTGAATCGTCTTCTGGCGGCGGTTGGTGCCACGCGGGAGGACTTTGAATCGTCTTCTGGCGGCGGTTGGTGCCACGCGGGAGGACTTTGAATCGTCTTCTGGCGGCGGTTGTGGAGGCATGGCTGCCTTGAGCTTCGAGAGGTTTAGATGTCTCGTGCTTTGTCTGTTGGGGAGAAGGTTGGACTTACGATGGCTGCCGGTGTTCATCCGTTGGGAATTTATTGTGGCCTTGTAGGGGCTTGCAAGGATTCCCTTTTTGACTTGCTGGGGAAGGAGCTCGGGCTTACTTTGATGGCCGGTGATTGCTTCACCATTTGGCGTTTTGGAGGCGTTTCGTGCCTTGGGATTTGTATTCGGAGGTGTTGGCTCCTTCTTGCGCTTGTTTTGCCGTTGAGTGGGCAAAGTTCGGGCTTACATTGACGGCCGGTGCTGGGGATAAGTAGTCTTGTATGACTTCCCTTTGACTTGTTGGGGAGGAGCTCGGGCTTACTTTGATGGCCGGTGCTTGAGTTGCCGTTGAGCGTTTTGGAGGCGTCTCGTGCCTTGGGATTTGTATTCGGAGGCGTTGGCTCCTTCTTGCATTGCCGTTGAGTGGGCGAGGACCGGTCTTACATTGACGGCCGGTGGTTGAATTGCCGTTGGAGTGGGCGAGGACCGGTCTTACATTGACGGCCGGTGGTTGAATTGCCGTTGGAGTGGGCGAGGACCGGTCTTACATTGACGGCCGGTGGTTGAATTGCCGTTGGAGTGGGCGAAGCTCCGGGCTTACACGGCGCCGGTGGTTGAATTGCCGTTGAAGTGGGCGAGGACCGGTCTTACATTGACGGCCGGTGGTTGAATTGCCGTTGAAGTGGGCGAGGACCGGTCTTACATTGACGGCCGGTGGTTGAATTGCCGTTGGAGTGGGCGAGGACCGGTCTTACATTGACGGCCGGTGGTTGAATTGCCGTTGGAGTGGGCGAGGTTCGGGCTTACACTGACTGCCGGTGGTTGAATTGCCATTGAAGTGGGCGAAGCTCGGGCTTACACTGACTGCCGGTGGTTGAATTGCCGTTGGAGTGGGCGAGGACCGGTCTTACATTGACGGCCGGTGGTTGAATTGCCGTTGGAGTGGGCGAGGACCGGTCTTACATTGACGGCCGGTGGTTGAATTGCCGTTGAAGTGGGCGAAGCTCGGGCTTACACTGACTGCCGGTGGTTGAATTGCCGTTGAAGTGGGCGAGGACCGGTCTTACATCGACTAGTGGTTAAATTGCCGTTGGAGCGGGCGAGGACCGTCTTACATTGACGGCCGGTGGTTGAATTGCCGTTGGAGTGGGCGAGGACCGGTCTTACATTGACGGCCGGTGGTTGAATTGCCGTTGGAGTGGGCGAGGTTCGGGCTTACACTGACTGCCGGTGGTTGAATTGCCGTTGAAGTGGGCGAAGCTCGGGCTTACACTGACTGCCGGTGTTTGCGTTGCCGTTGGAGTGGGCGAGATTCGGGCTTACACTGACTGTCGGTGGTTGAATTGCCGTTGGAGTGGGCGAGGACCAGTCTTACATTGACGGTCGGTGGTTGAATTGCCGTTGGAGTGGGCGAGGACCGGTCTTACATTGACGGCCGGTGGTTGAATTGCCGTTGGAGTGGGCGAGGTTCGGGCTTACACTGACTGCCGGTGGTTGAATTGCCGTTGGAGTGGGCGAGGACCGGTCTTACATTGACGGCCGGTGGTTGAATTGCCGTTGGAGTGGGCGAGGTTCGGGCTTACACTGACTGCCGGTGGTTGAATTGCCGTTGAAGTGGGCGAAGCTCGGGCTTACACTGACTGCCGGTGCTTGCGTTGCCGTTGGAGTGGGCGAGGATGATGATGCTGAGGAGTCTGATTAGTATTCATTTGCTTTCCCTCTTTTCATATCTTCTCTCCCTTTTTTTTTTGTTTAGCAACAGACATTTGATGTACCTGTAATAAAACACTCGTATTTGCACGGCAAACAGCATTTTATTTCAAGATGTAATGTCATTTTTGGGATTCCTGGGAATTGTCCTAGAAATTGTTGCTAGTATTTTTTTATTTTGTGCATGCCACGTGAGCTGAGAGTGCGTTTGTGGGTAGTGTATGTTCACCGGGAATGGCTTTGGCCAGTGTTTGGGCAGTTTGGAGCAAGGTCCTGCTGAGGACAGTGGTTGTTGTACTATTTGCTGGGGAAATGGGTTTTGTTTGCAAGGAGGTCCGTACGGACATACTTAGCATGCAAAGAGGTCCGTACGGACCAACCTTGCTTTTGGGAAGGAGATAAATGCTTTCCAGTGTCTGGTTCTTCCTCATTTCCCCATTTGCAGCCATTTTCGAGCTTTCTTCCCCATTTTCTCTAGGAACCTCCATTTTTGCCATGGATTCTTCGTACGTTCCTAGAATTTTGCCGAGGCTTTCGCAGGAGAGGCAAGCACACTTCCTTGAGCAGCTGAAAACGTGGATGCGGCGCCGTATGAGGCATCGTAGACGGGCTTTCGAGGTAAGGTTTCGTCTTTGCTCGATTTGGTCTTTTAAGGAGTTGGTTCCCGATTGGGATTTGTTGCGGGGCCGCCGCGAAGTTCGGGATGTTAGGAGGCATGTGTATTGTTTCTCCTACAATGAAATGGTGCCCACTTTTGAGGATTTTCGGGCTTTGATGGGGGACCGGAGGTGGAGGCCATCTCGGCTTCCTTTGATGGGTGGTTTTGCGGTGAGCGTGAAGCTTGCAGGCTTTCTTCGTACTTCGTTGGAAGAAGTGCAGGGTATGATCCTTGATTCGGGTCATATTGACATTTCTGAGTTGCCGGAGCGGTTCATGGTTGATGATGAGAGTGATGTCTCTTGGGACGCATTTGCCTTGTGCGTGATGGCGACGCTTTTCCTGGTCAGCTCCCTTGGCATTTGCGATGGCGCTTTGCTAGATGTGGTAGGGCACTGCAGGGCTGGAGAGGATATTGTCCCGTTGGTGCTGGGGGAGACTCTTCATGGTATCGACCGTCTGGCGACTGGGGATCGTTTTATGAGAGGGGGAAGCCCCGCTTTGCTCACCTTGTGGCTGCGAGAGAGACTTCAGGCCATGCCCGAGGCTCCGACGTCGTTTAGTCCGTGGTCATTTGCTCAGCGACCTCTTGCGTTGGATATGGATCGCCCGCCCGGGAGAGATGGATGTCACAATGTACGCATCGATCCGCCGGTGGGTTCCGCACCGGAGGATTGAGACTAGGAGGATCTTGGCAGAAGGGTCCTACGTTGTCGAGTTCCGTGTTTGTCTTGGTCCTCCTTCTATATTCCGTCGCTTGTTTCCTGCAGCTTGGGATGAAGCAGGAGCCTTTGTTGGCCGGGATGACCTTGCTACTGCGGAGGTAGTTCCTCTTTGTATGGCGGCTTCAGTGCCTTCTTGTATTTTCTGAGGGTATGGAAGTATTCCGCTTTCCCTCCTGTGGTTCTCCTTAGACGTCTGGGAGCGTCGCATTGACGACTCGCACTGGCCCGGTATGAGCAAATGTCAAGGGCCCCAAGTGGCTTGGAGAGCAGGCGTGTAGCGATTCTGGGACCCGCTGCCGTAGCGGCTATTGCCTTAGGAGTGCCGAAGCCCGGTCCGACCCTTTGGATGTGACGGGAGACACTTTGTTTGACTACGAGACTAGAGTTGACCGACTGACAGGGAGAGGTCCTCTTTGCTGCACTCGCAGGAGGAGATCCGAGCCGAAGCACGGCGAATGAAGCCCCGAGAGCTACCGGGATTGTTTGACTCTACGGGGAGGACCCCTGATCTCGGACTGAGAGACGCAGAGTTGGTTCACGTGGAGCGAAAGAAGACTCGCCGGGGACGAGGGAAGAAAGGAAAGAATGGCGAGGGGACAAGCGCAGATGGCGCGGAATGACCTCCTAGGTATCCATTCATTGCATTTGCAAACACATTATTTGTTAAATGTATTAAGCTGTCTTTTAGCATGTTGTGAACTTGAGAGTAGACCGTGCTTGAACTCATCAAGAAATGTTGTAACCGTTAGTGATTTGTGATTTACTTTTAAAGCTTTGTCGAGACGCAAGATCTCTTGTTCGCCTTTGTTTCTTTTGTGCACTTTGTCGGCGTCCATCTTTGGACTTTTCTGTTGCGTTTGCGGATTGAAGCAGTCTGGGCCATGACGGCAATCCCCTTTGCTTAGGCTTTGTGCTTGGCTGAGAGGTTGAATGATCCCCTGACAAGTCATTTTGACGGTCTTTTTCGCAGCTTCCTTGCCTCTTGTTGGCGTCGGGCTCTTGACCTCTTTTGGTAGCTTCTGCTTGAGCTTCTTTTATTTTTTGTTTTTTTTTTTGTGAGCCCTTGCTCGAGCTCTTTTTTTTGTGAGCCCTTGCTCGAGCTCTTTTTTTTTGTTTGTTTTTTTTTTTTTGTTTTGAAGCGCGTGAAGGCAAAGACAAGCCCCTGGCTTGGAAGCGTACATGAGTCAGTCGTTTAATGCTGAGTGACCCTCGGATGTCCTTTGATGTTGCCGCCGTCGTTTGACTTGGTCAAGGTGACTGTTGGGGCGTGTTCTTGAAAAGTGCGTAGCTTGATGGAGGTCTTGATTGACATTCAAACTTTTGACTTTTTATGTATTTTTAGACCGGACCAATTAAGGTTGCCTACGTTCCCCCGGACTAGAGGGCTCAGGTCTGCGTAGTTCGACACTACATGGAGTGCCAAGAGATGCACAGTTGTTCTTCTTCAGGCGAAGTATCTCGCGAAGTTTGCTTCCGTTGACCGGATTCATGAAGGATTGCCGTCTAGGTCCGTCGCCTTCATGGCACCTCCGAGAAGATCTTTTGAACCACGAAAGGGCCGATCCATGTGGGTTCCCATTTTCCCGGTGGGTTGGTTCGAGTGGGAGGCTTTTCTTTGAGTACAAGGTCGCCTTCCCCGATGTCTCGGGACTTGACTTTCTTGTCGAAAGCTCTAGCCATCCCGCTTTGATAGGCTCGGACGTGTTCCATGGCCTTTAGTCATCGCTCGTCTAGCGAGCCAATTCGTCATGTCGGCTTCGGAGCCATTCAACTTCGTTGACGTCATTTTCCAGCAGCACTCGGAGTGAGGGAATTTCCAGTTCAATGGGAAGGACCGCTTCCATCCCGTATGTCGTGGCGAATGGGTTTTCTCCCGTGGTCGTTTCTGACTGATGTGCGGTAGCCCCAAAGTGCAAGGTGGAGCTTCTCGGGCCAATCTCGTCCTCGGGTGGTCATTTTTCAGATGATCCGTTCGAGGGTTTTGTTTGCTGCTTCCACGGCGCCATTTGTTTGTGGCCGGTAGGGAGAAGATTTGTGGCGTGTGATCTTGAATTCAGCCCGGCGATCTGTCGAATTCCCCTTCGAAGTGTGAGCCATTGTCTGATATGACCTCATTTGGGATGCCGTATCGGCAGATGATGTTTTCCTTAAGGAAATGCGCGACCTTCTTGGAGGTGAGTACCTTGTAGGACTTGGCTTCGACCCATTTAGTGAAGTAGTCGATGGCTACTAAGATGAACTCGTGACCGTTGCCGTCGGCGGAGCAATTTTCCCGATGACGTCAATTCCCAAGTGGCAAATGGCCAGGGAGTAGTCATGCAAGAGAGATCGTGGGGCGGCAGATGATTGAGGTTGGAGAACCGTTGGCACTTGTCGCAGCCTTCGGACAAAGTGGATGCAATCCGCTCCATGGAGATCCGTAGTAGCCCATCCCCGAGAACGATTTGCATCAGGGCTCTGGCGTTCATGTGGGGACCGCAAGCCCCATTGTGGACTTCGTTCATGAACTTTTTTGCTTCTTCTTGGCTGATGCAGCGTAGGAGTTGTCCATGGTAGCGTTTCTTGTATAGCATGTCCCCGAGGATGACGAAGTGAGAGGCGAGGCATTTTAGGGCCATGATGCTCTTGGTTTTGACCCCTTCTGTGTGTGGGTCTTCCTTGTTCATGAAGGTGGTTTCCCCGTTCTTGAGGTATTGGAAGATCTGGTTATACCATGGCTCATTGATGGGCTTAGGTTCCGGTTCGATCTCACAACAAGAGGCGGGAATTTCCTTTCGTCCGACTTTGAAGGGTTTGATTGCTTTTCCTTCAGGGATTTCCACAAGGGAAGCCAAGGTGGCTAAGGCATCTGCAAACCTGTTTCGGTCTCTTGGCAAGTAGTGGAAGGTGACCTCTTCGAATTGTGTGATGAGGTCTTCCATGCAGGCATGGTATTTTTGCAAGCCTGGGTCTATGGTTTTCCACTTGTTGGAGACTTGGTTGATGATCAAGGCTGAGTCCCCATAAACTTCGAGTTTCTGGACATTCCTCTCGAGTGCGGCTTGTAGTCCAGCAGCGCAGGCTTCATATTCGGCGGCATTGTTGGTTACCTCGAAATTGAGCTTTATAGCAATTGGGGTGTGCTCGTCCTTGGGATCTACCAAGAGCATACCGATGCCGTTTCCTTTTTTGTTGGCCGCTCCGTCGAAGAACAGTTGCCATCGGTTTTCGCCTTCGATTGCGAAGATTCCCTCGTCTGGAAATTGTGGTTCGGGGCCTCGAGCCTCGTCGGTGGGGAAATCAGCCAGTTGTTCAGCCATGGCCCGTCCCTTGATTGACTTTTGGTTTACGTACTTGATGTCAAATTCCGCTAGGAAGAAAGACCATTTGGCGAGCCTCATTGACAGAGATGGTTTGTCGAAGAGGTACTTGACTGGGTCCATTTTGGAAACCAAGTGTACCGTGTGCGACTGCATGTAGTGCCGTAGTTTCCCGACAACCCATACCAGAGCTGCGCAGGTTTTCTCGAGGGCTGAGTAATTGAGTTCGCTGCCTTGAAACTTTCTACTGACGAAGTAGATGGCGTTTTCGACTCGTGACTCCTTCTTTTCTTGACAGAGCATGGCTCCAACTGCGGTGTCGGTCACAGTTAGGTATAGCAACAGTGGTTTTTCCTCGTGGGGAGGACAGAGAATCGGAGGACTCACAAGGTATGCTTTTATTTTCTCAAAGGCATCTTGGCATTCTGAGTTCCATTCGATGTCGGCGTTCTTCTTCATCAGTTTGAAGATTGGCTCGCACATAGAGGTCAATTGGTTGACGAAGCGACTGATATACTGTAGGCGGCCCATGAAGCTTTTCACCTCTGTCTGAGTTTGCGGTGGTCTCATTTCGATGATAGCCTTGATCTTTTGAGGATCAACCTCGATGCCTCTCTCGGTGACCATGTATCCCAAAACCTTGCCTCGGCTAACCCCAAATGTGCATTTGGCAGGGTTAAGCCTCATTGAGTGTTTTCGGAGGCGATTGAAGAATTTTCTCAGGTCTGTGAGGTGTTGTCCATCTGATCCCTTTGAGTGAACGATCATGTCATCGACGTACACTTCGATCTCCTTGTGGATCATATCGTGGAAGAGGGCGGTTGCTGCCCGTTGGTAGGTAGCCCCAGCGTTCTTTAGTCCGAACGGCATTACTGTGTAGCAGTAGGTTCCCCAGGGGGTAGTGAAGGCTGTCTTTTCTTGGTCTTCTTCGGCCATCTTGATCTGATTGTAGCCGGCAAAACCGTCCACGAAGGACTTGACTTCGAAATTGGCTGTAGTGTCTACCAACATGTCGATGTTGGGTAGTGGAAAATCGTCCTTGGGACTTGCTTTGTTGAGATCTCGGAAGTCCACGCAACAGCGTACTTTTCCATTGGCCTTGGTGACCGTGACGATATTGGAGAGCCATGTGGGGTACTCGATCACCCTGATGAAGCCGACGCGGAGCATTTTTTCGATCTCCTCTTTGACTTGTAAAGACCATTCTGGCTTGATTCGGCGTAGCTTTTGCTTGATGGGCTTAGCCTCGGGATTCAAGGGAATCCGGTGCTCTACAATGTTTGGATCTAATCCCGGCATGTCTCGGTAAGACCAAGCGAACACGTCCACGAACTCTTTGAGCAGTGCAGTCAATGCGTCTTGCTCTGTGCCGGTGAAGAAACTTCCGATTTGCGTCTCTTTTGGCTCTTCAGCAGTTCCCAAATTCACTTTGGTTAAAACCTCCTCGACAGCTTGGGCTCGGTTTTTCTCTCATTTGACAACATGCTTAAAGAGGTGCTTAATGTATTGTTCGTTTAATGTGTCTACTTCTTTATCAAGTTAATCATTATTAACTGTTTGTGTGTTAGTTAATTTATCAGTTGTTAAAGATGCAATGAGAGGATACTCGGAAAGATCGAATCATTCATTAAGAGCATATGGGAATACATTATTGGCAATGAGTTCGTAATCTTCTGGCGTGAGGCCATCAGATGACTTGATAGACTCAAATTCAAAGCTAATGGACTCAGGATGAGTTTTGACACTAGACTCTAGGACTCGAGGGGTCAGACCAAGTTGTTCGATCATGTCCTTTTTGCTGGCAGTGGGTCCGGAGAAGGTGGCCCAGTTATTGAGTGGCAATGAGCTTGATAGGAAATGGGGCTTGAAGGGCTTTATGTCACCGTTCCCGATCATTGCTATCACAGAGTTATCAGAAACAAAATCGATTAGATCTGGCATCTCGATTTCTTCTTTGAAGAGCAGGTGGAGCAGTGGTTCGTCCCAAGCATCGTCTGCGGAGTCTTTTGCTTTTGTCTTGGGCATTACTAGCTCGAATGCAGACTCGTCCCGCTTGTTGAGGGCAGGAGTATTGACAGAGAGTTTTTCGAGTTCTTCCGCCAAAGAGGGAGTTTTCCCGAACCAAAATTCGTTGTGAATAGTGGTGGTCGTGGATCCCGGCAGAGGCGGTGTGTCGAGAAATGCTCTTCGGACGGGATTTGGGTTGAGGCCTCTGAATCTTGCCAGGTTCTGCTGAAGCTTGTCCATGGTTGTAGGCCAGCTTTGTTTGGCGCTGATCAGCTCTGTTCCCTTTTCTGGATCTTCTTCCAAGTTGCCGGCCTTCTTTGTGAAGTACTTGGTCATGTCGAAGTTGTAAGGACGAAGATCAGAGATTGCGTGCAAGCCTCTTTTGTTATCTGTGGAGCGTTTTCGTGCAGCTCGCTTGTCCTCCGCAATGTGTTCGGGAGTGGGAATGTATCCCAGGCCGTGCAGGGTATTCTGTTCTTTGATATTGATGATCTGTTGGGTGCCCTGATGGCTGAGCCCCGGGATGTAGTTCATGTGCTTCATCATTTTCATCGGGGGAGGGATCTTGTCCCAAATCAAAGGCAGGTCTATGTGGCACACTTGGGCCTTTGGGCTTTCGATGGTGAACCCTGTTAGCATCATGCCATCATCGTCGGGTTTGATCTCTAAGACCGGGACGCCGTTTGTGTCGGTCCTTTCGGTGACTACGCTATCGCCGTAGATGATGGTAAGATCTGTTCCGTGAACGAACTTTACGCACTGATGGAGAGTGGATGCCACCCCATTGATCTGGTGTAGCCAAGGGCGTCCCAAAATGGCAGTGAATGTGATCGGGATGTCGATGACTTGGAAATCCGTCGGGACCATTTGTTTTCCGAACCACAGGTTCAAGGTGGCTATTCCCAAGACTGGGCGGGATGTTGAGTCGTATGCCTTGATTGCCTGAGTCGAGGGCTTTAGATCAGTTGCTTTGATCCCTAGCAAATCCATCATTTTGGCTGGAAGGACGTTCATGGATGATCCTCCATCTACCAAAACCCGTGGGAGACGACGCTCGTCCAGTTGAACTGTTATGTAGAGAGGCTCATTGTGGTCAGCCCCAAATTTTGGAAGGTCGAGCTCTGTGAAAGTGATGATATTGCTGTAATTAATGTTGCCAATCATCTGAACTGCTTCATCAGGTGTCACTGTGATGGGAACCATGGTCTGGGCCAGGCTTTCTTCCAACTTGAGCTTGTGCGGGTAAGATGAAGTGAGTAAGGACCAGAGTGAGATGTTAGCCTGAGTGCGCTTGAGCTGTGTCAAGACAGGATCTTCAGCCTTTGGGTCCAAGATTTCAGCTTCTTTGGCGTAGGGTCCCTTTTCAGTTCGTGGCTCAGGTATGGCTGGCCTTTTGTCTGTCCGTGGAGGATTCACTGGGATTTGACCGGAACGTGTCAGAACATTCACCTCTGGACTTATGGTTTTGCTTGTCTCTCCCATTTCTGTAGTGGGAGGAGCCTGATTGGCGTAAGGCCAGACTGCGCATTTCAATTCGTTCACCGTCATGGCTTTTACTGAAGCATCAATAGTGGCTTTGAGATCTTCCCAAGACAGGGGTTGGATTATCTGGACCTTCGGGCCTTCGGTGGCGGTGCGAAGCTCGTCCCAGCTGATCATGGAGCAGACGTTGCCATGGCCTTGTGCAGAGCTAGGCTTGCTGGAGTAGATGACATAGTAGTCAAACTTTCCTGAGGGTTCTCCAAGGGTTCCGACTGTGGGATCACCGGATTCATACCTCTTCTTCAGTTTTTGTTGAGAAGATAGCTTCTTCTTTCTTCGAGGACGGCCCTCATTCATTTCATCCTGGAATTCCATTTCCAGACAAGCACTGCAATCGCAGACGTCCCACCAGATGTGTTCGTTGTTCGGCGGTGGTACCGGGACCTCAGGAGGCTGGATGGGCAGGCTTTCCTCTGGAAGGTCTTGTGGCCTTACGTCATAACTGCATGGCTCGTATGAGGGTAACAGGTTGACTTCTGGGAAACAATGAGAGATGTTAGAGGCTGTAGGAGCAGTCATGACTTGGGAAGCCCCAGGTAGTTGGGTGGCTAATGTTCCGAAGTGGTGCATGGCACCTTCGATCCAGGCTTGTTGCTCACCTTGACGTTTCTCAATAGCCGTGAGGACCTGCCAAACTTCTTCCAATGTTGGGAAATTTCTTGGGGGTATGGTCCCGTTTTCATCGTTGTTATCCACTGATTTGGCCATGGGGAGTTGACGGACTGTCCTGGTGACAGAGCTGGGAAGGAGGTAGGACCTTGCTGTTTTGACACTGGTGTTAGTACCCGGTCCGAAAAAAGGGACTGAAGTGCAATTCGGGAAAATTTGGGACTAAATTGGAATTTGGAAGCTTTTTGGACCAAATTGGAATTTATGGAAAATTCAGGGACTAAACGGGAAATATGGAAATTTTGGACGAATTTGATATATAAAAATTCCTGGGATTAAATGAAAGATAAAGTCCCAAAGAGCGAAGTGCAAAAGAAGTCATTAAAGTGGTCAAAATGGACTTGGAAATAACAGAGACGAAACGGATATTTATGGTACTAAATTGTGTCCAAGGTTTGCTGTAAGTGGCCGAGCTTGCTAGGCCAAGAACTTCAAGGTGGCCGGCCAGGAGAAAATGGTTAGGGCCATTCTAGGCCAATTTGGGCCATCTGGGCCAAGCTTAGAATTAAATTGGCCGATCGGCCCTTCTCTCTACTTATGCCGATCGGCTCTTTGTGGAGATAAGCTTTACGCCGCCCGAACCTAATTCCTAGTGCCGATCGGACCTTATTTTTAGGGCCGATCGACCCTTTATTTTGTGCCGATCGAACCTTATTTTTAGGGCCGATCGACCCTTTATTTTGTGCCGATCGAACCTTATTTTTAGGGCCGATCGACCCTTTATTTCGGTCCAGCCCAATTACCGAAACACTATAAATAGGGGTGCCCGGCTCCCATTCTCAACACACAATTTACTCGGGAGAAGCGAGATTACACTTGCTTTACCCACAGTTTTTCTTACTCTCTTCGAATCGCCCTAGATTCGACCTCAAAGTCTTGCTACAATTGGTAAGACTCTTTTTAATATTTTTGTTCTTTATTATTATTGTCTTTATTATTATTATTGTTTGCATGCTTAGTATATTTTAATTGCTTTATTTCTTGCTTATGTCATTTATGCTAGATTTAGGGTTGTTTTAATATATTTAAATATGTAATAGCCGAGGATGATCAAACCCAATGGATCTAGGAACTATTTCTTTCCTTCCACCTTAGTTATAATTGTCCCATGATCAACAATCCCCCAAGGATGAACGTTGATTAGTGCACCTTCCGGGGGCCTAACTCAAAGGTTCTAGGGTGTGATCATCAATTAATTCTTTCTCTCCCCTCCTCCTTATGCATGATCCCGCTTCTTCTATCTATTCCCGTAAACACCGCACACAACCAACACCCCATATGCTAGAAAGACCGATCCGTCGGGCAATAGGAGTGATAGCGTTTCTTCTTCTGTTGTAACTTGACCCCCGAACCCAATTACATGTTTAGCCTTTTTTCAAAGCTTTGGGCTATATCAAAGTGGCGTGGCGACTCTCAAAATTAAACTAATATTTTAATATGGTTTAAATCGAGTGTCACTAAATGAATATCCTATTTCGATCCGACTTTATATAATTAATTTATTTCAAACTTCCGAATGCGCGTTGCATCGGGACGGGGTATTCACAGTGGCGACTCTGCTGGGGACTGTTTTGAAATCTTTTCAAACTAAGTGGGTCAGACTTTCGTTTTCTTGTATGGTGTTGTATTTTTACTTCCTTTTTCTTTTTCTCCTATTCTTAACTGTTGCATTGCATGCATGCATCTCATAAAAAAAAAAAAATCTTTCTCTTTTTTCTTAAAAAAAAGAATTAGACTTTTTACCTCACACTACCACTAGAGTCCGTGTCACACTGCACAGCTACCCCTTAACCCTTCGGAGAAGCCAAAGTGCGGGAAGTGTGGTGATCATGTTGCCTCCCTTCCGAGTCTCACTTGGCCATCCACTCATCAGTGCGCTTCGGCTGCACGGTGGGAGCCTGAAATCTAACCCTTGTGTCACCCACTTTGCTAAGAATACACTCCTTGTGACCGGTTGGTTTGACTAGCTTTTTCATGTAGACAATTAATAAGGTCTTTATGTTGAGTCACTACGAATCAGTGATAAGTCAAGATCTATAGAGAGAAAAGAGCACAAAAAATTTGATTTCCTTTTAAAGGATGTGCCATGTAAGGTCGAGTGCTTGTTAAAAGATCTTGTCTTATCATAGGTCTGTAGTACTTCCCATAAATATCATCTTAAATGTCTATATGAGACGGTTAGTCGTTAGGATCCACCACTTTAGGACCTTTAGTTAGTTGCGAAAAAGGGGTATCCCTTCCAACCAAGAGTAGGTTCTATAAAATAGAGGGCTTTTTTTGTAAATAAGGTGCTTAACTACTCCTCATTTCTAGGACCCTTCGAGGTCCGCTCCTCATTTCTAGGACCCTTCGAGGTCCGCTCCTCATTTTTAGGACCTTCCGAGGTCCGCTCCTCATTTTTAGGACCTTCCGAGGTCCGCCCTTCACTTCTAGACCCTCCGAGGTCCACTCTTCATTTCTAGGACCCTCCGAGGTCCGCTCTTCATTTCTAGGACCCTCCGAGGTTCGCTCTTCATTTTTAGGACCCTCCGAGGTCCGCTCTTCATTTCTAGGACCCTTCGAGGTCCGCTCCCCATTTCTTGGACCCTTCAAGGTCCGCTCCCCATATCTTGGACCGTTCAAGGTCCGCTCCCCATATCTTGGACCGTTCAAGGTCCGCTCCTCATATCTTGGACCGTTCAAGGTCCGCTCCTAATATCTTGGACCGTTCAAGGTCCGCTCCTCATATCTTGGACCGTTCAAGGTCCACTCCTCATATCTTGGACCGTTCAAGGTCCGCTCCTAATATCTTGGACCGTTCAAGGTCCACTCCTCATATCTTGGACCGTTCAAGGTCCGCTCCTCTTATCTTGGGCCGTTCAAGGTCCGCTCCTCATATCTTGGACCGTTCAAGGTCCGCTCTTCTTCTCTTGGACCCTTCAAGGTCCGCTCCTCTTCTCTTGGACCCTCCAAGGTTCACTCCTCTTCTCTTGGACCCTTTAAGGTCCACTCCTCTTCTCTTGGACCCTTTAAGGTTCACTCCTCTTCTCTTGGACCCTTTAAGGTCCACTCCTCTTCTCTTGGACCCTTTAAGGTCCACTCCTCTTCTCTTGGACCCTTTAAGGTCCACTCCTCGTCTCTTGGACCCTTCAAGGTCCACACTCCTCATATCTTGGACCTTTCAAGGTCCGCTCTTCTTCTCTTGGACCCTTCAAGGTCCACTCCTCAATTTAGGACCCTTCGAGGTCCACTCTCTCTCTCTAGGACCATTAAAGGTCCACCCTTCCACCTGAGACTCTTCGAGGTCCACCCCTCGTCTCTTGGACCATCCATGGTCCATTCCTCTACCTTTGACCACCCACGGTCTACATCCTTCAAGTTAGGACCCTTCAAAGTTCTACCTCTTATCTCTTGAACCATCCGCAGTTTGCTCCCTTAGCCTTAAAACCATCCATAGTTTAGATCCTTTATCTCTAGCACCCTTCAGCCAAAGACCCACCTAGATCAAACCTCTCTCGACCCATATAGATCAAACCACCATCTAGGGCCTACCTAAGCCAACTTACCAAGTCCGATTAGCTCGTCTAGATCACCCTCACTTATATTTGACCAAGGATCGAGTCATCTTCCTCTCCTTTTTTTCACCAAACGGACTCTTTTACATTCATCCTCTCTCTTTCTCTAAACTTAACCCTGGTTGTATCATCAATCGGGGCCCCCTCGAACTACGGTGACCTGAGACTCATACCTTAAATGGTAAGGGTTACGTAGGCAACTTCAGCCCGGTCAAACTCAAAATTGTGGAGGTCAAATATTTTCTCAAGGATGCCTTAAGATTAATTGTGAATCTAATTCAACTCATTGGTTTGACTCCGCCATATGTTCTTACAGAATTCCACATCATGTCTCTGGAGAAAAGCATTGAAGCCCTCAAAGAAGTCTCAAACATGAGGTTGGGAGTGATCAACCTCCTCAAAGACATGCATGAAATTGAGCAGCATCATTTGTCCTACATTCAAGAATACTTGAGAAGAGTTCCTCCTCCTGTTCAATTCCGGGGTCCCTATCATCCACATGCTTATGGTTCCCCTTATGGTCCTACACATCAGAATTTCTCATTCAGGATACCTGCTGTGGCCACCAACCAACTAAAGGCATCAATACCCGAGAAGAAGATCAACAAGGAACATTTTGATGATTTAGGAATGCCTGTGGGTGAGTTCTTCGACATTTTGATGGGAAAGAACTTGATCAAGCCGCTCGAGAACTACAAGCCTATTAACCCAAGGGAAGACTTAGATACATCCAAGTTTTGCAGATACCACAAGTACGCTGGGCATACCACTGACAAATGTGTGCAACTGAAATGCTCAATTCAAAGATTGATCAACCAAGGGAAGACCCAAGGCCTCATTAATGAAGAAACCCTCGTACTTCAAGGAAGGATTTAGATTCATTCAGTCTTGTAGGTTCTAGTGTGTCTTTCTTACTTCCACTTTGGGCATTGATATGTAATGTCCACTTTAGATTAGTTGCTTCAATAATAAAAGAGTCTTTCTTTCTTTTCTCTCTAGACTTGAGACATAATCTCGCATTACCTTCAAGAAGAATTGTTTTATTTATAATTATCACTTGATTGCTAATTTCACTGATTAACCCACCGGCTAATAAAGTAAACAATGAATGAATGCTTTGATTGGAGTAAACAACTCACCGTCCCTTCCTTATATACACCATCTCTATACATCCCTCTCTCATACACTCTACCCATACTCCACCATATACTTTCCATACACTATCGCCAGACCCTCTCCTTGTACACTCCCCCTATGCTCCCTCGAGCCTACACTTCCCCAAATACACTCTCCCCCACTTGACCTCCTTTCCATATGGTCAAGACAAGCACAAAGACCGTTGTTGCTCATCATCAGAAAATAGCTGCTCACGCCACTGCAATTTAAAGAAGATGCAAGGAGTTGTTCCTATCCTTCACAAGTGCTGCATGAATATCAACTTGGGGCTCACCAACCCCCCAATCTCGCGTCTCCTCTGATTTTCCATTCGATCGATAAGCTTTCATTGAATATGCTCACATATCTTTCTTATGGTCCGAATACATTCTGCCTTACTTAATAAGTCGGTTAAATGAGTTTGCATTTATTTTAAATACTCTTTTGAGAATGCCATCCAGTAGCGATTGAAGCTTAAACCTCTCACCATAGGAAGCCATAACCTTATCCTCACTAAATAATACCCTTTCATTTCAAGATCGACAAGTTTTGAGACCCTAAGGAAGAAGCCCATACTAGGGGCTCCCTCGACTCACAAAGGAAGTAATCACCTCCAAACCCAAGAGGGAAAAGGTAAAACCATCCTAAGGCATACACTAGGGGCTATCGCGAGCAAACAAATCCAAAGGCTTTTCTCGATAAGAGGGTGTTTAAAAAAAAAAAAAAAAAAAAAAAAAAAAAAAAAACCTTCATCACCCCGAAGTGAACCTCCCAAAGGTTGTGAAAACGAGATATCGAGTGAAGGTCCTATCGTGATCAAGTTACCTGCTGAAATCACAACAAACTCGCGAGAAGAAGCAACAAAAATTCCCTCTTGGACAAATCCCGTAAACCAATTCCAAAGTCCATCCTCTCACTTTTAGAGGATTCCATCACCACCCTTGACCTTATCAAAATCAAAGTTAACCTCACTCTTAGAGGTTCTGAAGAAGCAGCAACAAGAAAATCCCTTCACCTTAGAAATTCCAAACACATCCCTCAAGCCAACCTCTCAGCAAATGGCCCAGCCGACCTCTCACTTTAAGAGGTCATCATCCAATGGTCGATCGCAACCCAAAGACCAGCTACAACCGCTACCGGATGGCATTCTCAAAAGATTATTTAAAAGAAATGCGTATTCAGATTTTTGAGTCATTTGTTATCCTACGTGAGCATATTACATATTCTCTCAAAAGTTTGGGAACTCGTCCTATTCTTGAAATTCGTTCATTCGACTCCTCACACTGTCTGCAAAAGTCTCACTGGGGCTTTGCATCCGTGCCTCTCAGCGGCACTCCGGTAAAAGCAAGGAGACACGCGCCAGGGACTACTCCCCTCGGCTTGCGAGAACAAAGGAACAAAGAATCTTCACTTGAAGGAATGAAAAAATCTTTGGGTTATAATCAGTCAATTCCCACCTTTTCTTCCACCCCAACCCTTTTTCTATTTTTCATTCTTTCCCATGAAGGAGATCAATGCAACGGCAGCCCGCACCACAATTACCACCGAACAGAGCAGCAAGCAACAACGGAACATCCTTCTCCTTCTAAAGACAAGCCAGATTTCACCTTCAAATCAAAACATTCATTTGTTTACCTATATAATTGGAATTTTATAAACCAATCAGTGAGGTCCATTCACGAGCAATCAAGATATAATCCTGAATAAAATAATTCTTCAAATGTCTCGACAAGTCTTCTTTTTCTACATCATAGGAAAATAGAGCCAAACACCGTCTTTCTGTCTACAGGGGCTTCCATACACTTTTCCACACCTTGTGATGCTTATACTCTCCCAAAAGAGTCAAACCCAAAAGCGAAAGTGTCATACACGAACTCGGGATCCATTCCCACCTTCGAAAAAATGCGCCCCTGCACATATACATTTCCAAGTCTTGTCCAGCGACTGATTGACCATTGTTCGAAACGAGGGGTCGCCCCCGTGGCCGCAAGATGACTCTGTCTGCAAATAGGGATGCATTGAATCTCTCCAAGCTGGGGCTTTTGTTAAGCTGTTCTCTCAGGCTCTCTTCAGGTTTGCTCCGCATCATCAACTGGGGCTTCGCCATTCCCTTCAGGTTTGCTTTGCATCATCAACTGGGGCTTCGCCATTCATCATCAACTGGGACTTCGCCAAGGTCACTTCATCAAACATGGGGGGCTCCCCTCAACAAAAATGGGTCGACAAAGGGCTCTAACAAAAATCGGAGCTCCAATGAAGTCATATCTAGCATGAAGGGCATCCCTTGTCATCAAGATCAGCATGTGGCAAACTCTTTGAGTTAGTTAGAAACATGATTAATCATAAGACCTCTTTATCAAAATAACATGCTTTCAAAATGCTATCCTCTTTGGCACCTTGGTCTCCACAAATTTTCAAACTCTTCAAGTCTATCAAAGACACCTCTCTCTCAAGATGACTCGGCCCTTATCTCTGGACACCAAACTTACCTAATCCCACCTTCTATCATCGACACTTACTCGGCCTCGCCTAGTTTTTCTGCTCAAACTGCCTTGTTTAGACTTACCACAAATGTAAAACCCTAGCCTCAAACCTAGGTGACAAATACCTCTCTAAACCCTAGCCTCAAGCCTAGGTGACAAATACCCTTCTGAACCCTAGCCTCAAGCCTAGGTGACAAATATCCTTCTAAACCCTAGCCTCAAGCCTAGGTGACAAATATCTTTCTAAACCCTAGCCTCAAGCCTAGGTGACAAATACCCTTCTAAACCCTAGCCTCAAGCCTAGGTGACAAATACCTCTCTAAACCCTAGCCTCAAACCTAGGTGACAAATACCTCTCTAAACCCTAGCCTTAAGTCTAGGTGACAAATACCCTTCTAAACCCTAGCCTCAAGCCTAGGTGACAAATACCCTTCTAAACCCTAGCCTCAAGCCTAGGTGACAAATACCTCTCTAAACCCTAGCCTTAAGCCTAGGAGACAAGACTCCTCTCTAAGCCTTAGCAATGATTATCCCAATCTTTTAATCGCTTGGTTCTTCGGCTCAGGAAGCCATAATAATCCCAATCAATTCACACAACTATTCTTCATCAGTAAACAGTAGCCTAAGTCCTTTGGCAGCTACAGTTTCCCGCATTTTAGAGGTCTATCCTCCATTTCAAAGGGTCCGTCCCGCATCTTCAAAGGGTCCGTCCCGCACCTTCAAAGGGTCCGTCCCGCATTTCAGAAGGTCCGTCCCGTACTTTCAAAGGGTCCGTCCCGCATCTTCAAAGGGTCCGTCCCGCACCTTCAAAGGGTCCGTCCCGCATTTCAGAGGTCTATCCTCCATTTCAAGGGTCCGTCCCGCATCTTCAAAGGGTCCGTCCCGCATTTCAGAGGTCTATCCTCCATTTCAAGGGTCCGTCCCGCATCTTCAAAGGGTCCGTCCCGTACTTTCAAAGGGTCCGTCCCGCATCTTCAAAGGGTCCGTCCCGCAGAAGTCAAACTCTCACAAAATCTTTGGGTGACTCCCCGTACAGTCAAATCTTTGGGTGACTCCCCGGACAGTCAAATCTTTGGGTGACTCCCCGTACAGTCAAATCTTTGGGTGACTCCCCGTACAGTCAAATTTTTTGGGGTGACTCCCGCAGAAGTCAAAATTATCAAATCTTTGGGTGACTCCCCGTACAGTCACGTACAGTCAAATCTTAGGGGTGACTCCCACAAAAGTCAAATATTTGGCTTTTGATTCCCACACAGTTTTTTCCCACATTGCCCCATACACTTTCTCTCAGTACGCGAATCAAGACTAAACTTGGTTTATTTGCACAACACACGGAGAAATCAAGACTACACTTGATTTGTTCCATCACACACAATTTTCAAGGGGAAAAGTCAAGACTATACTTGAATTTCCTTTCCACACATTATCTCACAACATATCTTCACACGGAGAAATCAAGACTACACTTGATTTGTTCCATCACACACAATTTTCAAGGGGAAAATCAAGACTATACTTGAATTTCCTTTCCACACATTATCTCACAACATATCTTCACACGGAGAAATCAAGACTACACTTGATTTGTTCCATCACACACAATTTTCAAGGGGAAAATCAAGACTATACTTGAATTTCCTTTCCACACATTATCTCACAACATATCTTCACACGGAGGAATCAAGACTACACTTGATTTGTTCCATCACACACAATTTTCAAGGGAAAAATCAAGACTATACTTGAATTTCCTTTCCACACACACAACATATTTTCCCACGGAGAAGGCAAGACTATACTTTATTCTCCTTTCCGTACATCTCTCAATATTATTCGAATCGCCCTTAGATTCGATCCTCAAAGCCTTGCCAGAAATCGCATCTTTGGCTTGAGACGCTGCACGTCCGCCACTCTCGGGTACTAAACGCCCACGTTTTCGAACTACGACTTGGCTTGATTCCTCTTGGGATACGTAGGTAGCCCGACGTGGGTTCAGCCACTTGACCTACCTGGTCATCCTTTTGCGACTCAGCTCAAGTCCAAAAACCTCACATCCGCAAGCTCACCATTTCACCTCCTGAAATCCCTTTTTTCAGGACGGATCCTATTTTTTATCGTCGACCCTACTTGTCTTACAAGAAGCGTCACCGAGGGGCTACTGTTAGTACCCGGTCCGAAAAAAGGGACTGAAGTGCAATTCGGGAAAATTTGGGACTAAATTGGAATTTGGAAGCTTTTTGGACCAAATTGGAATTTATTGAAAATTCAGGGACTAAACGGGAAATATGGAAATTTTGGACGAATTTGATATATAAAAATTCCTGGGATTAAATGAAAGATAAAGTCCCAAAGAGCGAAGTGCAAAAGAAGTCATTAAAGTGGTCAAAATGGACTTGGAAATAACAGAGACGAAACGGATATTTATGGTACTAAATTGTGTCCAAGGTTTGCTGTAAGTGGCCGAGCTTGCTAGGCCAAGAACTTCAAGGTGGCCGGCCAGGAGAAAATGGTTAGGGCCATTCTAGGCCAATTTGGGCCATCTGGGCCAAGCTTAGAATTAAATTGGCCGATCGGCCCTTCTCTCTACTTATGCCGATCGGTTCTTTGTGGAGATAAGCTTTACGCCGCCAGAACCTAATTCCTAGTGCCGATCGGACCTTATTTTTAGGGCCGATCGACCCTTTATTTTGTGCCGATCGAACCTTATTTTTAGGGCCGATCGACCCTTTATTTTGTGCCGATCGAACCTTATTTTTAGGGCCGATCGACCCTTTATTTCGGTCCAGCCCAATTACCGAAACACTATAAATAGGGGTGCCCGGCTCCCATTCTCAACACACAATTTACTCGGGAGAAGCGAGATTACACTTGCTTTACCCACAGTTTTTCTTACTCTCTTCGAATCGCCCTAGATTCGACCTCAAAGTCTTGCTACAATTGGTAAGACTCTTTTTAATATTTTTGTTCTTTATTATTATTGTCTTTATTATTATTATTGTTTGCATGCTTAGTATATTTTAATTACTTTATTTCTTGCTTATGTCATATATGCTAGATTTAGGGTTGTTTTAATATATTTAAATATGTAATAGCCGAGGATGATCTAAGGTTTCGCCCTAAGAAACCCAATGGATCTAGGAACTATTTCTTTCCTTCCACCTTAGTTATAATTGTCCCATGATCAACAATCCCCCAAGGATGAACGTTGATTAGTGCACCTTCCGAGGGCCTAACTCAAAGGTTCTAGGGTGTGATCATCAATTAATTCTTTCTCTCCCCTCCTCCTTATGCATGATCCCGCTTCTTCTATCTATTCCCGTAAACACCGCACACAACCAACACCCCATATGCTACAAAGACCGATCCGTCGGGCAATAGGAGTGATAGCGTTTCTTCTTCTGTTGTAACTTGACCCCCGAACCCAATTACATGTTTAGCCTTTTTTCAAAGCTTTGGGCTATATCAAAGTGGCGTGGCGACTCTCAAAATTAAACTAATATTTTAATATGGTTTAAATCGAGTGTCACTAAATGAATATCCTATTTCGATCCGACTTTATATAATTAATTTATTTCAAACTTCCGAATGCGCGTTGCATCGGGACGGGGTATTCACAACTGGGATATGGGTTCCCGGGTACTCTCGACCACTCTCTGTTAGCTGGAGGGGGGATGGGCAAGGTTTAGACACAGGAATGGCCTAACGGGATAAAAGGGGGAAAGCTCACGTGGCATGCGGTTTCCGTTTCTTTTATTTTTGATTTTTTTTTTGTTGTTTTAATTTACTTAAAACATGTTTTCTCAGAATCCTAGGTAGGTTGGAAAAGATTGCTCTTCTTTTTCGCAACTATGCTAGATCACAGGTCGGTGGAGACCATACGTGCGGCTATAAGTCCCTCGTTTTGCACCCGTATTTCGACATCCCGGGGTGGATAGCCCCCGGGCGAGGGTCCTATAGTGCAAGCGGTTTCCACCGGCCTAAAAGAAAAATCGAACCTAAGGACCGAGCTGTCATGTTCATTTTGATGCGTTAGCCATGTGAATAGTGAACCGAGCCGGCCACTAAGTCAAGATCGGAGTCAAGAGTTCGGCATGACCTCTCTTTACCTTGCTTGCGCAAGGGATACCGACGTTAGGCGTTAGTCCGGTCATATTGTCATGGCGACGTATCAAAGGCGTGATGACATGGTGTCATGTGAGCATGGATGTATATCCGGATGGAACATCGTCTGGGTGTAGCTTCGGAAATCAAGATCAGGTCAAGATTTTAGCATGACCTTTCATCGCTTTGCTTGCGCAAGGGATCTTGAGTTCCGTGCCTTGACTCAGAAAAATGGCCGGCATGGTATATGTATCCAGGCTGTATGACACGGACTGGGTAAAAACCAACCGAGTCTGGACAGAGTGTGACTCAAGACTCAAACGTGCAGGGTTGACGCTTGGCTAGGATGGGATGTTTGGAATGATCCTGTGCGCGTCCAAGAGGCCTAGGAAGACCAAACGGACTGCAACTGAGACCACTCCAGGTTGAGGGTTGTAGTGTGCAGTGTATCCGAGGCAGCAGTGCGCGTAGCGTGCGGTGTAACCGAGGCAGCAGTGTGAGTAGAGTGCGGTGTAACCGAGTGTGAATGTGTGCCCCAAATTTTTGTTTGTTGGAATTCACGCGAGTTTGAAGACATCCGTGTTATTTGAAAAACGGAGTCGCCACGCCATTTTGATTACCTCAAAACTTTGAAAAAAAGGTTTTATGGGTTCGGAGGTTAAGTTACCCCTTGGGAAGAACGTTTGGCGTTCACCCAAAGTGCCTTGCCGGAGCAAGTCTCCCAAGATTTCATTAATCGTGATTGTTTGCGTGCTTTCTTTGTGTGCATGTGTTTGAGAGTAAGGGGGGGAATGTCCCAAGTTATCTTCCGGACGTACAAACCATTTGTTGGTTGTCGCTCGGGATTCCTTGGAATTTTATGTATTTGGGATTATGATCCCGTCCTCATCTTATGACTTGTGATCATCGCATTTTAACCTCGGGACCCTCGGGACTTGCGTGATCGAGAGAATGACTCTCTTTTGGTCAAAGATGAGGTTCTTTAGGAAGGAATGTCCTTAGCCCATCAATCCTACGCTTTAAGACGGTCGAGCTCGTATTGAGGCTTCATACTCATTCTTAAGCGATAATCGGAGATATAGGGTTCAAGGTTATCCTTTTCCTAAAGAAATCATGAACCTTTAATGGAAGGAACGATGCAAAGATGAGAACTTTTACACCGGTCCGTTCCAAGGTTGGGGGAAAGGGGAAATGCATGATGAAAAATGACTCTTTAATGAAAAGATGACATTTTCGTTTTAGCAAATGATGCTTTTTTTTGATTGAAAGAAATGATCTTTATGCAAGTGATGCGTAAAGATAGGATTTTCATGCAAATGATGCATTGAAAAGGGGTTTTGATTGCAAAGGATGCATTTTTATTGGAAAAGACTTGATCTTTATATGCAAATGATGCATAAAGATAACATTTTTATTGGAAAATAGGGGTTTTAGGTGCAAAGGATGCACCTTTATGAAAAAGACTACATTTTTATGACAAATGAGGTCTTAATGCATGCAAAAGGGGAAGGGGGTGATAAAGAAATGATCTTTATGAATAAATGCCAAGTCCCAAGCAAGATATATGAATGCAATGAGCAAGTATATCAATTAAAATGCAAGGTTAGGGCGTGCGAGGTTACCAATCGTTTCCTTCGCTTCTTCGGACGGAGCTAGGAGGAGAGGTTCGTCTTGGGTCTTCAAGGAGGAGGGAGATGGCTTCTTGAGCTTCTTCTTCGCCTTCTTGAGCCTTCAAGGGTGTTCTTCACGTCTTGATTATATTGCTATGGAGTGAGTGTGTTTTTGTTGTTGTTAATTGTTGTGTTGAAATGGGTAGAGGAGGGCTCTATTTATAGGCAGTCTGGATAAGGCTAATGAAGCCGTGCGGCATGAGGCAGCGAGCTAATGCAGCCGTGCGGGCTTATCCATTGTGACTCAGCATTCTAGAACCATGCAAGGTGGCATTATTCTAGAACCTTCTCCCTAATTAAGAAAAACGTGTTTTCTTAATTAGGAAGGCTCCCTACAGCCCTAATTTTAATTTGGGACTGCTCCAGGACATTTCCGGAACACTAGGAAGGTCCGGGGAATTACCGGAAAACTTACCGAAATTGCCGGGAAATTTAACCGGAAGGCATGAGCCAGATTTGGGTACTTACAGAAGCCCCTCGGCAACGTCACTTGCAAGGCGAGTGGGGTTGTCGATAGAAAAGGATCCGATCTGGCGAATGCCGAGACGGATTGGGTGACCAAGGCGGTCGAGTGGCTGAACCTTTTGGAAGGCTACCTACGTATCCCGGAGGAATCAAGCCAGGCCGTAGTTCGGAATTAGGATCCGCTGGGGAAGGAAGAAGAGAAACTGGTCTCTTGCCGGGGAAAAAGAAGAGAAAATGACCTAGGAGATCAAGCAATTGATCCTACTGGGGATATGCTAGGAGTGACCCAGGTGGTCGGATATCTGAACTTCTATGAGGGGGCGCTTTATCACTGAGGAGTGACAAAGAAACAGGGTGACCAAAGTGGTCGAATGGCTGAACCTTTTATAAAAGGCTACCTACGTATCCCGGAGGAATCAAGCCTTGATCGTAGTTCAAGCATCACTAGATAGTTAGGAACGATGTCTAGGATCCTTGAGATTTTGACAATTCGGAGGCTGTCACCTGAAGAAGCTAGAGCTTATGGCGCTATCTCTTTATGACGGAGATAGAGGTAACTTAAGTTGGGAAACTTGAGCGTACGTCACTATTCGCGGATAGAGGTAGCACAAGTTGAAATGACTTGGGCATACGTCACTATTCGCGGATAGAGGTAGCACAAGTTGAAATGACTTGGGCATACGTCACTATTCGCGGATAGAGGTAGCACAAGTTGAAATGACTTAGGCATACGTCACTACTCGCGGATAGAGGTAGCACAAGTTGGAATGACTTGGGCATACGTCACTACTCGCGGATAGAGGTAGCACAAGTTGAAATGACTTAGGCATACGTCACTACTCGCGGATAGAGGTAGCACAAGTTGAAATGACTTAGGCATACGTCACTACTCGCGGATAGAGGTAGCACAAGTTGAAATGACTTGGGCATACGTCACTATTCGCGGATAGAGGTAGCACAAGTTGGAATGACTTGGGCATACGTCACTACTCGCGGATAGAGGTAGCACAAGTTGAAATGACTTAGGCATACGTCACTACTCGCGGATAGAGGTAGCACAAGTTGAAATGACTTGGGCATACGTCACTATTCGCGGATAGAGGTAGCACAAGTTGAAATGACTTGGGCATACGTCACTACTCGCGGATAGAGGTAGCACAAGTTGGAATGACTTGGGCATACGTCACTACTCGCGGATAGAGGTAGCACAAGTTGGAATGACTTGGGCATACGTCACTATTCGCGGATAGAGGTAGCACAAGTTTAGAGTTCTGACAATTCGGAGGTTGTCACCTAGTGTTATCCCGTTATAACGGAATTAACGGAGGCGACTGGGAATAGAGCTTGATTGCTAAAGAGATAAGGGATATTTTCTGAAAAGATGTTATCTTGGTTAAAGGATAACGGGAATTGGATGCCCAAGTGGAAGGTCCAGGGGCAGGATTGTAATTTCTGCTCAGAGCGAATGAGGCCGCCCGGTATGAGATGGAGAAAAAGGAGCCGTACGGCTAGAGACCTGTTTTTTTCAGATTATTTAAAATCAGATTTGAACGGGCCATTGGCATTACATTGCCGCCCACTTCAGCCGAGAGAGAGAGAAGAGAGAGAGAATTCGAGATTTCTTCAACCCTTTTTTTTGCTTCTATTGATTGGAATGGATCCGGAGGGCAATCCCATACCGAGGCAAGCAAGAAGGAACATCTCCGCGGCTGCGAGAAGGAGGAGAAAGGAGCTCGTTCGGACGGAGAGGAAGTATGACTTCCTTACGCCTCCATCGGAGCTTTACCCGGGGAGAAGGGAGCATAAACCAACGAACCCGCGATCGGTTGGGGTAAGCATTCTCATTTTGCTCAAATCCGATGATTTTGCTTGAATTTTGAATGATTTAGGGCTTGACCCGAATTTTAGGATTTTGAATGATTTTTGAGATGCATGAACAACCTATGAGGCTAAGAATATGCATGTGCAATTTATTTGATGAAAATTATGAGAATGACTCACTTTTTTCTCGCAAAATGAAGTAAGAATGAGAATTTTTCAAAATATGAGACGGAGTTCTTGCCTTGTGCTAGAACTAGGTCAAAATTCTGATTTTCAATGAGAAAACATGATTTTGGAAGATGAAAATGATTCATGCATGCCATTTTATTTGAAAAATAATGCTTATGTGCAAAGAATTGTGATTTTGTGCTTTAGGAAAGCAACGTGCTTAAAATGACGTGTTTCAAATGATGAAAGTCACGTTTTTGATGCAAAAGATGCTAGAAAAACTTTTGTGAATGCTTTTCTTTTGAAAAATACGTGCACTTTTGTGAATATATGCATGCTTTTGAAATGAGATGAAGGACTGACGCTTCTTTTTTTGTGTGCTTGTCTACAGGAAAACAAGTCTAGAGGACCGTCCGAGATTGCAGTGAAGCTTTGGCAGAGGATGCCGGATTTTGAGAAGAATGGGGTAAATCCCAAGCGGTGGTGAGGGCTACCGGCACGGATGCATTTGTAGAGGCCATTGGCGGGGGTGTCCACATCACCTCTAAGAGCAAGGGCTTGGTCCGGGCCCTTTACGAGTTACGGTGGGACGGTACACATAGCTTTCACCTGAGTGGGAGAGGCGCGGTGACTCCTGCCCGATTTCACGGCTATTGCGGCCTACGGTTCACGGGAGGCCCGTGACTTGGAGAGACCACATTACGGCCGAGGAGTTCCGGGCTTTGGTAGGGTTTGAGCCGATTCCCAAGGGGCCGGGTATGGAGACACGGAATGTCGAGGTGGCGATTCGGACTTGCATGCGGAACTTTCTTGCTAATGATGTGGCCTTGACGGTGGCTAGAGCATTCATATGGTTGATGCTATCGAGTCACCATTTTTGCTAATTACAGGACACGGCCATGACTTGCCTCCTCGACTCTTTGGAGGATGTGGATGGGATAGGGACGGTCTCTTGGGGCGAGGCCGGATTGGCGGAGTTGTACTTCTCATTGGACATGTACAGTCGGAACAAAGCTGCTTCCATGGACTGCTTCTCATTTGCCCTTGAGGTAGTCTCCTTTTTTTTTCTTTTCCTGTCTTGAGACTTTTATAAGAGAGAGAATGACCTTTTGATGTTTTGAACGTGCAGGCCTGGTTTTGCGAGGTGATCGGGTTCTTCCCTTGGAACCCGGCGAGTGATATCACCATCTTCCCTGCTATGGTTATTTGGAGGAGATGCGAGAGATAAATTCACGGGGAAGACCCGGATTACCTTCGATTACAAAATGGTGAGGCCGGTCATCAACGAGGATGGGCACGACGGAGTGGACTTCTACCCTTGGGGCGGGTATCAGGAGATTTTCTTTGGGAGATGCCATCGAGGTGACGAGGCGGAGGAGGTGGCTCACTGGGCGACATGTGATGTCATTTACTTGGGGACCGCTTCTCGAGCGGCATGGTCATGTTCCCCCACTAGATGCCATTACTCCTTCGACCCTCCGGCACGGATCTTTGCAGCCCGGGGAGGCCGGCGGATGAGATTGAGAGGTACCGGGCGAGGTGTGGGCTGCGGAGGAGTATTTTGACATGGGTACCCCCTACGCCGTGTTTGTGGAGCGGCGCTGAGGATGCCACGAAGCTAGTGAAGGCGGCGGTCACTCGGGGATATGGGGAGGATGAGCCTGCGACCCGCCGATCCCTCCTGCGCATCTGTCCTACATGGTCCATGGAGTGCCGAGGAGGATGAGGATACTGTCCCCGATGCTAGGGAGCCCCAGTACACCTTGCCGCTTTGATAGCCTTTGTAAGTATACTCTTAGGGTCTTATTCCCTTTTTAGCTTTCAGATTTTACGCTTTTGCAATTTTACGAGATTTTTCGAGATTTTTCTCTTCTTTTCCTCGGGTTCCGGCTCGTACTTACGATAGGGTGGTCGGGCGAGAATAGGGGCTGGAAGGACATGTGCCGGTCTCTTCGAGGAAGGCGCTGCGCTTCGAAGGCGGCGGCGGATGCACGGGAGCACAGGCGCAAGAGACGGCACGTCGGGGGCACGGCGTCTACCTCATCGGCCTCGGAGTACTCTTCCCGGTGCCATGCCTCGGGGCGGGGACCCAACGCCGACATTACGGAGCGGTGGCCGAGTACGGGCACGATAATGTCCATTTGTCTGACGTGAGCGACCAGGAGGACTTGATGAGGGAGGCTAGCATTTACGAGCTGAGTAGCGATGAGGAGGAAGAAGAGTCGGAGGCCTAGGAGGTCTCTAGAATAGATTTGGAACGAAAACAAACAGTGAACAATTTTTATGCACAACTTGTTTATTTTTTGCTTTATTTGGGCGCCGATGGGGCGAAAACATTGTATTTACATTTTATTTACTTTTCTAATTTATGCTTTTTCAATTTGCATATTATCTGAGCCTTGGGGCGACTTTTTTGCTTGGAATTGGGGCTGAAACTGGGCCAAAATGATTTATAATGGTATATAAATGCTTGAATGGCTTCTGGATATGTTTTTGTATAGGTTTTGGTTGAAAAAGTGGGGTGAAAACTCCCTTGGGCAGCAACTTTGGTTCTTTGCAGAAATTTTCTGCGAGAGGGCTAATGTAGCCGTGCGGCATGGCCTTGAGGGCAAATGAAGCCGTGCGGCTAACGGTTTGTACGGCCCGGTTATTTTACGAATAAAAGCAAGGCTTGGCCATTTCATTTCATTTTCACGCTAGACTTGTCCCAATTGTTCCCGAGTATATTTTGGACCTAAAAGCACCATCTTTGAACACTTTGCGATGGAGAAGCCCGTCGGATTGCAAAGGGAAGCGAGACCATTTTCTATCCGGTCTTCAATCTTGGGCGAGATATAACTTCCAAAATCACAAGGGGCTGCTTGATTCTTCCTTCAAGATCAAATCTTTATGGCATTTGAGGATCTCCCGCCCGATTGGGACTGTTGAGAGCCGCGGCAAAGTTACAGGACGTTCGGAGACATGTTTCTTGCTTCTCTTACAACGAAATTGTCCCAACGCACGAAGACTTCAGAGCCTTGATTGGGGTCCCGAGGCGAGGCTATATCTATTCCGCTGATCGGAGACGTGCCGGTGACGGTAAAGCTTGCATCTTTTTGCGAGATTCCTTTGGGAGAGGCTGAGAGGATGATGGTAGCCCGGATAGGATTGACCTTTACGATATCCGGGCGGAGTTTGGGTCTCCGGATATGGCTGCGACCACGGTGGCTATGGATGCTTTCATTCTCTGCGTATTCTCTGTTTTGTTCAGCTGCTTGAGTCCGTGGGGATCTGTCATAGTGGCCTCTTGGACATGGTCGAGGCTGCGAGTGGGAAGGATATTGTCCGCTGGTTTTGGGAGAGACATTTCATGGGATCGATAGGATGGCTCGGGAGACCGTTTCATGAGGTCGGGAGTCCGGCTATGTTGACTTTGTGGCTGCGGGGAGAGGCTCGGGGCTTTGCACGGGGCTTTGCCGACTCGGTGCCCTTGGGTGATTTCTCGGAGAGGTGCACCTAGGCGGCGAAACGGGGGTAGGCCGGAGGCGATGATGGCTAGGCTATCCACTTCGGACATCCGTTGGTGGATACCACATTGGAGGTTGCGGACCGGGAGGATATTTCGGGAGTCTTATGTTGTGAGGGTTCCGAGGATTACGCTGGTCGTCCTTCTACATACCCTGCTTAGTATCCGGGCGGTTTGGGGCTTTACGGGGAGCCTTTGAGTGATTGGGAGGACATCCGGACCATGGAGGTGGTGTCATTGGACATGAGAGATCCGGCCCGGCTTCTCTTTCTTCTCGAGGGCTTGGACATATCTTGCTTTCCCACCCGGGGCTATCTTCGGGAGCGGGAAGAGCACCATCTTGACCACTTTGTCTACTTGGGTAGTACGAGAGGGAGATGGGAGCGACTCGGGTTATCTTGGAGGATAGACGTCGAGCTTTATTGGGAGGCGGCGCGACTCGAGTAGGACTACGAGGGAGGCGAGGCTAAGGCGAGTTGCCATAACCGGTCAGTGATTTGGTCGGAGATATGGAGGCTCGGTACAAGAGGTTGTCCAGAGGTCGCTCCTTTGGCGAGTCTCGGAGGGAGGAGGTGCGGACTCGTGCTCGGATAGAGAGCACTCATTGACACGGGGTTGGTAGAGGCTCCGGTGAGGATACCGGAGGTCGGGATGAGGGATACCGACATTATTGAGAAGAAAAGGAAGAAGACTCGACGAGGCCGAGGAAAAGGGAAGAAGAGCGAAGAAGACTCGGCGAATGACGGTGACAAGTCTTTTCTCAAGATCCTCTTATTGCCATTTGCAAACACATTAGTTTATTTAGGCATTTTGTTGTATTTTAGATCTTTTTAGCGAGGTTAGCGAGTTAAGAGGTAGACCGTGCTTGAACTCATCAAGAAGTTTTTAACTTGTAATGAACAAGGCATATTATCTTAAAAATTAATCAAGACACATTTCATGGAAATTCAAATGTCTTTATTGATTGGGACCCGTTTTATGGCGAAATACCCTTTATTATTTAGGACGCACTTCATGGAAGCTTGATTGTCCTTTATTGTTTAGACCGAACCATATATGGTAGCCTACGTTCCCCTTTTACAAGAAAGGCTAAGGGGCTCGGGTCTACGTAGTTCATTACAGTGAACCAATTTTTTTATGTGCGGCCATGTTTTTGCCTAGACCGCCCTTTTTGGGGTTTTCGGCCTAGTGGGCATTACTCTTTTTGCACTAAGATTTTTTTCTTTTTTTTTTTTTTTTTTTATATATGTGCAACCTGTCTTTTGCCTAGACCGCCCTTTTTGGGGTTTTCGGCCTAGTGGGCATTACTCTTTTTGCACTAAGATTTTTTTTTTTTTTTTTTTTTTTTTTTTATTAGACATAGTATCTTCGGAGTTTATCACCGTTGGTGGGTGGACAAAGGGATTGCCATCCAAGTACGCAAGCCTCATTGCTCCTCCCGACGGTATCTTACGCACCACATAAGGGCCGATCCGGACGGGTTCCCATTTTCCCGGGGTTGTCTGCAGTAGGGGCTTTACTTTCGGCACTAAGTCGCCCTCTTTGATGTCTACGGCCTTGACCTTTTTATCAAACGCTCGGCCATTCGCCTCAGTAGGCTCGGGTGTGTTCCATGGCTTTTAGCCTTCTCTCGTCAGCGAGGGCTAACTCATTATGCCGGCTGCGCAACCATTCCACTTCATTGACACTTTGTTTTCCGGGAGGACCCTTAATGACGGGATTTCCAACTCCACTGGTAACACTTGCTTCCATCCCGTAAGTTAGGGCAAAAGGAGTTTCTCTGTGGCTGTTACGACAGACGTTACGTAGCCCCGAGTGCTAGGTGCGGCTTTTCGGGCCAATCACGACCACGGGTGGCCATCTTCCGGATGATCCGCTCGAGTGTCTTATTAGCGGCTTCCACGGCTCCATTGGTGAGGTGCATGCGGGGACGACTTGTGGCGAGTAACTCGGTCGACGACGGCGGTCTATCGCGGTCTCCTTCGAAGTGTGACCCATTATCGAAATGATCTCGTTGGGCACCCCATATCTGCACATTATGTTTTCTTTGATGAAGCTGGGCCACTTTTAAGAAGTGAGGACCTTGTAGGACTTGGCTTCTACCCACTTGGTGAAGTAGTCGATGGCTACCAACACGAACTCGTGCCCATTGCTCCCGGTCGGGGATATTTTCCCTATCACGTCAATGCCCCAAGTTGCAAACGGCCAAGGAGTCGTCATGCGGTACGAGGTCATGAGGTGGGAGATGGTTGAGGTTGGCAAACCGCTGGCATTTGTCGCGAGGTTCGGACGTGCTTGAACACGATCTGTTTCCATGGAGATCCGGTAGAAACCCATTCGAGGATCACTTGCATCGGGGCTCGGCATTCATGTGAGGACCGCGGGGACCATTGTGGACTTCGGTCATCAACTCTCTGGCTCTTTCTTGAGTGACACATAAGAGGAGTGGTCCTTGATACCGCTTCTTATACGGGTTGCCTCCTAGAATGACATAATGAGAAGCCAACCTTTTCGGGGCTTGCAAGCTTTTGGCTCGACACCTTCTTTTGGTCTACCTTCTTCGTCTCGAAAGGCGACTCTCCGTCTTTGAGGAATTGGTAAATACTGATTGTACCAAGGTTCCTTTATAGGCTCGGGTCCCAGGTCCACTTCACAACGAGAAGGTGGGGCTTCTCTTCTACCCACTCTGAAGGGCTTTATGGCTTTTCCCTCGGGGATCTCTACCAATGAGGCTAGAGTAGCTAGGGCATCTGCGAATCTGTTCTTTTCCCTCGGCAAGTAGTGGAAAGTCACTTCTACGAACTGTCCGATCCAACTCTTCCATATGGGCATGATACCATTGTAGATTAGGGTCTACGAGTCTTCCACTTGTTGGAGACTTGGTTGATGATCGAGTGAGTCTCCGTAAACTTGAGCTCCTTGACATTTCTTTCTAAGGCGGCCTCAGGCCCGGCAATGCGAGGCTTCATACTCGGGGACATTGTTCGTGGCGGGAAAGTTCAACTTGAGGGCTATGGGGGTATGTTCATCTTTCGGATCGACCAATAGCATTCCTACACCATTTCCTCTTTTGTTAGCGGCTCAGTCAAAGAACAATTGCCATCTATTTTCGAGGCTCAACCGCAAAGATCCCTTCATCGGAAATTGGGGCTCGGGCCCTCTGTCTTCATTCTTTGGGAAGTTTGCTAGATGGTCGACAATGCTTGACCCTTGATGGCCTTTACGGTCACATAATTGATGTCGTATTCTGCCAAGAAGAAGGACCACTTCGCTAAACGCATCGAGAGGGAAGGCTTGTCAAAGATGTACTTGATGGGGTCTATTTTCGAGACCAAGTTCACAGGGTGGGCTTGCATATAATGCTTTAATTTGCCGACTACCCGGACCGATCCTGCCTGAAGTCTTTTCACATCTTTGAGTAATTGAGCTCGCTCCCTGTAGCTTCCGGTGACAAAGTAAATGGCGTTTTCCACCGAGAGTCTTTCTTTTCTGAGCAAGCATAGCCCCAACTGCCGTATGCATGACGGTGAGATAGAAAGCGAGAAGAGGCTTACGTCTATGTGGGGGCATAGTACCGGGGATGTACTAAGTATGCCTTGATGCTGGTCAAAGGCATCTTGGCATTCTTCGGTCCATTACGTGTCCACGTTCTTCTTCATGAGCTTGAAGATGGGCTCGCACATAGTGGTCAACGGATTGTGAAACGGGCGATGTGCTTGCAATTTACCCATGAAGCTCTTGACTTACATGCAGGTTTGAGGTGGCCTCATATCCATGATGGCTTTGATCTTTCGGGGTCAACTTCTATACCTCGCTCAGTGACCATGTACCCAAGCACTTTTCCCCTTGTTACTCCGAAGGTGCATTTTGGCGGGGTTTAGTCTCATGGAATGTTGTCTCAACCTCTCAAAGAATTTTCGTAGGTCAACAAAGTGTTGCCCACCTTCTCCTTTGGAGTGGATTATCATGTCATCTACGTAGACCTCAATCTCCTTGTGGATCATGTCATGAAAAAGCGCGGTCTTGCCCTTTGGTAAGTAGCCCGGCATTCTTGAGCCCGAATGGCATTCTTGTATAACAATAGGTCCCCACGGTGTGGTGAAGGCATGCTTTTCTTGGTCTTCCTCGGCCATCTTGATCTGGTTGTAGCACTGCAAAACCATCAACGAAGGATTTGACTTCGTAGTTGGCGGTGGAGTCCACCGGGATGTCTATGTTTGGCGAGAGGGTAGTCGTCTTTGGGGCTGGCCTTGTTTAGATCTCGGAAATCCACACGGCGGCGCACCTTCCCATTGGCCTTGGTTACGGTCACGATGTTGGACAACCATGTCGGGTATTCAATAACTCGATGAATCCTACCCGCAGTAGCTTCTCAATTTCTTCTTTGACCTGTAGAGACCATTCGGCTTGATCTTTCTCGGTTTACGCTGCGGCTTAGCATACGGTGCTAGAGGGATTACGTGCTCTACTATCGAAGCTGTCTAGCCCCGGCATATCCTTGTATGACCATGCAAACACGTCGACGTATTCTACGAGCGGCTCGATCAATCTGTCCCTTTCAACCCCCTGGAAGAAGCTTCCAATCTGTGTCTCTTTAGGTTCCTTAATAGTACCCAAGTTCACACTTATCAAAACCTCCTCGGCGGCTTGGGCCCGGTTTTCCTCTTTTACGAAACACCTTAAAGATTTCTTTAATGTATTGTTCGTTTAGTGTGTTTGCATCTTGTTCAAATGATTCATTATTAAGCTTGTTGTTAAGTTTTGAGTTAATTTATCATTTGTTAAGTTGGCAATAAGAGGATAATCGTAAAGATTTGTCATTTCATTCAAGATAAGGGGAAAGATGACATCGATTACATTTTCATAATCCTCGGGCGTGAGGCCTTCGGATGACTACGAGGATTGGAATTCGAAGATTCTGACTCAAGCGAAAAGACAACACGACTCTGGACCCTACGCTACTTATTGACTCGAGGGGGACTTGACAAGGTTTGGACGGGGATCTCACTCCTTCTTCTTGTTGCCACAGGGAGTAGCGATCTTGTCGGCGTTGTCATTTGATTGTGCGCTCTGCGGATCATTATTGCCTTTGTTGACACCAATTTCATAGGAAGTACTCGGGCGATGCAGCGAGAATCTCCTTTACGATCTTAACTTCATCCATTTGTACCTCAGGGCGGTAGGACCGGTTGTGCTTTCGGCATACGAGATACGGCTCTCTTCATCCCAAAAGTCTTACGGCGTGTTCACTCTTCTCTCTACCTTTTCCCAAACGGGGTTGGGAATGATCCTCGGGAGTAGTAAGAGCCATTACAAACACATTATGCTCGTCATGGGTAATGAAGGGTTACGGAGAGACTTTCATTAACATGGCTTGTTTTACTTCAAACTCGCGGTCTTCATAAGTGAGCCTTTCTTACGTAATCTTGACCATGGTTCTTGGTTCGATGTCGTAGAAAAGAGGCCGAGCTCGACAACATTAACGAAATCGATTCCGACTATGGGTCCAAACCGTCCCTCCATGGCGGCGGCATTAATCGAGATCTTTCCATTTCCCTTGTAATTCAAAGCATAAGGAATATTGAATTTCGGGATATCTATGACCTCTGGATTTCCAAAACCATTTCCATTCGTTCCTCCGAACTCGATCATGTTGACTCGATTGTTAGCGGGAAGAGGATTCTTGACCACATTGGGACCCCGAGGTGGTTCTAACTTGCCTTCTTCGACTAGGCGAGAGATCGGGAGCTTCGGGTAGGTGCAATCATTAGTGTTATGACCATGATAATTGTGAAAGCGACGGTGTTTGGTCTCGTCCATTACGATCTTGGGGTTCTGGGTTTCCGGTTTTCCAAAGGTCGATGAGTCCTTGGGCTACCAAACCGTCGAAGACCTTTTCTAGTGGCATTCGAAATCTTCGGCGGTATAGAAAGGGAGCTTTGGCTTTGCGGCGGCTTGGCTGCATTACTGTCCCGCTTTCTCATTACGAATGTAATTAACGGCGCCAATCACTTCTTTTCCTTTCACGGTGACGAGTGGGGCATTTGACACCGGTGCTTTGTAGCGATAAGAACCATTCTGTGGCCGGGGCCATATTGAAGGCATTCTCAAACTTGGTGCCGGCATTTACCATTGCCCGAAGGTCGGGATAGTAGTAATTGCCAAGTTGAACTCTTAGTTGAGGTTTCAAGCAAGATTGGAAGATCTCCATCTGTTCCTCTTCATTGAGTGGGGTCATCATTTCACCGAGCTTCCAATTCCATCTCTTGTAGAATTCACTTACTGGCTCATGCGAACGTTGTAGGGTACCACAGTAGGTCATTCCGCTGGTTTCCCAATTCAAATTGGCCTTATACTTTTCTAGGAACGCTTCTTTGATCCTGGTCCCAAGTAGCTCGGGCCTCTGGTTTCACATGCGGGAACCACCTAAGAGAGTGAACCTTTTAATGATAAGCGAAAATGATCGGCCATTTGTTCTTTGTGTACAATCTTTGGCTCTCATGGCAAGAATGTAGCTTTCAATGTGAGTCAGGGGACAATCGGTGCCGTTGAACTTTTCAATTTCGGCATTCGGAATTTTGGAGGGAGAGGGACAACTTTCTTTGGGATCGGTGATGCGGTATCTTTGTCTTCTTGGTGTCTATTTCCCCAAACTTCTCTTGCATGGACCTAACTTGTTCCATTAGCCATGCCATGTCGGAGTCGGGGGATGGTTTAGGGTTGCTTGATTCCGGAGAAGGCTTATCTGATTTGGGTGGAAGGACAGTAGGTGGCACGGTGGTAGGCGGTACCAAGGCTTGGGGATCTTTGGAGGGGAAATAAGTGTAAACTTGACCGGGTCCCGTGTTCACGTGAGGCTGGCCGGAGGCATAGGAATTAGGCTCATAATTTCCGAAGTAGGAAAAAGGATACGGAACCTCCACAGGGTCACTGTGGGCAAAGTCGGAGGTGGAAGATCTGCGTGGCGGGACATGAATTGAAAGGATCATTGAGCTGATTTTGAGGCCTAGGGAATGCACAGGATGGCCCATGCGAGGAGAGGGAGTGAATCCCATGGGGTAATGCGAGAGGCTGCGTAACCGGGATAGGCGAGGCGTTTGCTTTACGGTGATAGGGAACAAAGTCGGGTCTCATTTGAGGAGGTGAGGGTGTCGGGACCCCGATGGCTTGAGATGTTGGAAAGGATCAAGAGGGGTAATCCTGGATAAGGGATCGTATGAGGATGGAGGAGGGCATTGGTTATAGGTTGATGGAGCCGAGATGGCCGCTTCGGAGGCTCATCTTCTATCATCACCAAGGAACCGTGGGCTCGACCACTATTTGAACTCCATGACGACGAATCGCTTCAATGAGCGTGGCTTGCTGTTCCTCATGGGCCTTACGACCGTTTTCCAGGGCTAAGGTTAGTTCTTCTTCCTAGTCATCTCGGTTACCCAAACCAGATCTGTTCTCTGTCAAATCGGTCATTCTCGACTCTCGAAACCGAGGATTCTCGCGAACTATCTCGAGGATTCTGCGCTAACAAGTCGCCGACCCGGTGTTCTCACCCACTTCTTTCTCACAAGGGGAAAGGGATAGGAAAGGTTTAGACTGGGGTAGGTGTTTAGAGTCAAGGCTCGTGCAATATGCAAATTAGAATCTTCAAGTTTACTTAAAACAGTGTCTTTTATTAATATCTATTTGGTTGGAAAAGGGGTTACGCCCTTCTTTTCACAACTACTCTAGATCCCGGATCGCCGGGTTCCGTCACTACGTCTATAAGCCCCTCGTATTCCACCCGTATTTCGACCTCCTGTGGTGGATGACACGGCGAGGGTCCTATAGGGCACGCGGATCCCACCGACCGAGAGTAAAGAACGCTCCTATCGGGTCTAGCGGGTCATAGACCTTTCAACGCACGAGCGATGCGGATTATAGTCAAGGCAATACCGGAAAGTTTCGTCTCTCTCGCCTTGACGGATCTTTGATGAGTTTCGCTTGAGCGAATGACGGTTTTTTGACTTTCGGTAATGTCCGAGAATATAATAGGCATGGGTCGGGCGGCAAAAGCCGGATGACACAAAGTGTCACATTGAACTTCGTTGCATACGCAGCGCGTGAGTCGAATCGAAGTCAATGCCGGTCAAGATCTTGCCAATTTTTTTTCCTTGTCGGAATTTTGGCGTAGCTTCGCTGAGCGAAAGATCTTTTGATTTTTGGCAAAGACTCGGTCTTGACTTTTACGCATTCCGTGTGGGTCAAGGTCAATAGTCAATGTCGGAGTCAAGATCCCACCGATTTTTTCCTTGTCGGAATTTCTGCGTAATTTCGCTTGAGCGAAAATCTTGGCTTCCGTTATGAGCTAAGGCTTGACCTTTACGTGGGTATGCAACTGGGCTATATGACTTACGTACTAGACCAAAAACCAACCAAAAGTCACGGTTTTTTGAAACGTGTGACACGGATCGTGCATTGGTCGACACCGGCCGCCATGGGGAGGTCGGGATGATTCCGTGCGCGCCCGGGAGCATCGTAAGGTCAGTCTGCGATCGGCAGCTGAACCACCCTCGGGTTTGAAGGACGTGCGTGCAAAAGTGTACAGATATATCAAAGTGCGCGTAGTGTGCGGTCTCCTAAAAATGTTCCTTTGAGTTAAAACAGAGATTTTCATAAATGTGTTTTAAAGGAATGATTTTCTGGACGGGGAGAATGCAACACATAAGCACGTAAATTTTCTCGGGAGCCCTGGCCGCCATGGAGCCGAATAGCCCCAAGCCGCTAGGATCGCCAGTTAACCATGATTTTTCCTCGGTGGAATTAAAGAATCGAGGTCGCCCTGGCCGTAATCCAATGAGGATTGAGCCGCACGACCGCATGGATCAATTTTCCAGGTTCCACTCCTTTTGCTATTTTTCGGGTTGTTTCCCGTTTTCAAAGTATGCACAGATTCCAAGATGCAAATGATGCAATGCATGGTAAAGAAAGCAAGCACGATTAATGAAATCGGCGATGGGAGTCTAACCCGCTCAAAGGGAAAAGCTTTCTTCTATTTTTTTTTCAAAATTATATTTTTTTTTCGAAAAGGGATAATGGTACGTGGATTGTTAAACCACCGGTTATCCCAACTCCCACGTCAGGGAGTGTACAGGAAAGGCAAGTGATTTCCACCTATATACCAAGTATCGATTTTAGTTTGTTTTGAAAATAGAAACATTTCTCCTTTGGGATATCCCCAGCAGAGTCGCCAAACTGTGAATGTGTGCCCCAAATTTTTGTTTGTTGGAATTCACGCGAGTTTGAAGACATCCGTGTTATTTGAAAAACGGAGTCGCCACGCCATTTTGATTACCTCAAAACTTTGAAAAAAAGGTTTTATGGGTTCGGAGGTTAAGTTACCCCTTGGGAAGAACGTTTGGCGTTCACCCAAAGTGCCTTGCCGAAGCAAGTCTCCCAAGATTTCATTAATCGTGATTGTTTGCGTGCTTTCTTTGTGTGCATGTGTTTGAGAGTAAGGGGGGGGAATGTCCCAAGTTATCTTCCGGACGTACAAACCATTTGTTGGTTGTCGCTCGGGATTCCTTGGAATTTTATGTATTTGGGATTATGATCCCGTCCTCATCTTATGACTTGTGATCATCGCATTTTAACCTCGGGACCCTCGGGACTTGCGTGATCGAGAGAATGACTCTCTTTTGGTCAAAGATGAGGTTCTTTAGGAAGGAATGTCCTTAGCCCATCAATCCTACGCTTTAAGACGGTCGAGCTCGTATAGAGGCTTCATACTCATTCTTAAGCGATAATCGGAGATATAGGGTTCAAGGTTATCCTTTTCCTAAAGAAATCATGAACCTTTAATGGAAGGAACGATGCAAAGATGAGAACTTTTACACCGGTCCGTTCCAAGGTTGGGGGAAAGGGGAAATGCATGATGAAAAATGACTCTTTAATGAAAAGATGACATTTTGGTTTTAGCAAATGATGCTTTTTTTGATTGAAAGAAATGATCTTTATGCAAGTGATGCGTAAAGATAGGATTTTTATGCAAATGATGCATTGAAAAGGGGTTTTGATTGCAAAGGATGCATTTTTATTGGAAAAGACTTGATCTTTATATGCAAATGATGCATAAAGATAACATTTTTATTGGAAAATAGGGGTTTTAGGTGCAAAGGATGCACCTTTATGAAAAAGACTACATTTTTATGACAAATGAGGTCTTAATGCATGCAAAAGGGGAAGGGGGTGATAAAGAAATGATCTTTATGAATAAATGCCAAGTCCCAAGCAAGATATATGAATGCAATGAGCAAGTATATCAATTAAAATGCAAGGTTAGGGCGTGCGAGGTTACCAATCGTTTCCTTCGCTTTTTCGGACGGAGCTAGGAGGAGAGGTTCGTCTTGGGTCTTCAAGGAGGAGGGAGATGGCTTCTTGAGCTTCTTCTTCGCCTTCTTGAGCCTTCAAGGGTGTTCTTCACGTCTTGATTATATTGCTATGGAGTGAGTGTGTTTTTGTTGTTGTTAATTGTGTGTTGAAATGGGTAGAGGAGGGCTCTATTTATAGGCAGTCTGGATAAGGCTAATGAAGCCGTGCGGCATGAGGCAGCGAGCTAATGCAGCCGTGCGGGCTTATCCATTGTGACTCAGCATTCTAGAACCATGCAAGGTGGCATTATTCTAGAATCCTTCTCCCTAATTAAGAAAAACGTGTTTTCTTAATTAGAAGGCTCCTACAGCCCTAATTTTAATTTGGGACTGCTCAGACATTTCCTAACACTAGGAAGGTCCGGGGAATTACCGGAAAACTTACCGAAATTGCCGGGAAATTTAACCGGAAGGCATGAGCCAGATTTGGGTACTTACACCGAGGCAGCAGTGCGCGTAGTGTGCGGTCTCTAAAATTCTTTTTCTGAGTAAAACAGAAGTTTTTGAAGAATTTTAAATGTATGCACAGATGTATATTGATGCATTTTTTTTATTTTTATTTTTTTGTAAAATAAAAACGAAGCACGTGCACACACACACAACAGTTAAAGGAAGGGGTAAAATGAAAGTTTGACCCTCATCATCGTTTTAAAAATCTTTTGTTTTGTTTAAAAGTTTTTAAAACAAAATTTCCCCAGCGGAGTCGCCAACTGAAATTACCCGGATCCGAGAGGCAGCGCGTTCGCGCCCCGGCATCTGGCATTTCCCCCGCCTTGCAGCGGTTTTTTCGAGTTGGAGGTGTCTCGCAGTTTGTTTTCGCATTTGTAGAGTCGCCACGCCGTTTTTATTAAGCCCAAAACATTGAAAAAGGGCATCAGTTTAAAGATAATTTTAAACTGTTTTTTGTGTGATGAGATTTTGAGTTCGGAGGTCAGATGACTCCTCGGGAAGAGAATATTAGAATATTAGAGCTCACCCGAGTCGCCTCGTAAAACGAGTCTTTCGGATACCCCTAATATCCTTTAAATGTTGTGTGTGTGTGCTTTTAAAAATGCATGCTGTATCGGATGTCTACATTGTATGCTATGTATGGAAATGTATTGAAATAGTAACGGAAGGAAGCCTTACCAATGTTGGTTCGTGTCTGTCTTCCGCTGAGGAATAGTGTTTGAGGTCGGAGTAGCGTTCCGGTACGGATCGGGATTGCTTCGGGAGATGCCGGTTGTCTGCGGACAGAGTTTCGGCGTGAGTTGAGGTTGCAGTGCCGCGTTCGGGCAGAGGTTCGGCGTGCGTGGGGATCATCGGGATCACTCGGGCAGAGGTTCGGCGCGCGTTGAGGTGGCAGGAGTCACTCGGGCAGAGTTTCGGCGTGGTTTGGGATCGTCGGTTTGACTCGGAAAGAGCCGGGACATCGTGGAAAGACCAGGCAAGGCCTCGGAGTACCACGAGGGGCCTCAGAGTACCTCGAGAGTGCCTCGGGGCAGTGCGGGAGCGCTCGGGGAGGCTTCGGAGCACCACAAGGGGGCTCGGAAGGCCTCGGAAGAATCCGAAAGGGGCCGAGAGTGCCTCGAGAGGACTTAGAGGGGAAGCCAGAAGGCCTAGAGAGGAAGAGAGAAGTGGGAGGTGTGTGAAAATGAGGAGGGGGAGACCTCTATTTATAGTGCCAGATTTGGTACAAAGAGGTCCGTACGGACCTCCCTGGTAATCCAGACTTTTGGTTTTCCTCGATTTGAGGGAATCTGTGATGATGGGGAATATTTTGCAATTATGATGTTCCTCAGTGCAATAAGGTCCGTACGGCCCAAGTTGACATGCAAAGAGGTCCGTACGGACCAACTCGCAGAGGGTAATCACTTTCCTGGATTTGAGGGAATATTGTGGACTTTAAGAGGATTCAGTAATTATTAAAGCAAAGAGGTCCGTACGGACCATTATTGCTTTTCCAATTTCCTGAAAATTCCCAAAAGGTCCTTTTGTCCCTTTTTATCCCAGAAAGGCTCCTCCCTTGATTTGGCTGGGGGTTTTGAGAGGGTTTTGAGTGCCAGAGGTCTTCGAGACTGCGTTGATGAGTCTGCGGTGTTTCCCGTGTGTTTGAAAGGGGGTGATCCAGATTGGGGTACTTATAGGAAGTAACAGAGGCGACTGGGGAGGAAAGTCTATTTGCTTAGGAGATAACGGATATCTTTTGGAAAACGACGTTATCCTAGTTAAAGGATAACAGGAATTATATGCCCAAGTGGGAAGTCCAGGGGCAAAACTGTAATTTCTACTCAGGGCAAAAGAAGCCGCCCGGCATGAGACGGGGGCAAAAGAGGCCGCATGGCCAGAAGTCTGATTTTTCCAGATTATTTAAAATCAGATTTGAACGAGCATTGGGCATTGTTGCCGCCCATCTGTTGCCGAGGAAGAGAGAGAGGAGGGAGAGAATTTCTTCAAAAAATCCTTCAATCCCTTGCTTCTATTGATCTAGATGGATCCGGAGGGGAATCCTATGCCAAGGCAAGCAAGGAGGAACATCTTCGAGGCCGCTCGAAGGAGGAGGAAAGAGCTCATCCGCACGGAGAGGAAGTATGACTTCCTTACGCCTCCATCGGAGCTCTATCCAGGCAGGAGGGAGTACAAATCGACGAATCCTCAATCGATTGGGGTAAGCATTCTTAATTTGCTCAATTCCGTCGATTTTGATTGAATTTTGATTGATTCTAGGGCTTGACTCGAGTTTTAGGAATTTCTCGAATTTTCCTAAGATTTTTGATGATGATTTTGGAATATTAATGATTAACCTATGAGGCTAAGAAGATGAACGAACATGCATGTGCAATTTTCTTAAGAAATAATGAGAATGACCCATTTTTTGAAAATAGAGTAAAAATAATTGTCTAAAATGTGACGGAGTCCTTGCATGTGCTAGAACTAGGTCAATTTTTGATCATGGATGCTAAAACGGGATTTTGGATGATGAAAAGGATTCATGCATGCCATTTTTTTTTGAGAAAAAATTAATGCTTATGTGCAAATAATTTTGAAAATTGTTATTTTGTGCTTAGGATAGCAATGTGCTTGACATGATGTGTTTCAAGTGATGAAAGACACGTTTTTCTACGCATAGGATTCTAGAAATCCTTTATGAATGCTTTTCTTTTGAAAATATGTGCACTTTTGAATATATGCATGCTTTTGAAATGAGGTGAAGGACTGACACATTTCTTTTGCTGTGCTTGTCTACAGGAGAACAAGTCTAGGGGGCCTTCCGAGATTGCAGTGAGGCTCTGGCAGAGGATGCCCGATTTTGAGAAGGATGGGGTGAACCCCAAGCAGCTAGTGAGGGCTACCGGCCTGGATTTATTTATTGAGGCTATCGGCAGAGGTATTCACATTACCTCGAAGAGCAAGGGCTTGATCCAGGCCCTCTCGGAGTTCTGGGACACCACCCACAACTTTCACCTTAGGCGGGGAGCCGACGATGACGCTGCAGATTTCACTGCTATCACTGGCTTACAGTTCACCGGGAGGCCTGTGACCTAGAGGAACCATATCACGGCGGAGGACTTTAGAGCTTTGGTTGGGTTTGAGCTTATTCCTAAGGGGCTCGGGATGGAGACTAGGAATGTGGAGGTGGCAGTCCAGAACTGCATGCAGGGATTTGCTGCTAATGAGGTGACTGCCTACCAGCTTGCGAGGGCTTTTGTGTGGTTGATGCTGTCAGTCACCATTTTTGCCAATTCTGGGACACTGGCTATGACTTGCCTTCTTGGAGGATGTAGATGAAATTGGTACGGTCTCTTGGGACGAGGCCGGATTGGCGGAGCTTTACTTCTCCCTGGACATGTACAGCCGGAATAAGGCTGCCTCGATGGACTGCTTCTCCTTTGCTCTTGAGGTATTCTCACCTTCTTTCCTTTCTCTTTTCTTGTCTGTCTTTGAGACTTTTATGAGAGAAAATGACCCTTTTGATGTTTTGAACATGCAGGTCTGGTTTTGCGAGGTGATCGGGTTCTTTCCGTGGAACCAGCAGAGTGACGCTACCATCTTTCCCGCTATGATCCGCTGGAGGGGAGATGCGAGAGACAAGTTCACCGGGAAGACCCGGATCACCTTTGACTACAAGATGGTGAGACCAGTCATCAACAGGGATGGGCACGATGGAGTGGACTTCTACCCTTGGGGGAGGTATACAGAGATTTTGCTAGGAGAGGCCGTGGAGGCGACGAGACAGAGACGGTGGTTGACTGGGCTGACATGTGATGTCATCTATCTGGGGGATCGTTTCTCTAGGCAGCATGGCCATATCCCTCCATTGGATGCCATTACCCCTCATGATCCTCCAGCACGGATGCTGCAGCCCAGGGATTGGTCGACGGATGATATTGCTAGGTATCAGGCAGGCATAGCAGCCGAGGAGTACTTTGACATGGCTACCCCTTATGCTACTTTTGTGGAGCAGCGATTGAGGACGCCACAGAAGCTAGTGAAGCTGGCTGTCACTCAGGGGTATGGGGAGGCCGAGCCTACTGACCCGCCGATGCCTCCTGCTCATCTCTCTTATGTGGTCAATGGGGTACCGAGGAGGTTCAGGATACCTGTCCCCGACACGAGGGAGCCCCAGTATACTCTGCCGCCGGACAGCACTGTGAGTACACTTTAGAGTCTTTTCCCTTTTTTAGACTTCTTTGCTTTTTTGCAATTTCAAGATTTTCTGAGATTTCCTTCTCTTTTTCTCAGGTTCCATCTCGCACTTATGACGACTTGGTCAGGCAGAATAGGGGCTGGAAAGATGTATGCCGGTCCCTTTTGAAGAAGCTGGCTTGCGCGTCAAAGGCTGCATCGAACGTGCAGGAGCATGTGCGCAAAAGGAGGCATGTAGGGGGCACGACATCCACCTCATCGGCTTCAGAGTACTCCTCCAGTGCCTTGCCTCGGGGATGGGGACCCAATGCCGGCATCCTGGAGCATCTGGCGGAGTATGAACATGTGAATGTTCATCTTTCTGATGTGAGCGACAGTGAGAATTTGATGAGAGAGGCGAGCTTCTATGAGCTGAGCAGTGATGAGGAGGAATCGGAGGCCTAGGAGGTCTCTAGAATCGATTTAGGAGGAAAAAACAAACAATGAACAGTTTTATGCACATTTTGTTTATTTTTTGCTTTATTTGGGCGCCGATGGGGCGAAAACAATGTATTAATGTTTTATTTGCTTTTTAAATTTATGCTTTATGAATTTACATATTACTTGAGCCTCGGGGCAGTTTTTTGCTTGGAATTGGGGCTGAAACTGGGCCAAAATGATTTGTGATGACACATAACTGCATGGTTAGTGTTTGGGTATGTTTTTGTACAGGTTTTTGTTGGAAAAGGGGGGTGAAAACTCCCTTTGGGCAGCAACTTGGTTGCTGCAGATTTGTTTTCCACATCAGGCAAATGAAGCCGTGCGGTCTGGTCTCTGGAGCAAAAGAGGCCGTGCGGCTCACAGTTCTGTCTGGACTGGTCTTTTTCAAAATAAAATCAAGGCTTGGCCATTTCATTTCATTTTCACTCTAGACTTGTCCCAACTGTTCCCAGAGCACATATTTGGCCTAAAGACGTCAACATTGATCATCTTGCAATGGAGAAGCCCGTTAGATTGCAAAGGGGGAAAAGAGACCGCTTTCTGTCCGATCTTCAATCTTGGGTGAGATATAACTTTCAATCTCACAAGGGGCTGTTTGATTCTTCTTTCAAGATCAAATCTTTATGGCATTTGAGGGATCTCCCGCCAGATTGAGACTTTTTGAGAGCAGCAGCAAGGTTTTGGGACGTCCGGAGACACGTTTACTGCTTTTCTTACAATGAGATTGTCCCAACCTATGAAGACTTCCGAGCCTTGATTGGGGGTCCAGAAATTGAGGCTATATCGATTCCTCTGATCGAAGATGTGCCGGTGGTGGCAAAGCTTGCATCTTTTCTGCACATATATCTGGGAGAGGCTGAGGGGATGATGATAGCTCCGGACAGGATTGACCTTTCTGATATCCCAGGCAGGTTCGGGTCTCCGGATATGGCTACGACCACGGTGGCTATGGATGCCTTTATCCTCTGCATATTCTCTTCTCTGTTCACCGCTGAGTCCGTGGGGATCTGTCATGGTGGTCTCTTGGACATGGTTAGGGATTGCAGGGCTGGGAAGGACCTTGTCCCATTGGTTTTGGGTGAGACCCTGCATGGTATCGATAGGATAGCTAGAGGAGACCGTTTCATGAGGTCTGGGAGTCCGGACATGTTGACTTTGTGGCTACAGGAGAGGCTCGGGGCTTTGCCAGGGGCTTTGCCGACTCAGTACCCTTGGGTGATTTCTCGGAGGGGTTTGCCTAGACAGCAGGACCAGGGTGACTGGGAGATGATGATGGCTAGGTTATCCACTTCAGATATTCGCTGGTGGGTACCTCACTGGAGATTGCAGACCAGGAGGACATTTCAGGAGTCCTATATAGTGAGGGTTCCAGGGTTCTGCTGGTCATCCTTCTACATACCCTGCTTGGTATCCAGGCAGTTCGGGGCCTTACAGGAGCCGGCTGGGCGATTGGGAGGACATCCGTACCATGGAGGTGGTGCCATTAGATATGAGGGATCCGGCCAGCTTCTCATTCTTCTCGAGGGCTTGGACATACACCGTTTTCCCACCCAGGGCTATCCTCAGGAGCAGGAAGAGTACCATCTTGACTACGGTCTACTTGGATTGGTACGAGAGGGAGATGGGAGCGACTCAGATCATATTGGGAGAGAGGTGTCAGGCTTTATTGGGGGCTGACTGTGACTTGAGTAGGAATCTGAGGGAGACTAAAGCTAAGGCGAGTCACCATAACCAGTCGGGTGACCTTATCAAAGATATGGAGGCTCGATATAAGAGGCTTTCTGAAGTCGCTCCCTTGACTGAGACTCAGATGGAGGAAGTGCGGACTCGTGCCCGTGTTGAGAGGGCACTTATTGACACGGGTTTAATGGAGGCTCCAGTGAGGATACCGGAGATCGGGATGAGGGAGACCGACATCATGGAGAAGAAGAGAAAGAAAACTCGATGGGGTCGAGGTAAAGGGAAGAAGACCAAAGAAGACTCAGTGAATGACGACTGACAGATCTTTTCATAGGATTCCCTTATTGCCATTTTGCAAACACAGTAGTTTATTAGGCATTTTATTGTATTTTAGATCTTTGTAGCAGGTTAGAAGAGTCAAGAGTAGACCGTGCTTGAACTCATCAAGAAGTTTTTAACTTGTAATGAACAAGAGATATTATCTTAGAAATTAATCAAGACACAATTTCATGGAAATTTCAGATGTCTTATTGATTAGGACCCGTTTTATGAAAACTTGAATGCCCTTTATTTATTGTTTAGGACGCATTTCATGGAGACTTAATCGCCTCCTTTTTTATTGTTTAGACCGAACCATAAATGGCTGCCTACGTTCCCCTTTTACAAGAAAGACTAAGGGGCTCAGGTCTTCGTAGTTCATTCTGGTGAACTTTCGAATTTTTTTTATGTGCAGCCCTGTTTTTTGCCTAGACCGCCCTTTTTGGGTTTTCAGCCTAACTGGGCATTACTCTTTTTGCACTAAGATTTTTTCTTTCTTTTTTTATGTGCAACCCTGTTTTTTGCCTAGACCGCCTTTTTTGAGTTTTCAGCCTAGCTGGGTATTACTCTTTTTGCACTAAGATTTTTTTTTCTTTTCTTTTTTTTTATTTATTATTATTTATTTTTTTTAGACATAGTACCTTCGGAGCTTATCACCGTTGACTGGGTGGACAAAGGGATTGCCGTCCAGGTCTGCAAGCTTCATGGCTCCTCCCGATAGTATCTTCTGTACCACATACGGGCCGATCCAAACGGGTTCCCATTTTCCCAGGGGGTTGTCTCTGGTAGGGGGCTTCACTTTCAACACTAAGTCACCCTCTTTGATGTCCCTGGCCTTGACCTTTTTGTCAAATGCTCTGGCCATTCGCCTCTGGTAGGCTCGGGTGTGTGTAAGTGCTCCAATTTGAGCTTGTTAGAATTTTCGTTAGAAAATTAACGAAAGTTATAACATTTCTAACAATTCCTAACATTCCTAACATTTCTAACCAAGTAAGGGTAGATTAGGGATTGCCAAAAAAAAGATAAACCAAGGAAAGGAATCAAAAAAGCAAAAGAAATAAGAAAAACCAAAAATAGAAGTGGCTGGAAACAAAAACTGGCTGATTAATTTGAATTTTGAAAAGATTATTCCTTGTGTCCAAAGCCTGAAGCTGCATTTAATGAACAGTGCACGCTGAAGGGTCCTATCCGCGCGGATACCTTTGTAAAATTCAGAGGGCTATAAATTGAGCCCTCCAGTCACAAAAATAAAGAGGCCCAAGAACATAACTCACAGCATTTGGCGAAAATACTTGAGAAAACAGTGAGAATTCTCTAAGAATTGTCACCTTTTTCTCTTGAATCTTCCCAACTTTCACTCACTCAAATCAAACCCACTCACTCCCAAGTTCAAACACTCTTGCATTCAAGCCTTTAAACACCAAAAACACAAGGAAGATAGGTATAACCTCCCTCTCCTTACCCTAAATTCTCTCATCCATGTATGCATTTTTAAGCTACAAAATGTAGTTCATTCATCTTCTTGTCTTAGATCCAAGAAGATCACCATGGAAGTTCATATCCATGGATGATCTTCTACAAGGATCAACATTTTCTTCAATGTGTTCTTACTTACTTGCAAATGCATTTTCAAAACCCTAAAAACCATTTTCAAGCATCAAATCTCATTTTCAAAGGATAAAATTCCCCTTCCCAAGCAAATGAAGTGCTTAGTCCTAATGTACCCCAAGGATGGTTTGGTATAGTTGATTCACCACTAAAATGTCAAGTGATCACTAACCAAAACCTAGGGAAATGGGGACAAGCATGGATGCAAAAACCCCCTTTAAAATCATATTTTCTTTCTTGAGAAGTTGATGTCCAGTAGCAATTTTCCAAGACCCCAGTCCATTGTCTTAATTTTTGGACATAGATAAACTTGTAATTTGGTGTTTACTACAAAACACTTTTTGTATCCAACATCCAGAGCTTTCCAGACATATTTTTACTTTATTTTTTGGGTGAGTAAAACTCCTCTTTTCAAATTTTCTTTTAGAGGCCAGTTCATCAGCTTCTGGGAATCCAGATCTCATATCTGAGATTTCCAGAAGGTTTTGACCCCTCAAATCTTCTCCAAAATGGAAAATTCCTTCTCACAAATCTTATTTAAGGTGTCTGGAACAACTTTCATTCTCTGAGTTTATCCAGATTATGAAGTTTTAAGGCCCTTGAATCCATTTCAAAATCAAAGGTCCACTGCCTTTTTCACTCTGGCAGAAGTGACTCTCAACTTCAAAAGGTCTTTTGAGTACCAAATCTCATTCCAAAAATCTTCCAAAAAATCATGGGATCAGTTTAAAGTCTTAAAAAGATATCCCAATTTTTACTTTTCTAAGTTTCAACTTATTTTGGCCAAAACACACACACACACACACACACACACACACAAATGATTTTCAGCTTGGAAGACTCGTTTTACGAGGCATTCCGGGTGCACACTAACGTCCTTCCCGGCGTGTAACATGACCTCCGAACCCAAATCTCTAATCTCGGGCATTTTTCAAAGTTTTGGCCCTTAAAACAAAAATGGCGTGGCGACTCCGTTCTTTTTTCGGGTTTTATTTGGTTTTTTCAAAGAAACGCAAAAAATCGAATTCCTCCCGCGAGAAATTTTAGGTGGCACATCATCACAGTGGCGACTCCGCTGGGGAAAAAATAAGCTTTTTTTTTTTTAAAAAAAATGGTATTTGGTATATCGGTGGAAACCATTAAACTTCCCGTTACCGCCTCCTAACACGAGTCGGGGATAAATTGTGATTTAACAATCCCACGTACCGGTATCATTGTTTTTTTTAAAAAAAAAGGCTTTTGAGGGTCAAGCTTCCGTCCCGGCTTTGAAAATCATTTGTGTGTGTGTGTTGATTTTTGCACATTTTCGTGTTGTTTTGGCCGCCTCGGAAAAAGTCAAAATTTTGACTGTCGGAATCATGTCCCTAACTGTCGGAATTTTTGTGCTTATGTGCTCATTTCAAAAAAAAAATTAAAAAAAAAAATTCAAAAAAAAAAATTCAAAAAAAATCATGCATCATTCTTTTTAAGACACATGAAAAATTTCTATTTTACTCGTAAAAAGAAAATAGATCGCTTGCACACTACGCGCACGTGACCGTACACCGCACACTACGTCCCTAACCCGGGAAATCCTTGTCGCGGCCCGTTTGGTCTTATTACGCCTCTCGGTGCAAGCACAGACTACCCAAACATCCCATGGAGCCTCGTGTCGACCATGCACTCGGTCCCGTGACACACTTTGTCCGAGACCCGTTGGTTTTTAGTCCGGTCTCGTGTCATGTCCCGTCTCGTGTATAGACCTTTCCTTTCAAGCCTTTGTCGGCATACCGACTCGATATCTTTCGGGACCCTAATCGCCGAAGCTCGCCGGTTTTCCACCGCAGACTTTGACCAAGATATTGACCGGCGCCTTGACTTCGGCTCGATCGGCACAAATTATACACCGACTCCCAAAGATTGACACCGAGTCATCAAGGATTAATGATTATTCCATGCCTAATTACGGCTTAATTGACGACAAGTCAAGATCAATTGTGGACATTCATCACCCAAATCATGCCGACTTTTCGTCGAGCTCCTGGCATGATCTTGACTTTTGATGTCGCCTTGTCCGTAATTTACATCGAATGCTCGTTAAGACTCGATTACCCGCCGACTTTTAGGATCGTTTTTCTTTCGGTCGGTGGGACCCGCTTGCCCTATAGGACCCTCGCCCGGGCCGTCCACCCCGGGAGGTCGAAATACGGGTGGAATACGAGGGGCTTATAGACGTAGTGACGGGGCCCACCGATCCAGAGTAGTCTGCGAAAAAGAAGAGAAATCTTTTCCAACCGATTAGGTTAATAAAACATGTTTTAAGTAAACAGGAACAAATAACTGCATGTTGCATGAGCCAAGGCCCAAACACCTACCCTCCTTCAATTCCCAGACATCTGAACCCTCGTGTCTTTCCCCCGCAACTCCCCACAAAGGTTGGTTCCGGGCACCGGGTCACCGATTGATCAGTTGGGAGGAGTCAAGCGCATCGTCAGCTTCGCCGTTTATTCCGACTCCGGGTTTCAGAATGTCTGCATCAGCCGGTAATGATGGGGATAACGTCACTCCGCCTCCCGGGACCCCTCAGACAGAGCAACAAGTGGAATCGGCTAGCGTAACGTATGAGGTTACGACAGGAAGCACAGCTAAATAGCCTTATGGAGGCTATCAAAAGCCATGGTTTGGCCGCCAGCCTCAATCCCGATGGCACCTTCACCGTGGAAGAAGACGAGGATGCCAACCCCACTCTCAGTCGTCCTGACTACTCCAGGATGCCACCACCCACCTCCTATGGTGCCACTACCAGAACCCATGCTCCTGGCCTTCTGGGTCACCCAGCCTCCCCCACCAATGCACTCACCGGATCCATACAGCCCCGACGGCACAAATCGCTCACAGCCCTCGCTGGGACAAAGTCAAGACGGAATGTCTTCTCATGGTTGGGGTTATCTCTAATGCCCCAACAAACTGGAATGCCACCTCAATCCGGACCTTCACAAAGAATACGGTTCGAATGCCGCCACAACTTGGTTCTCGGGCCACGCCAGAGCCCTCCTCGTAATAGTACTAGTTCACCGCTCCTCACACAAATCCGTTCTCACTCACTTCTACGGGTTACCAAGCCTCCATCCCTGTCATCCGAATCACCAGACCGCAGCATCTCGGTTATACACCATCGCCAACCACCCATGCAATTCAACAACCAGTGGACGGCCTCGCACTCAAGCCTACATATGGACCCCACTCTGGAAATCCAAGCTATCCGGCTACATCAGGGCTACCTCCACCTACTTTGCCGGTTGAAAATCAACAGCAGGCTGCAAGGTTCTATCCCTTCGCCCAGGCTCCTACTCACACTCCCCAGGGTAATTTGGGCCAAGGACAGGTTTTCACCTATGCTCCGGGATATGGTATTCCTTCCACCAATGCACCACCAATGCCTAGTCCTCTTCCCGGCTCAAATATCGGCTCAGGCATTCCCGCTCCACCTTTGGATCCCCAATTGGCTTGGTTTATGGAGCAACACAAGGAAATGAAAGCGCAGACGCCGAATTGACCGTCAAAAGGAACACTGCTCTTCGGCCTACGTATCCCGACTCAATTGTACCCCTCGCTCACAAGTTCGTGATGCCCAATCTCGAATTGTTTGATGGAAGTGCGTGCCCTAAAACTCACTTGGACACCTACACTTTGGCAATGAAAGCTAAGGGATGCACAAACCAGCTTGGCCGACTACTTCACTTCTCTTTGAAGTCGTGGGCTTTGAAATGGTTTTTCCGATTGAAGCTGTGGCTACTACTGGGAACAGATTACCAATACTTTCACGTATAAGTATAAAGCCAACTTGGAATGGGAAACAAACAGAGTTGACTCGCAGACAACGGTGCAAAGCCCGATGAGAATATTGGGGATTTCTATAAAAGGTGGAACTTAAAGCTCGGTGAAATGGCCATTCCTCCCTCTCGACGAAGAGCGCTTAGACATCTTTCGCCATGTTTGAAGCCGCATTTGAGAGCTTCCCTCGCCACTTCCCTACGCCGACTTGCGTGCAATGGTTAATTCCGGGCTAAGTTCGAAAAGGCTTACAATCGCATCCGACCGCTGCACCTCGCTACATACCGGGTTTCTTCCACCTCCAACACAGCCTCCCGCCCAACCAAAAGGTAAAGAAGTGATTAGCTATGCGGGACAGATCAGAATAATGCCACTTCCTTTGTTCCCAAGAAACCTGATGCATCCAGATCCCGGCTCCAAGACTTGAGAAACTTTGGGATGCCTTTGAGTGATATATTCAGAGATTTGGTGAGAGAAGGTATGCTCCGGCCTTTGGAAAATTATCATCCTAGAAACCCCAATGCTCCTTTGGATACCTCCAAGCATTGTGCCTTTCATCGCACCACGGCACCCGACGGATGATTGCATCCCCCAAAAAGGCAATCCAAAGTTTGATTGAACAAGGGAGGTTTGAGGTTCCTGAAGGGCCTAATACTACCAATAACCCGCTCCCTAGAAATAACAACATGAGTGTCAACATGATCGAGTTTGGTGGTTCAAGACTTGGGAACATAATGGAGTTTGACTCCTCCTTTGCGAGGTCAATGAACCACCATCGCAGGCGATGAAAATGGTCGGATTGAAAGCAGAAGTTGACAAAGAAGTCCCTCCGATGGGAAGACTGCAATGCTCTCCCGTCTCCAAATGGCCGAAGAATAGATGCATGATCCAACAAAGAAAGAGCGGCTAGACTAGGGGCTACCTATCTTTAAAATAGTCTTTTAAGTCAACCTTCGTAGGTTCTAGTACTTTTCTTTCACCTAAGTCCTTCCTGGACATTTGTCGTTGTAGTCCATTTTGGACATAGTAGTTAAATGTTTAACTTTTTAATATAAGTCTTTTTTCTTTTCTTGCTAGACTCGAGACATCACTTGCACACCCACGTTACACTTAATTGAAATGGTTTTATCCTAGATGATCACTTGTGCTGCTCAACCACTAACTCTTTGAAATGATTAATATTTAAATTAATCGGAGTGAGAAAATCAATTGATATCCTTCCCAAATTGGGGCTTACCAACTCCCCATCTTGCATCTCATATGCTCACATCCCTTTCATCATCATCCTCTCGTTGCTCGATGAATTTGCATGGATCTTTTCTCATTTAAAGCTTAAGCAAGCAATGAAGACTTAATTTCGTTTAGGTCTTCCGGTAAGGATTGCGGTCGAAGCCTTTCACCCATAGGAAAGCCATTACCTTACCCTCACCAAACAATATCCTTTCATTTCAAGATCGGCATGTTTTGAAACCCTGTTTAGCCGTCACCTTTGCTCCTTATTGAGGGAAGTCCAAGCAATGCCAAGAAGTTAGCTTCGAGAGTCGGCGATGCATAAAATATCCAAGTTGTGAAGGAAGGAAAGATAATCCTCAACTCCTCAAGAGGGCCTTCCGAATTATCAAAGGAAGGATTTTAAAATCCTCGCAATTCAAAGAAAATCCTCAACGTCTCGGGAGGCTCTTCAAAAAAGAAAGAGAAAAGTTCAAAAGAAAAAGAGAAAGAAATAGAAAATTCAAGCAAGAACTTAAAAAAAAAAAAAAAAAAAAGAAAAAAAGAAAAAAAAAGAGGACCGTCGATCCTCACAATTCAGCAAAAGTCCCCGACTTCTCAAGAAGCTCTCCAATGATCAAAAAAAAAAAAGCCCGAATCCTCGCAAGTTTGCAAAAGTTGTCGATAGCTTGGACTTCCTCTCACCATTAACTTAAATCAATCCCAAGCCATCCTCTCGATTTTAGAGGATACTCCCATTACCCTCGCCTTTGGTCAAAGTCAAAATTTGACCTCTCATTCTTAGAGGTAATCAATCTTCCCCGCCATAGATTTCCCAAACACATCCCTACAAGCCAACCTCTCGTTTTTAGAGGTTCAGTCAGCAAAAGGCCCAACCGACCTCTCACTTTAAGAGGTCATAACTTCCAAAATTACCCGATGGCCGATCGAAGCCCGAAAACCCAACTGCAATTCCTATCGGATAGCAATTTCATCATTAAGATCTAAATCAAATTAACGCTTCATTGCTTGCTTAGATTGGAACCTAATCCGTCTTGGTTCAAAATCATCAATCAAAGATTATGCAAATTCCATCCAATTCATTCGACACTTTATGTGAACATATTTCATTTCTCCTCCGCAAACACTTGCCGTGAATGTCCCAGCTGGGGCTTCGCATCCAGTGTCTTTCATGGACACTCTAAGGGGATATGTTATTCGAATCCTCCAAATCCTCAAAATCCCCAAAGAACCTCAAATCCTCGAATTTCAACACTCGTTCTCTCTTCATTCGGGATAGGCCCGAACTACGGCGACCCGAGCTCTTCATGATGGAGGGAACGTAGGCAACCGTAAATGGTCCTGGCCGAAATCACAAACAAATCTCAAAAAAAAAAAAAATCCGGTCTTATCAAGGATCGTCCCTATACACTTTCCGCCCTTTCCGAGCTTGATTTTCGATATCGCTGGTTTTCTCCTTGTGATTAATCAAAATATTTGTTCATATCGATTTAGGGATTGAATAACCCGAACATTAACAAAGAGTTTTAAGCAGCCTTGTGATCATCATGAATAAGACAAGTTTTCAAATGTCTCGACAAGTCTTCTCTCTCCATCATAGGGAAATAGAGCCAAACACGTCTTTCCGTCGCCAGGGCTTCCATACACTTTTCCACACCTTGTGATGCTTATACTCTCTCAAAAGAGTCAAACCTAAAGCGAGAGTGTCATACACAAATTCGGGATTCATTCCCACTTTTCGAAAGATATGCCCCCGCACGTAAACATTTCGAGTCTTGTCCAATAACCGGTTGACTAAGATTTGAAAAGATGGGTTCCCCCTCGTCACATGATTGACTCGTCTCGCAATGGGACTACTCGAATTTCTTCATCACCGGGGCTTGCTAAGCGGTTCTCCTGTGTTCTCCTGTAGCGCCTCTTCAAGCCGGAGCTTATATAGTCATCTTTGGGTCCACGTTGGGTTCTTCACTACGAGATAGACTCGCCAAATCGCTTCTTCAAAATCTGGACTTTGCCTACTCGGGATCCGGGGACTTTGTCAAGATGGTCTTTGGACCCGAATTTTATCAAGTCGCAAGAAAGAATTTCGTAACTTGGTACATAGCAGCCTTCCCGTAGTATCGAAATTTGAGATCCGGGTTTCTCCCGGCATTAGCAATTTCATCAAATCATTCTCCGAACAAGGTTTCGGCCAAGGTCACAAATTTCATCCAAATGAAAGAAGCTTCACTCGTATCAACGTTGGCCCTAAAGTCGCGCACATCAGCTTCAAATGACCAAGAATGAGAGGGAAAGTTTCAATCAAGACCCGGATCCGAATCCAATCTCATCAAGATTGAGGTCCATGTGATATTGCCGACAAAACCTCACCAACAACCACCGTTTAAATCGCGATCAAGGGTTCTCATCCCCCACTTGATCAAAATCTGTTCCAAGCGAGCTTCCATACCCATGCATCCCCACTAAAAATCTCCCAAGGGCTCATGTAGCATGCACTGAAAACTTGAGTCAATAGGAATAATCCTAAATCATCGAAGATCATAAATCATAATTTTCTGCCGAAGCTTAGGCTAAGTGCATCTTCGAAAGCAAGTAAATGCATCATCCCATAATCATTTTTGGTTCCATGCATGCATCTGTCATCATGAATGCCATATATGCATCTTCCTCTTCACTAACGAATGCAGGAATTCAAACGTGAAATCAAATCCCCCTTTTTTCGGCAAGGATGATCTTCACCAAAGACGACCTTCCAATGTCCACAAATGGATGAAGACGCCCTCCAACATCTATGACTTTGGCAAAGACAAGCTCCGGCGTCGCAACTTGCTAAAGACGACCTCCAATGTCCACAAATGGATGAAAACGGCCCCCAATGAAGACCACCTCCAGGTGTCACAATTCGGTCAGAGACGCCAAGTTCTCGAATACAAGTCGGTCAGAGACGCCAAGTTCTCGAATACAAGTCGGTCAGGGACGCCAAGTTCTCAAAATGCAAATCGGTCAGGGACGCCAAGTTCTCAAATGCAAGTCAAATGCCAGTTGGTCAGAGACGCCAAGTTCTCAAATACAATTTGGTCAGAGATGCCAAGTTCACAAAATACAGTTCGGTCAGGGACGCCAAGTTCTCAAATGCAAATCAAATGCCGGCCGGTCGCAGACGCCAAGTTCTCACATACAAATCGGTCGAGACGCCAAGTTCTCCAATACAAATCGGTCGGGGACGCCAAGTTCTCAAATACAAATCGGTCGAGAGACGCCAAGCTCTCCAATCTGATGCGGTCGAGACACCAAGTTCTCAAAAGCAAGAAGTCCCAATGTGAATACAAGCTCAACCACCTCTACAAGGTTGACGAATCACCAAGAAGATGGACTCGACCAAACTCCTCCTTCGTGTCAAGATGCTTCCAAAGACAGCAAATCGTCGCGTAAAACCGTCCCACGAACAGCAACTTAACAACTCTTCATCAACATCAGCCGTAGCCTCAGTCCTTTCGGCAGCTACAGGTAAGCACAGCACAGGTATGAAAGCATATCTTAGTCAACTACTTTTCTAAAAGAACATTATCATCAAATCTTAGGGTGACTTCCCAAAAATAGTCAGATCTTAGGGTGACTTCCCAAAAGTAGTCGAATCTTAGGGCGACTTCCCAAAATAGTCAAACCATAGGGTGACTTCCCAAAAACGATGACAGTTACGGGCGACTTCCCAAAATAGTCAAACCATGGGCGACTTCCCCAAAATAGTCAAACCATAGGGTGACTTCCCAAAACGATCCCGGATTACAGGGCGACTTCCCAAAAATAGTCAAACCATAGGGTGACTTCCCAAAAATAGTCAGATCTTAGGGTGACTTCCCAAAAAATAGTCAGATCTTAGGGCGACTTCCCCAAAACAGTCAAAACCTTAGGGTGACTTCCCAAAAACAGTCAGATTACAGGGCGACTTCCCAAAAATAGTCAAACCACAGGGCGACTTCCCAAAAATAGTCAAACCATAGGGTGACTTCCCAAAAATAGTCAGACCTTAGGGTGACTTCCCAAAAATAGTCAGATCTTAGGGTGACTTCCCAAAAATAGTCAGATCTTAGGGCGACTTCCCCAAAACCTTAGGGTGACTTCCCAAAAACAATCGGATTACAGGCGACTTCCCAAAATAGTCAAACCATGTGGCGACTTCCCCAAAATAGTCAAACCATAGGGTGACTTCCCAAAAACAGACATGGGCGATTACGGGCGACTTCCCAAAAATAGTCAAACCATAGGGCGACACCCCCAAAATAGTCAAACCATAGGGTGACTTCCCAAAAACAAATTACATGGGGCGACTTCCCAAAAATAGTCAAACCATAGGGTGACTTCCCAAAAATAGCCAGATCTTAGGGTGACTTCCCAAAAATATTCAGATCTTAGGGCGACTTCCCAAAACGTCAAAACCTTAGGATGACTTCCCAAAAATGCTTACGGGCGACTTCCCAAAAATAGTCAAATCATAGGGCGACTTCCCAAAATAGTCAAACCATAGGGTGACTTCCCAAAAACGATTACGGGAGACTTCCCAAAAATAGTCGATCATGGGTGACTTCCGAAAAACAATCAAAACCTTAGGGCGACTTCCCAAAACAGTCAAACCTTAGGGTGACTTCCCAAAACAGTCAGCACCGTAGGGTGACTTCCCCAAAACAGTCGGACCATAGGGTGACTTCCCAAAAATAGTCGGATCATAGGGTGACTTCCCAAAACAGGCCAAAACCTTAGGGCGACTTCCCAAAAAGTCAAAACCTTAGGGTGACTTCCCAACAAGTCGGACCATAGGGTGAGCACCCCCAAAAACAAATGTGACCATAGGGTGACTTCCCAAAAATAGTCAAAACCTTAGGGTGACTTCCCCAAAACAGTCAGACCATAGGGTGACTTCCCCAAAACAGTCAGACCATAGGGTGACTTCCCAAAAATAGTCAAATCTTAGGGCGACCTTCCTAAAGCAGTAGGGTCGACGACTAAAGATAGTCGAAAGACTCCGAACTACGAGCGGCTTGATTCCTCTTAAGGATACGTAGGTAGCCTATTAAATAGGATTCAGCCACTCTCGATCACTGATCATCCTGCCAAATATGGAGCCTTACTCTTATCGACGACCCCGCTTCCTTCGAAAGCGCCGTCGCCGAGGGGCTACTGTAAGTGCTCCAATTTGAGCTTGTTAGTATTTTTGTTAGAAAATTAACGAAAGTTATAACATTTCTAACAATTCCTAACATTCCTAACATTTCTAACCAAGTAAGGGTAGATTAGGGATTGCCAAAAAAAGATAAACCAAGAAAGGAATCAAAAAAGCAAAAGAAATAGTCAAAAACCAAAAATAGAAACCGGAACAAAAGCTGGCCGTTAATTTGATTTTTGAAAAATATTCCTTGTGTCCAAAGCCTGAAGCTGTAATTAATGAACAGTGCACGCTGACAGACACCTCCGCGCGGATATGATTGCATTTTCCAGAGGCTTATAAATTGAACCCTCCTCTCTCAGTTTACAGAAGGAATTTGATCATAGTAACGAAGTTCTGGCGAAATATAGAGAGAAAACAGTGGGAATCCCTTGATTGCCACCATTTTCTCTTGAATCTTTCCCAATCTCACTCCAAACACAAATCCAAACATCAAACCTTGATACTCCTCAAGCCAAACACCAAATCTTGATACTCCTCAAGTCAAATTCCAAGCCTAGGAAGATAGGGTGTCACCATTGGTAAAGCCCTCCTTCTCAAAACCCTAAAATTCACTTTTGACTTCTTGTTCATCTTGTTCTTCTTACTTGGATCTACTTGATGTTTAGTTTAACTTGAGTTTTGACCCAAGATGGTCATCTTGAAGTTCATCTTCATGAATGACCATCTCAAATGGTCTATATTTTGAATCTCTAAATTGATTTTTTCTCTTTAATTTCATTTCTACAAAATATCCCCTTTCCCTTTGCAAAGGACATGTTTAAACCCCATAAATTCCCCAAGGATGACTTGAATATGATAACCACTCAATAAAAAGTAGTGGTATCAAGTCTAGGGATGAAAATGGGGTGAACATAGATGCAAATCCCTCAAAAATCACATTTTCCCTCAAGAACATCTTGCTGTCCAGTAGCATTGTTCTGAGATCTCCGTCCATTTTCCTATTTTTTGGACCCAGTAAAACTTGGAATTGGATGTTGACTACAAAACACTTTTTGTAGCCAACATCCAGATCTTTGCAGACATATTTTTATTTTATTTTTTGAGTAAGTAAAACTCCTTTTTTCAATTTTTCTTTTAGAGGCCAGTTCATCAGCTTCTGGAAATCCAGATTTCACATCTGAGATTTCCAGAAGGTTTTGACCCCCCAAATTACTTCCAAAATGGAAAGTTTCTTTGCAGAAACCCTATTTAGGGTGTTTTAAGCAACTTTCATTCCCGGACTTTCCTCAAATTCTGAGGTTTTGAAGCCTTTAAGTCCATTTCAAAGTCAAGGGTCAACTGCCTTCTTTCATTCTGGCAGAATTGCTTTTCAAATCCAAAAATCTTTTGAGTGCCAAGACTCAACCCAAAAATTCTCCAAAAAATCATGGGATCAGTTTAAAGTCTTAAAAAGAGATCCCAATTTTCACTTTTCCCAGTTTCAAATTATTTTGGTCAAAACACACACACACACACACACACACACACAACAAAAGGATTTTGAATGTTTGGAAGACTCGTTTTGCGAGGCGCGTCGGGTGCACACTAACGTCCTTCCCGACGCGTAACGTGACCTCCGAACCTAAATTTCTGATCTCGGGCTTTTTTCAAAGTTTTGGCCCTTAAAACAAAAATGGCGTGGCGACTCCGTTTTGATTTTCACAAAAAAATCGGGTACATCACAGACTGCTGGGGCGTGTTCTTGAAAAGTGCGTAGCTTGATGGAGGTCTTGATTGACACTCAAACTTTTGACTTTTTTGTGTATTTTTAGATCGGACCAATTAAGGTTGCCTACGTTCCCCCGGACTAGAGGGCTCAGTCTGCGTAGTTCGACACTACATGGAGTGCCAAGAGATGCACACTGCTCTTCTTCAGCGAAGTATCTGCGAAGTTTGCTTCCGTTGACCGGATTCATGAAGGGATTGCCGTCTAGGTACGTTAGCTTCATGGCGCCTCCGGAGAAGATCTTTTGAACCACGAAAGGGCCGATCCATGTGGGTTCCCATTTTCCCTGGGTTGGTTCGAGTGGGAGGCTTTTCTTTGAGTACAAGGTCACCTTCTCTGATGTCTCGGGATTTGACTTTCTTGTCGAAAGCTCTAGCCATCCTGCTTTGATAGGCTCGGACGTGTTCCATGGCCTTTAGTCGTCGCTCATCTAGCAGAGCCAGTTTGTCATGTCGGCTTTGGAGCCATTCGACTTCGTTGACGTCATTTTCCAAGCAGACTCTGAGTGAGGGAACTTCCACTCGATGGGAAGGATCTGCTTCCATCCCGTAGGTCGTGGCAAATGGGGTTTCTCCCGTGGTCGTTTCCGACCGATGTGCGGTAGCCCCAAAGTGCAAGGTGCAGCTTCTCGGGCCAATCTCGTCCCTCGGTGGTCATTTTTCGGATGATCCGTTCAAGGGTTTTGTTTGCCGCTTCCACGGCGCCGTTTGTTTGTGGCCTAGGTAGGGAGAAGATTTGTGACGTGTGATCTTGAATTCAGCCAGCCAGCCTGTCAATTCCCTTCGAAGTGTGAGCCGTTGTCTCGATATGACCTCATTTGGGACGCCGTATCGGCATATGATGTTTTCCTTGAGGAAATGCGCGACCTTCATGGAGGTGAGTACCTTGTAGGACTTGGCTTCGACCCATTTGGTGAAGTAGTCGATGGCTACTAAGATGAACTCGTGACCGTTCTTGTCGGCGGAGCGATTTTCCCGATGACGTCAATTCCCCCAAGTGGCAAAGGGCCAAGGTGTAGTCATGCAAGAGAGATCGTGGGGAGGTAGATGGTTGAGGTTGGAGAACCGCTGGCACTCGTCGCAGCCTTCGGACAAAGTGGATGCAATCCGCTCCACGGAGATCCGCAGTAGCCCATCCCGAGAATGATTTGCATCGTGGCTCAAGGCGTTCATGTGGGGACCGCAAGCCCCATTGTGGACTTCGTTCATGAACTGGCTTGCTTCTTCTTGACTGATGCAGCGTAGGAGTGGCCCATGGTAGCGTTTCTTGTATAGCATGTCCCCGAGGATGACGAAGTGAGAGGCGAGGCGTTTTAGGGCCATGATGCTCTTGGTTTTGACCCCTCCTGTGTGTGGGTCTTCCTTATTCATGAAGGTGGTTTCCCCGCTCTTGGAAAATCTGGGTTTATGCTGGAAATGGCGTCGAACTTGCGTCTCTTTGGCTCTTCAGCAATCTTGCAAATCGTTGTGATTAAAACCTTCTCGGCAGCTTGGGCCCGGTTTTTCTCTCGTTTGACAACATGCTTAAAGATGTGCTTAATGTATTGTTCGTTTAATGTGTCTGCTTCTTTATCAAGTGAATCGTTATTAACTGTTTGTGTGTTAGTTAATTTATCAGTTGTTAAAGATGCAATGAGAGGATACTCGGAAAGATCGAAGCATTCATTAAGAGCATACGGGAATACATTATTGGCAATGAGTTCGTAATCTTCTGGCGTGAAGGCCATCGATGACTCGAGACTCAAATTCAAAGCTAATGGACTCGGGATGAGTTTTGACACTAGACTCTAGGACTCGAGGGGTCGAGACCAAGTTGTTCGATCATGTCCTTTTCTTTGGGCGTAGGTCCGAGAATGTGGCCCAGCTTATTGAGTGGCAATGAGCTTGATAGGAGATGGGGCTTGAAAGGCTTTATGTCACCGTTCCCGATCATTGCTATCACAGAAGTTATCGAAACAAAATCGATTAGATCCGGCATCTCGATTTCTTCTTTGAAGAGCAGTGGAGCAGTGGTTCGTCCCAAGCATCGTCTCGCGGAGTCTCGTTGCTTTTGTCTTGGGCATTACTAGCTCGAATGCGGACTCGTCCCGCTTGTTGAAGGCGGAGTGTTGACAGAGAGCTTTTCGAATTCTTCCGCCAAAGAGGGGGTTTTCCCGAACCAAAATTCATTGTGAATAGTGGTGGTTGTGGATCCCTAAGCAGGGCGGTGTGTCGAGGAATGCTCTTCGGACAGATTTGGCTTGAGGCCTCGAATCTTGCCAGTGTTCTGCCGGAGCTTGTCCATGGTTGTCGGCCGCCTTTGTTTGGCGCCGATCGGCTCTGTTCCTTTCTGGATCTTCTTCCATGTTGCCGGCCTTCCTTGTGAAGTACTTGGTCATGTCGAAGCTGTAAGGACGAAGATCGGAGATGGCTTGCAAGCCTCTTTTGTTATCTCGTGGAGCGTTTCGTGCGGCTCGCTTGTCCTCCGCAATGTGTTCGGGAGTAGGAGAGTATCCTGTGCCGTGCAGGTATTCTCGTTCTTTGATATTGATGATCCGTTGAGTGCCCCGATGGCGTTTTCCCAAACCGAGCCCCGGATGTAGTTCATGTGCTTCATCATTTTCATCGGGGGAGTGGATCTTGTCCCAAATCAAAGGCGTGTCTATGTGGCACACTTGGGCCTTTGGGCTTTCGATGGTGAACCCTGTTAGCATCATGCCATCATCGTCGGGTTTGATTTCTAAGACCGGGACGCCGTTTGTTTCGGTCCTTTCGTTGACTATACTATCACCGTAGATGATGGTAAGATCCGTTCCTTGGACGAACTTTACGCACTGATGGAGAGTGGATGCCACCCCATTGATCTGATGTAGCCAAGGGCGTCCCAAAATGGCAGTGAAGGTGATCGGGATGTCGATGACTTGGAAGTCCGTTGGGACCATTTGTTTTCCAAACCAAAGGTTCAAGGTGGCTATTCCCAAGACTCGGGCGGGATGTTGAGTCGTATGCCTTGATTGCTCGAGTCGAGGGTTTTAGCTCGGCTGCTTTGATCCCTAGCAAATCCATCATTTTGGCCGGAAGGACGTTCATGGATGATCCCCCATCTACCAACACCCGAGGGAGACGGCGCTCGTCCGGTTGAATCATGTAGAGAGGCTCGTTGTGGTCGCCCCAAATTTTGGAAGGTCGAGCTCTGTGAAGGTGATGATATTGCTTTGTAATTGACGTTGCCAATCATCTCGAACTCGCTTCATCAGGTGTCACCGTGATGGGAACCATGGTGCAGGCCAGCTTTCCTCCAACTTGAGCTTGTGCGGGTAAGATGAAGTGAGTAAGGACCAGAGTGAGATGTTAGCTGAGTGCGCTTGAGCCGTGTCAAGACAGATCTTCAACCTTTGGGTCCAAGGTTTCGCCTTCTTTGGCGTAGGGTCCCTTTTCGCCCGTGGCTCGTGCATGGCCGGGCCTTTTGTCCGTCCGTGGAGGATTCACCGGGATTTGACCGAACGTGTCGAACATTCACCTCTGGACTTATGGTTTTGCTTGTCTCTCCCGTTTACTGTAGTGGGAGGAGCCCGATTGGCGTAAGGCCGATCGCGCATTTCAATTCGCTCACCGTCATGGCTTTTACCGAAGCATCAATAGTGGCTTTGAGATCTTCCCAAGACAGGGGTTGGATTATCTCGGACCTTCGGGCCTTCGGTGGCGGTGCGAAGCTCGTCCCACTCGATCATGGAGCAAACATTGCCGTGGCCCCGTGCGTAACTAGGCCGGGAGATTTGCTGAGTAGATGACATAGTAGTCAAACTTTCCGAGGGTTCTCCAAGGGTTCCGACCGTGGGATCACCAGATTCATACCTCTTTTTCAGTTTTGTTGAGAAGATAGCTTCTTCTTTCGTCGAGGACGGCCCTCGTTCATTGCATCCCGGAATTCCATTTCCAGACAAGCACCGCAATCGCAGACGTCCCACCGTATGTGTTCGTTGTTCGGCGGTGGTACTGGGACCTCGGGAGGCCGGATGGGCAAGCTTTCCTCCGGGAAGGTCTTGTGGTCTTACGTCATAACCGGCATGGCTCGTACGAGGGTAACAGTCGACTTCCTGGGAGACAATGAGAGATGTTAGAGGCCGTAGGAGCAAGCCATGGCTTGGGAAGCCCTGTGTAGTTGGGTGGCTAAGGTTCCGAAGTGGTGCATGGCACCTTCGATCCAGGCTTGTTGCTTACCTTGATGTTTCTCAATAGCCATGAGGACCTCGCCAAACTTCTTCCAATGTTGGGAAATTTCTTGGGGGTAAGGTCCCGTTCTCATCCTTGTTATCCACCGACTTGGCCATGGGGAATTGACGGACCGCCCCGGTGACAGAGTGGGTAGGACCTTGCTGTTTTGACACTGGGAGACGGGTTCCCGGGTACTCTCGACCACTTTCTGTTAGGCTGGAGGGGGTGATGGGCAAGGTTTAGACATGGGAATGGCCTAACGGGATAAAAGGGGAAAGCTCACGTGGCATGCGGTTTCCGCTTCTTTTATTTTTGATTTTTTTGTTGTTTTAATTTACTTAAAACATGTTTTCTCGTAATCCTAGGTAGGTTGGAAAAGATTGCTCTTCTTTTCGCAACTATGCTAGATCCCGGGTCGGTGGAGACCATCTCGCGCGCTATAAGCCCCTCGTTTTGCACCCGTATTTCGACATCCCAGCTGGATGCCCTGTGCGAGGGTCCTATAGTGCAAGTGGTTTCCACCGGCCTAAAAGAAAAATCGAACCTAAGGACCGAGCCTGTCATGTTCGTTTTGATGCGTTAGCCATGTGAATAGTGAACCGAGCCGCCACCGAGTCAAGATCAGTCAAGAGTTCGGCATTGACCTTCTCTTGCTTGCTTGCGCAAGGGATCTATGACGTTGGGCGTTGGCTGGGTCATATTGTCATGGCCGACGTATCAAAGGCTTGATGACATGGTGTCATGCGAGCATGGATGTATATCCGGACGGAACATCGTCTGGGTGTAGCTTCGGAAATCAAGATCGTCAAGATTTTAGCATGACCTTTCATCGCTTTGCTTGCGCAAGGGATCTTGAGTTCCGACCCTTGACTCGAAAAATGGCCGGCATGGTATATGTATCCAGCCGTATGACACCTGACCGGGTAAAAACCAACCGAGTCCGGGACAGAGTGTGACTCAAGACTCAAACGTGCAGGGTTGACGCTTGGCCAGGATGGGATGTTTGGAATGATCCCGTGCGCGTCCAAGAGGCCTAGGAAGACCTAACGGATCGCAACCGAGACCACTCCGGCCGAGGGTTGTAGTGTGCAGTGTATCCGAGGCTGCAAAGTGCGCGTAGCGTGCGGTGTAACCGAGGCAGAAGCAGTGAGTAGAGTGCGGTGTAACCGAGGCAGCAGAGCTACAGTAGTGTGCGGTCTCTAAAATTCTTTTTCGGAGTAAAACAGAGTTTTTTGAAGAATTTTAAATGTATGCACAGATGTATATTGATGCATTTTTTAGTATTTTTATTTTTTTTTTAAAATAAAAACGAAGCACGTGCACACACACACAACAGTTTAAAGGAAGGGGTAAAATGAAAGTTTGACCCTCATCATCGTTTTAAAAATCTTTTGTTTTGTTTAAAAGTTTTTAAAACAAAATGTCCCCAATGAGTCGCCAACTGAAATTACCCGGATCCGAGCAGGCCTCGCGGCCCCGGCATCTGGCATTTTTCCCGCTTTGCAGCGTTTTCAGGTTGGAGGTGTCTCGCCGTTTGTTTTCGCATTTGTAGAGTCGCCACGCCGTTTTTATTAAGCCCAAAACATTGAAAAAGGACATCGCTTAAAGATAATTTTAAACTGTTTTTGTGTGATGAGATTTTGAGTTCGGAGGTCGATGACTCCCCGGAAGAGAATATTAGAATATTAGAGCTCACCCGAGTAGCCTCGTAAAAACGAGTCTTTCTGATACCCCTAATATCCTTTAAATGTTGTGTGTGTGTGTGTGCTTTTTTAAAAATGCATGCTGTATCGGATGTCTACATTGTATGCTATGTATGGAAATGTATTGAAATAGTATAGGAAGGAAGCCTTACCAATGTTGGTTCGTGTCTGTCTTCCGCCGGGAATGGTGTTTGAGGTCCTGAGTGCGTCCGTATGGATCGGGATTGCTTCGGGAGATGCCGATTGTCCGCGACGAGTTTCGGCGTGAGTTGAGGTTGCTGGCCGCGTTCGGGCAGGTTCTAAGGCGTGGCGTGGGGATCGTCGGGATCACTCGGGCAGAGGTTCGGCGTGCGTTGTGGTGGCAGGAGTCACTCTGGGCAGTAGTTTCGGCGTGGTTTGGGATCGCTCGGTTTGACTCGGAAAGAGCCGGACACCGTGGAAAGACCAGGCAAGGCCTCTGGAGTACCACGAGGGCCTCAGAGTACCTCGAGAGTGCCTCTGGCAGCGCGGGAGCGTCTCGGGAGCGCTCGGGAGGCTTCTGAGCACCACAAGGGAGCTCTAAGGCCTCGGAAGGATCCGAAAGGGGCCGGGAGTGCCTCGAGAGGACTTAGAGGGGAGCCAGAAGGCTAAGGGAGGAAGAGAGAAGAGGGAGGTGTGTGAAAATGAGGAGGGGGAGCCCTCTATTTATAGTAAAAATTTCGGAGCAAAGAGGTCCGTACGGACCTTCTTGGTTATCCATAATTTTGGATTTCCTCGATTTGAGGGAATCTCGCAATGATGGTGAATATTCTCGAATGATGGTGTTCCCCGAGCAATAAGGTCCGTACGGACCATCTTGCATGCAAAGAGGTCCGTACGGACCAACTCTCAAGTAGGAAGTAATCATTTTCCCCGGGATTTGAGGGAATATTGTGGACTTTAAGGGGATTTAGTAATCATTGAAACAAAAAGGTCCGTACGGACCTTAATTGCTTTTCTGATTTCCTGAAAATTCCCAAAAGGTCCTTTTGTCCCTTTTTATCCCAGAAAGGCTCCTCCCTTGGTTTGGTTGGGGGTTTGAGAGGGTTTTGAGAGGGTTTTGAGTGAGAGAGGTCTTCGAGACTACGTTTGATGAGTCTGCGGTGTTTCCCGTGTGTTTGAAAGGGGGTGATCCAGATTGGGGTACTTACACTTGGCTGATCTCTAATGATTTTGGATCCTTGTCCTAGATACTTTGGCTTATCTCCAATCCCACCTTCCGATTTTCCACTATTTTCCTCAATGCTATTCTCGATCTTATAAGCTCTCTCTAAGACTGTCTGATAATTGGTGAAGCTATCAATCACTAATTTCTTCCTAAACTCAATCCTCAAACCTTTTATAAACCTATGAACTCTTTTCGCTTCATACGATACCAAATGAGGGCAACTTCTAGCTAATTCCTCAAACCTGATTACATACTGATTCACCGTCATGATCCCTTGTTCTAGTCCTAAGAATTCGATCTACTTCTTGTCCCTTGTAACCATCGAAATGAAATAATCCTCGAACTGTTTGGTGAAATTATCCCAAGTCTGGGGCGTATGATCCCGCTCCCAACTTCCCTTCAATATCTCGCCACCACCGATCGCCTAGACCTTCAAGTTTGAACACGGCATACCTAACTTTCTCTTCGTTGGGACTTTCTATAACCTCAAAAATCCTATTCATTTCTGCTAACCATTTTTCTGCCTTTAACGGATTCGGATCTCCGTTAAAGCTCGGTGGGTTCATCTTCACAAATCTTTCCAATCCATCACTTTGACATCCCTCTGGTTGATTCGGAACTGATCCTCTAGTCTCCATATTCTGTACAAACTTCCTGAATAACTTCATTATCTCTTCATTCTGAATTCCACCTATACCCATATCTCCTTCATTTTCTAGAACCTTTCGCTGATCATCCTTGTTTCCGGCCATTAGAACGAACTCCTGCATTAAACACTCGGCGTCAATTTCCACACATTTCCCCTTAGTTTAGACATCTACCCTTGACCTCTAAACTAAGCTTTGATACCAACTGTGAGCACCCCAACCCGGAACCTTACGCGTGTCCCGAGCTGGAGAGGCTCAATCTAAGAAAACCCATCTAAGTTTTTAAAACTTTTATTTGCCTTTAAGAGAAAACCAATTCTAAATTTTCCATAAACAAAATCAAATAATAATATCTCCACTTGGAGGAATTTAAACAAATACTTTAGTAACCATACTTGATTAATTACATTGAAAATCCTAATTAACATTGTTTGACAAAAGAGTTTTCCTTACAACTCGTAAAAGGTAATACTTGAACATGACTCCCGACAACCCACTCATATACCTATCCTGATAAGTCCCAAAAGCAAGAATCCAAACTTTTTCCCCGGCCTCACTGGATCAGGTCACCTGTCTCAGCACAATCTAAAGCAAGAAAGGGAAGGGGTGAGAATAAATCTCAATGAGCTATTATGAATGCAAAGAAGATGCCAAATACGATGCAACACATAGCATGGTAGCACATAACACATTATGAAAGCGGTAAACACCTTACGTTACCTCATTTTACCTTTTCCCGTCTGAACAATAAGTCGTACAACGTGGGAGTGAAACTCCACTCTTTGGTGAATTTCCCCCATGCACATTCACTGCTTATAGGTCTCATACCCCAGAGATCCATATAAGAAAATAGGATACTTATATGACCCTTATTCAGAGTATCATATAATATCATCGCTATCAGAAGCTGTTGGCTTCATACAGAGCATTCCACCGGTACACCAAATCGCAGCAGTATGTAAAGGCTCCTTATTGCTCAATACAAAGTAGCTTACACCTCCCACTCGTGGCCACAGGGGACGGTCCCAGGTATAATGAACCTTCAATCACTTATAGAACAAATCAATAATTGATTGAATTCCATTATACCCCCGAATATCAACACGTTCAAGCACATAATAGATACTTGAAATAATCCACAAAAGGGATAATCATATAACAACATGGTAAAATATACTCATGTTACATCCATACTATAGTGCAACAGTTCATGTAATACACTATGCATAATACCATTAACGAATATAAATTCAAGTAAGGTATCCATATAACCACATAATCCACACCGGGATACAATATAATCATATACCAAATAATCCACACCGGGACGCAATATAACAAGATCAAATAATCCACACTTGGGATACAACAGCTTGCCAAATAATCCATACTTAGGATAATATAATAACATGCTAAATAATCCACAAAAGGGGATAAGCAATATAACAACATATCATAAACAATTCCTACGTAGTCATTACACAACTTCGGATAACCTAATTAAGAGTTCATGATCTATCTCCCAAGTTCGAACTACATTGGTGAAGTACAAATCAAGCTTAATAACCCATTTCCGAACCATATTCCGTATTACAAGGTCTCTATAGGGATTCACGCTAAATTTATCAAGTTGTGGTCACAATGCTTAAGTGTCCCAAGTTCTACTTTAATCTAAGTTGAAAGGGATTGATTCATATCCAAATTGGATTAGGTTCTATTAATTTATAATGGTTAGAGATCATTCCACGAGGTTATTAGTAAAATTCAGAAAAAGAGAAAACTGGGGAAAGTCTGGTGACATGGGCGACCGCCCATGCCACTTGGGCGACCGCCCAAGATGGGTTTCAAAGCACTCCAAGACTCTGCCTACTTGGGCGACCGCCCATGGCCCTTTTCAGCACATTCGAATTTCCCAACTTTTTACATAGTATTTTTCCTCTTAAATCTTTCTTAATCTCATGAACACTAAAAGGGATTGTTTAACCTTACATACTTCAACTTAAATCATCTAAATCCAAGATCATATAGGCCTAGATTGTTTACCAATTAACTTCCCACCCATTTCATGTTTTCATTTTCTAAATCTAACTCCACCCATTTCTTCCATTCTTCACACTTCCAAGAACAACAACAATTTCTATAACACTAACCAAATCCTCAAATCCAAGAAGGTTTCCCCAAAGTATCAAATAACCATTTTAACAACAATCACAATATTTCATAACCCATTTCACTAACCCATTTCAAGTTTAATTCTCTAAAACTAACTCCACCCATTTCTTACCCTCTAAATCAATTTCTAAGAACAAGAGTATCCTTCTTTGCCATTTACCAATCTCCCAACTTCAAATAGGCTTCCAAAGCATCTACACAATTATCATCATAACAAGAACAACAAATAAGAGTTCATGAACATTCATAAGAAGGGAAATCATAACAACTCACCTTGGAATAGGAGATGGATTAAGGATTTCTTGAGCTTGCTAAACTCCCCTAGATGCCCCGATTACAAAAGTACTCCCGGATTGACAAATGAAGAAGTAATGACTTCTCTAGGAACTTGAGAAGGTGAAGCTTCAAGGTTGCTCTTCCATGGAATTTGTAAGAGAAAGATGAGGGAGGATGATGAGGGAGTATGGGGAAAAGTAAAGAGGAAGTAAGGAAGATATGGGGTTTTGACTATTGGGGAGAGGTGGATGAGTGAATTAGGGGGAAGGGTATGGCCCCCCCCTTGTTAAGGCTTTCCCATTTTAATTTAAAACCATTTATCCCAATTATTTATTTTACCCATTTTAACCTCCTCTCACTCTTTATCTATTTTCTATTTTTATTTTTATTTTCCTTTTTGAACGTTATTTTATTTCCTTATCATTTTATCCTAATATAATAAATCAAGTATATAAAAATGGACACGTAATATTAACAATAATATTAAAAGCACACAATATGATATTAAAATTAGTGCCTAGGGTTAGGGTCGTTACACAAACAAACTCCCTCTTGACGTCAAATCAAGAACCTCGTCCCCAGATGCTATCCCAAATATAATTTTGACATCATTTGTAGTGAATTTGACGTATTTCTCTCCTAATTTGAAACTCTGGTTGGCAATTCTGTAACACTTTATGATATCCCTAAGGACAAGTTCTGATTTTCGGATAGTTATATCACTATTGTTATTCAAAGCATTGAACATATTGAAGAAGGGTGACTTATTCAACATTCTCATATGTTTGGGTCCCAAATTTGCTTACTTCATTAACGACAAACTAGCCTCAAGGTTTAACCTATATGTAAAGGTTGTAGTGCTTGACCTTTTTATCCTTTTTGCTATGTTTCCCTTTTTTTTTTGATGATGTCTTTATAGCTTCTTTTTTTTTTGCTTCTTTGCAACATGTTTTATTGTCATCTATTAGAAAAAAAATCAAACAGATTATCAAAAATAACTTTTACTAATAAAAACAATTGAAGAATTCATAAAAAAATTGAGAACTTACTAGTTCTTAATTGTTTTTATAAGAAAACCAAACTTTTCCTCATAAAAATTGAGAAAACAATTGAGAACTTATACATAAAAGTCACTAATATATAACAAAATTACTAAAATAACCAAAACAACTGAGATCATACAAATAGAACATAACAATAACTAAAGATAATTGAGAACTTTCGCTTAATAAGTGAATTTAACAGAATATAATTGAGAACTTATAATGTTTCTTACTGATATTTGTGTGAAGTAGACAATCTGTGACACACTATATACCAAAGTTCCACAACACCACACCTAGGCAAATCAAGGCAACACACTTAGTCTATGCCATCATTAGTGTGACATTAATGGTTCTTTAGGCGTGATAGTGCGTGAGATCATCACATCATACAAAAATCAATGTGAAACTGTGTCTAAATTCACATTAAAAACTAAGAAAACAGTTGATAACTTAAGCATAAAAGACCTAATATAAAACAAAATTACTAAAAACACCAAAATAAGCCTTTACTAATGAAAACAATAGAGAATTCAAAAAAATTGAGAACTTACTAGTTCTCATTATTTTTATGAAGAAACCAGATTTTTTCCTCATAAAAACTATATAAACAATTGAGAACTTATAAAACTATTGATTAATTTATGAAAATTGTTGATAACTTACTAGTTCTCATTATTTTATGAAGAAATCAGACTTTTTCCTCATAAAAACTATAAAAACAATTGAGAACTTATAAAACTATTGATTAATTCATAAAAACTATTGAGAAATTACTAGTTCTCATTATTTTTATGAAGAAACCAATTTTTTTCCTCATAAAAACTATAAAAACACTGAGAACTTATGAAACTATTGATTAATTAATAAAAATTGTTGAGAAATTACTAGTTCACATTTTTTATGAGGAAATCAGATTTTTCCTCAAAAAAATTGAGAAAACAACTGAGATTTTACAAATAGAACACAATAACTGAGAACTTATAACTACAAAAGCAGATAATGATTTTAACAAAAAATAACTGAGAAAATTTTTTAAAAACATTTGAGAACTCATACACAATATTAAACAAATACTCTTACATTTATGACCAAAATATATTTTAAAACAAAATAACTGAGAATAAACTAGGTCTAGTCATTTCTCACTCATATTTGAAATTTTTTTCACAAAAAACACTTGAAACATAAATAATATACTTCCAATAACTAAGAATAAGTAACATTTCAAATCATTTACTTAAAATAACGCCTTTTTATGTTGATGTTTTAACATCATCTCATTCGAATTTTGATTTTATAATATTAATGTGTGAAAAAAACTACGTTGTTTTTTGTTTACAATAGATAGACACACGAGTTAAAACCAACTCTACTCTATTAAAACTCTCTTAATTATGGCATGTCTTCTTTTCCCTCATTGACCCGTGTTCCAATGTGGGATGGGATGGGACGGGACAGGACGGGGAATTTTAGGCCCGACAAGAATTGGGGATGTCCCATCCCATCCCGCAAAGTTGCAAAATTTTATAAGCCCGTCTCGTCGTCATGTTCCGTTTTCCCAAATTGACAGTTCTATTTTTGAATGAAATTTTTTTAACAGGCTTTCAACTCGACTATTGTACACTGTCATCTTATTAAAATTAAAATTCATTAATGAACGTTTATATTATGCGTACATGAAATTCATTAAAAGTTTGTATTATATGCATATACATGAATTATAGTTTAACGTAATGGGCCTTACTTGGCCCAGAAATATCACATGGTCCTCATACTTGACCTTGTTGGCCTTGGTTGGCCCAGCCTCTTTAACCTTTATTAACTCATTAACCCGTTTCCCACTTTTGAGCCCAATTATCGGCAAGTGAAATAAGCCCAACCTGGCACGGCCCGCCCGTCTAGAAAACGGGCTAGTCCAGTCTGTGAGCCCATGTGACTTGGACCGGGCCAGGTTTTCGAAATGGTCATTCAACAAAGACGGTTACTATATAAACTCCCAAAACCTATGAGTAAACCCATATGAATCAATTACAAAAATGTCATTGAGGTTAATTAATTTTTTACCCCTTTGTTCATCTTCTCTCATTCACTCCATTCACCACTCTCCCCCCCAACCCCCATTTCCAGCCCCTTACTTTCTCTCTCTATAAAAAAAAAAATCTCATTCTCAAAATTTTAATATTTTGTTTAAATCAAAACCAAGAATCATGGATGAAATGAAAATCTTTGTTCATCTTCTCCCATCACTCCATTCACCACTCCCCCCACCCCCATTTTCAGCTCCTTACTTTCTCTCTCTATAAAAAAAAAAAAAAAATCGTTCTCAAAATTTTAACATTTTGTTTAAATCAAAACCAAGAATCATGGATGAAATGAAAATCTTTCTTTACTATATCACTATATAAATGTGATTACATTTTACATTTAGAAATCAAACTAAAAAAAACGGAAATTACGTAGTCGGCCATCACCTGCCGACTTTGGGCTTAAAAGCCGGCCACACCGGACGACTTTCGGCTAAAAGTCGGCCACTACCGCCGATTAGGGAAAAAATCAACCACACCCGGCCGACTTTTTGTAATTTTTTCCACCACACCCGGATGACTTTTTAATAAAAAGTCATCCACCACTGGGCGACCCCTTGTTTTTTCATAAAATTCACCTAATTTTTTTTGAAATTATACTCCAAAAATCATTTTCATGAGCTAAATAAGTCATATAATTTTTTAAAAAATTATACTCCAAAAATCATTTGCTCTTTTTAATCTTGTCTTGAATATATATATTTTTTTAAAAAAATTATGTATATAAATTTTAGAGTATAATTTCAATAAAAATTATAATTTCTTTTAGGTATATGACTTATTTAGCTCATACAAATGATTTTTGAAATATAATTTCAAAAAAATTAGGTGAATTTTATGAAAAACAAGGGATCGGCCAGTGGTGGATGACTTTTTTCCCAGAATCGGCCGGTGGTATCAGACTTTTTTAAGCCAAAATTCGGTCGGGTGTGGCTGACTTTTAAGTCAAAAGTCGGCAGGTGGTGGCCGACTTTTTCCGTCGGAGTCGGCGGGTAGCGGCCGACCCCTATTTTTTCATAAAATCCCCCAAAATTTTGTTCTCATTTGAATGAAAGTGAGTGTCCCTATTTTTTCATAGAGAGAGGAAGAGGAGTTGCCGAAAAAAAATGAGGTTTTGGGTGCTAGGAATAGTTGATCGGTGGGAAGAGAGTAAATGGGTGTGGGTGTGGGTGTGTGTGTGTGTGGGTCTTCAACTGATTTCTTCTTCTTCTTCTTCTCTCTCTCTCTCTCTCTCTCTCTAGGCCGTAAATGAAATGGGTGTGGGTGGGTGGGTGATTTTTTTTTTATAAGTATTAAATAAATGAAAGGGTATAAGGGGAAAGATGAGGGTTTGTTTACATTTATTTGAGGTGTTTTTAAAAATGGGGTTTACTCGTAGGATTTGGGGATTTATTTAGTTACCCTCTCAACAAAAATTATAGTAGAAAGTTAATATTTCCACCCACTTTATGTTTATGTTGAGTTCACCCTCTTTCATGCCTTTAGTATGATATACTACCTCCGTCCCGCTTTCCGTCCCGCTTTCAAGATTCCTACTTTCCTTTTTGGTCCGTCCCAACTAAGAGTCCTACTTTGCTTTATTCCCAAAATGGAAAATAATGAATAGTGTTTTGGACATTTATATCATATTCTTTTCATAGAACTACAAATAAATCAATACTTACTACACTACTTTTTATCCACTTGAATCATAAACAGTGTTTTGAACAATTATACCCCCAACCCACTTGTCATTGTTAATTCATTTCTTAGTGTTTTCTTAATAAACGTGCAAACACTAGGTAGGACTCTTAGTCCGGAACGTAGGGGGTGAACTCAATAGAAAAGTGGTGAAAATATTAACTCTCATTATAATAGGCTCTCAAACAATAACAGGAGAACAAAATTGCTGTAAATTTCAGAATGAATACAAATACTCCCTCCGTCCCAGCCGAGTGTACACTTATTTCCCTTTTGGTCCGTCCCAGCCGAGTGTGAACTGCCCAAAATGGAAGAAAATCTTCACTATTTACCCCACTCATTCTCTCTCCTATTTTACTTTTACACTCACAACATTTTCTCTCCACTTTTTCTCTTTTACTTCTCCTTAATCGGTGTGCCCAACATTTTGGTTCACACTAGGCTGGACGGAGGGAGTACATGTATCATACAACTCAAAAAAGGCAACCCGGGGCTACAATAGCTGTTCAGGGAAGGGCCGGACCCGCATGTACTTAATGTATCATACGACTCAACTCAAGGCCAGTGGCGGAGCTAGAAACTTTCATGAGTGGGGGCCAAATATGTTTAGTTTTATAGTTTATGGTTGTAAATGTACAAAAGCATTTTTTAAACTTATAAACTAAGAAAGTCGTACAAGCAATAGAAGGTGATGACTCTTCACAACTAATTGGCTTGAAATATCGTTTCATAGCTAATAGCTTTAAAACTGCAAGCAATTTTTGTTTGAACTAGGTAAATCATAAATGAATCAGAATATAATCAACAAAATATGCATTTATCTGCCAAAAAAATGCAGTCAACAAAAAACCCAAAAAAATAAACCCTAAAAGCAAAATCAGAATGTAATCATGAAAATTTTCATACTAAAATCCTTCATAACTCAATTTAATAGGAGTATTTGACATTATCTATTGTAAAATCCTTCAAAATACCTTTTGGAGTTTGTGAATGACAGACCAACGAAATCAAAATCGATCGGCAAGGTAGAGAGAGGGAGATAGAGCACACGAGGAGAGAGAGAGCAAGAGAGCTACTAGGCGGCCCTTTCTCCACCGATGAAGCATCCCCCCGTTCCGCCAATCGCCATAGATGTCGTCGCCTTTGGTTCTCCGCAGCTCCGCTGTTTTGTTTGCGTTGTGTGTGTTTTGCGTGCGTTGTGTGTGTTTTACTAAGTTTTGTTTGTTTTGTTTTAATTGAAGTGTTTACTTTAAAAATATAATTTTTTTTTATTTTATTTTTAAGAAAAGTCAGTGGGGGCCACGGCCCCCTCTAGTTCCTCTATAGCTCCGCCACTGCTCAAGGCGCTACAATAGCTGTCCAGGGAAGGGTCGGACCCGCATGTACTTAATGTATCATACGACTCAACTCAAGGCGCTACAATAGCTGTCCAGGGAAGGGCTGGACCCGCATGTACTTAATGTATCATACGACTCAACTCAATACGGCAAAATCCAAAACACACCAATTACCTTCAAAGGGTTAGATGGTCTACACAAGCTAAAAGGAAAGTTCAGTGCCAAAAAAGAGAAGAACAGATCTTTATCAACTAACCTGAAGACTGAAAATTTCATTCAGCTCAGTTTAATGTTGAAATAATTGTTGACATTTTTATCGTATGTGCTGAAATGCTATCTAGAGTTGCCGTCGCCTTAGAAGCTACTAAGTGAAACAAAAACTCGGCTTGATTGGTCCTAAAGCCTGTTGCTTCCTAATGAAAGAATACAAGAAACTGAACACCTAGTGTACACACACTTCCAATATGCTAACCTGTAAATATACACCCGAGAGCCGCGTGAAGAAACCAATGGCAGTATTTTCTCCTTCCAATCACTACGACTGGGATATGTGTTTGAACGTCTTTTAATCTTAGCAGCTGCGTCTTTATATCAATACATTCCCTTGAAAACAGGATTCGTGCGGCATATGCTTGCCCCATATTCCTCGTATTCTGCTTTTGTATGGCAAGCCTATTTAAAGAAAAAAAAATTTACTTGAAAATATAATAGGAGTAGAATATAATCAAAGCATGGATAGAATTACATTTTAACAGCAAAAATGAATATCTGGTAACATTTACTGTAGATAATAATCAATGTTCCAATGTGTGCTTGCCCATGGAATAAAAAAAGAAAAGAAAAAGAAGACTGAACAGAAGCTTTCCTGATTCTAAATCTATATTATAAATCACACCTCCACTATGAACAGTTGAGTGAACAGTTCCAATGGCCAAATTTCTCATTTTGCCCTTTTAATTTTTTTTTTAATTTAAAAAAAAAAAAAAAAAAAAAAACAAAAAAAAACGTGTCCTCGGACACGGGCTTTTACTAGTTAGTGTATAATACAGGGTATGCAACCAAAGGAGTGCAATGATATCTGGTCAACCCTTTCACATCTCACTACTCTTAATGTGGCCGACCCTCTCGCACTGCCAAAAGAATGTTTACGTCATTTCGCTCCATGAGCCATCATACAATGTAAGTAATCCCCCATTCCTAAAAATAGGGTACGACGTTGGCCGGCACACTCTGCTTTATGTAAAGCATTTAACTTTTATTAAAAGGTTGGGCCCACTATAAAGAAATATTCACCAAGGGTAAAATGCAAACTTTCTATGCCTAAAAGGTTTGCCCCACTATGGATGAGTGTTTACTAAACGGTAAAAGAGCAAACTGGAAAACTTCATTTTTGTCCATCGTACTTTGAAATGTGTTTCACTTTTACCATCAAACTTTATTTTTTATTCATTTTTACCATCGTACTTCAAACAATTGTGTCATTTTATAACAAATTTGGGTTGAAAATAACAATATTGTTTGTAGTGCGATGGTAAACATGAAATAAATTTGGGTCTAAATAACATATTTGGGTATAAATGACACCATTGTATGTAGTATAATGGCAAAAAATGAAAAAAAAAATAAAGTTTGATGGTAAAAATAAAACACGCCCCAAAGTAAGATGGACAAAAATGAAGTTTTCCCAACTTTTTATGCCAAAAATGGAAATTTAGCTGGAGGACATTCTTTTGGGACTCTCCAACAAGGAATAAGGGATTCTTATTTTCGGACAGAGGGACTAGTATATTACTATAAAGTATGATACGTTTCAAGAGTATTATCAAATGAGGAAATGGTGTCACGATATGGAAATTGACTCAGATTGAGCACAAGAAGCAGCAATTGTATGAATTAGCTCCACACCAACTCCCAGTGGCGGACCCAAAGGATTTTGTGTGGGGTGCATATAAAGTTTTCAATTAAAAAATAATGCTTGATATGGGACTCGAACCTATAACCTCCAAGTTAACATCTTAACCACTAAATCACACACTATTTGATTAGAGGGGGGGGGGTTCACTTCCACCCCTTTAATTATACCTGTGTACGCCCCTGCCAACTCCACAGAACCCTGGGGGAAACCAAAAGCAATTACTAAGGCAATGTTTCCTAAAGAGAATCATATAAAATACGTCAAAAGTATGAGCTAGCCCCTTACGAACATTCGTGTGCCTGTAAGTTATTTGATACTTGGGTATTAGTTGACATTTACCTGATGTTGGAACCCATTTGTAATCAGTTGCAGAAAAATCAGGCAACAGTATACAAGCTTGCATCATGAAACAGTTAGCTTTTAATGGTTGGGCCCACTATGGCTGAGTGCTTACCAAACGGTAAAAAGTTAAACTTTCTATGCGTAAAATGGAATGTTTTGTTACAGGTCATTTTTTTGGGGACACCCCAAAAAGGAATAAGGGATTCTTATTTTGGGACGGAGGGGGAAGAATAGTACAATAAAGTAGAAAAGCTCCAAGTACCAATACGACAATTGACTCAAATTGAGCACAAGAAGCAGCAGTTATATCAATTAGCTCCACACCTACTTCACAAAACTCAGGGGGAAACTAAAAGCAATTACGAAGGCAATGGTTTCCTAAAGAGAGTCTTTAAAAAAAGTCAAGAATGAGGTAGCCCCTTGCGCACATTTATGTATCCGTAGGTTATTTGATACAGAGTACTAGGGTTTTATTTCATATAAACCCTGATTTCGGAACTCATTTATTTGTGGGTCAGTTGCAGAAAAACCACGCAACAGTATACAAGCTTGAATCACAAAACAGTTAGCTTTTAATGAAACAATCTAGTTATCCATGGATTCAAAAGATAGAAACATACCGCAAAGAATTCAGGAGTCGATGCAAGCACAGACCCTCCAAACCATACAGCATATCTCTGGATAGGATGGCTGACTACCTTGACTTCAACTGGTTGTGCCTGAAGCAAAAGTCCCAATAGCATCTTATTACCAATACTGACAAGATTCATGTCGTACATTTACAATTAAAGCATGCTTACTTTTAATTCACCGCCAAACTTAGCATCAGATCCCAACACACGAGCATCAACAATCTTCTTCACATCTCGTTGCAACCTTCGGTGGAAGTCTTTAAACATGGTTGATCCTCCAGACAACACAATATTCTGAAAAGAGCACAAGGAATTGTTACCTCAAGGGATTAAATATCCACCATTAGTGATAAATGTAGTCAAGAATTTCAAAGACATTTTTTTCATAATAAATGAACAAAAAGCTAAACAACGATTCCTACATTATTGTGCTTATACACGAGGCTAGAAGTTAGAATACCATGGGAATTTTATTAACTTAACAGCCTTAACTTTGGAAAAGCAGTTGTAAATGGGACAAATGAAAGAAAAGGGATTCTCCAGAAGGGATAGTGCAAAAAACAAGATAGTTCATGTATCCCCCAATATTGTTTAGTGATAAAAGCACTATCTTCTTTATCAACCAATGTTTTACCTTATAAAGGGCCCTTCTTGTGTCAATCGGTGCAGACTGAATACACTTGTCTACTACAGCAGGTAAAGGAGTTGTAAAATCACTACTGTATATCTCTGGATTGAAGAAAACCTGCATAACAAAAACATGATAAAGCATCAGAAAGAAATTGAGATTTTTTCGATGGAGAAAGTTATGCGAAGTACAAGGTTATCTAACTGCAGTGCTACCACCAATCAAATTAGATTCGTTTCATGAAATCATTCAGGAATCATCTTACTAAATTGGTGGCAAAAATATATAAAAATGCTATTGCAGTTGAAAATATAAATAACATGAAAGGCAAAGACAGTGCAGACCTCGGGACCAAGGAATCGTTCATATCCAACATCACAGGAGTATGGTGCGCCAGTCTTCGGTTTAATACCTCGCCATTGTTTAATGTACTTTGCTGGTTCTTTGTCGTGCTTATTATACTCCTGAAGTTGTTCAAGAATAAAGACCCCTAATCATATAAACTATATTCCATAATTAAGTATTTCAGAGGGAAACGATGGGCAAAAGCTGCAAAAACTGAAATCTTCAAGCACTTTCGCCAGTTCTACATTAAAAAAAATAGTGCTCCCTCCATCCCTAAATGAATGTCTAAATTTTATTTAGAGGACAATCTGGAAGTGTTTATTTTTTCATATATTTAAATGACAGAGATGCATAAATATTTCTGTTTTCCACATACCAAACATTAGTTTTGCATGTATAAAGTGACTAGTGAAAAAAATATGGTAAAAAAACATTTAGGGACAAAGTTTTTTTCAAAAAGGACATTCATTTTAGGACAAAAATTTCTTGAAATTGAACATTCATTTAAGGACAGAGGGAGTACTATCTTTGTGCTGATTTAACGAGAGCTAGAGAAAGTAAGACTACCTTAACAATATCTGAACAGGTATAGCAATATGTTTCTTTAACTTTCCGAGCTACTTCAACTGAATCTTCAGGCGGAATGTGCTCTCCTCTTTCCTATAAGTAGAATGCCAACAAGGAAGAATGAGAGTAGCTTTTCATTATTAACAACTTATAACAAGTGCAGTGAGTTAGTATACTAGTCAGCCAATACTTTGAAATTTTAAAACAGTACTTGGTAGCATCAATCTAAAACTGGGAGATGATATATATGATTGAGAAGTACAATAACCAATGCAGAAAGGCCCACTATAGTAAAGGAATGCCACATGTTAATAAATGTGAAAATGTTTACAAAGAAAATGTTGAAAACCAATGACCAACAATTTTGTCAAAGGAGCACTTTGAAGGCAACTTTCTTTCGAGTTCCAATTAATAGTTGATCGGTTAATAACAGTGCCAGAGTTATACTCCCTTTGATCCAAAATAAGTGATCACTTTGACTGGGCACACAGATCGGAAACTCATTTGACCCTACTATAATAATAATAATAATAATAATAATAATAATAATAATAATAATAATAATAATATAATAATAATAATAATAATAATAATAATAATAATAATAATAATAATAATAATAATAATAAAAATAAAAATAAAAATAAAAAAGTGGATTCAAATGCTTTACAGGTGCACCCCCAGAAAACTTGTGAACACAAATTATTCTAGCATTCCAAACAAGAAAAGTGAGCACTTATTCTGGATCACCCCAAAACAGTGATCACTTATTATGGATCAGATGGAGCATATTGTTTAAGTATAAAAGAAAGCCAGAAGTAACTGGGACGGAGACTGAGTAAAAAATTCTGAAGTCTGGAACCAAGTTAACAAGGGAAATCAATGGCAACATACCCGCATGAGTTGTTGGATGAAGTGAGTAACATCCTTCCCAGCAATGGGCACTGATTTTATGCTGCTGCCAATAACATACCCATCTGCAACAGGTACAACATGAGTAGCTCCATCTCCAATGTCTACTACAACCCCTGTCATCTCACACTAATATAAGCTGTAGGTTAATAAAGATGTAGGAAAAAGTAGTAACATTATTACCAATTATAATATGCATTCTTAATAGCTGTGAACTTCAGTAAGATTTTTCAATGACTTGAATCTTGGAACTCAAATACGCACAGTTTATGGGCTACCATGAACATAGTTTTGACATCTACAGTGCTTTTGGAACCAAACAACCTCTTTACAGCTTTCATGAGGTGATTTCGACCAATGAGTTACTTGTTTCAGAGTTGCTACATGTTTCAGTTTTCTTGAATCTACATTTCTATGGATATACAAACAAATGGCCTCTTTGAAGCTTTGACGAGGTGATATAAACCAATAGACACTTTTCTCAGAGCTGTAACATTTTGTTTTCTCGATTTTTCAGCAATTTGTAACAATGTAACATTAGGTTTTGACTTGGCGTCGATCCATAAGTACATATCAGCTCAATATAGAGCCCATACCAGTTTTAAGAAAAGACAGCGTAATCTATGACCATGGGATTGAAGCCCAATCACCACCAACAAAACTAATAATCTATCTGAGAGAATTTATATGCATATATCCCTATATCCTAATCTTAATGTTCCAACACAACCTAATAATCCTACATTCGTTAAGGAACAAAAATGGTTTCTAATGCTAGTCATTCTCCAGCATCATGATTGATATCTCAAACAGAAGGAGATAAATGGTTAGTCGGTTAGTTAAGGAATCATGAAACAAAGCAAGGCGCAACTAAGGCGAATAGATGGTATAATGATCATTTTCAATTGAACTTTGGCTTACAACTACCTCACAACTTTATTTTGACAAGAAAGAAATATAACTACTGACAAATTGAAGGCAAGGCTGTAAGTCTGTTTCTTTCCCATTTCTATAGTGTTTAAAACTTTAAACCCACTCTCTGGCTACCATGTTTTCTTCCTCTTGCTCCCTATAATCTACAATACCATCTATAAAACTCCTATAATTACTCTTTGTCTTACTGAACCTCATGCATGATTCTTCCACTACTTCTATTCCATTTCTCAGTTTCTTTAATAACTTATTTTACAGGGCCAGCAGCAGTTACTGCAGTATTTGTGCATAAATAGCTGGGCAGCTCCTGAGCAGCACTGAATACCAATGACTCTTAATGGGGTTAGGAGAAGATCTCAAGTTTCTTTACTACTTCTATTCCATTTCTCAGTTTCTTTAATAACTTATTTTACAGGGCCAGCAGCAGTTACTGCAGTATTTGTGCATAAATAGCTGGGCAGCTCCTGAGCAGCACTGAATACCAATGACTCTTAATGGGGTTAGGAGAAGATCTCAAGTTTCTTTAAAAAATACTTAAGAAGGATTGACTTCAAAAGTAATACTTGCATTCTCTTTTATCTAAATTGATGATTGGCAAGGTTAAGTTACAAATTCATTGAAAAGAGATTGGAATGCTGCTATTTCCTAGTATAGTATTCATGTATATTGTCTTTTTTTCATCGTGGATGGACCTCTTGTTCATATGATTGTAGATTGACCTTCTCTTTATTATAATTGTTTTTTTTCCTATCAAAAAAAAAAAAAAAAAGGAAAAATTCCCCTAGGGCCCTCCCTGCCCAGATTTTATTCATTTTAAAGAAAACCTTTTCATAAATCCCAAATAAAGAGTTCTTCCCAAATTATAATTCCCCAGACAACCTTCTGCATTTTTCTCTTCTCCGGCCTAATCGCCTTTCACCATCCCACCCCAGATCGACTTTTCCGTTCATATCTGCCCAAACACCCACTCCCCCGGCGTCCTACTGCTTCTTCGACGAAGCCCATTCTCCGGCGAGGCTCGTTCCACCCAGATCTGGCCAGAAAGCTTTGAATATGACCTCCTCGCATCACCGACAACGTCAAAACCATTAGAAGCTGACAGGTCAGCAATAGAAGCTGTGGGGAGAATGGAATAGAAACTAAATTTTTGGATCCTGAGAAATCCAAATAATTAAAATAATATCCCTAAAATTAAATAAACATTAAAGACTTGTCTCATAGAATTTGACATTTGAATATAAGCAAATACAGAAGCTGATTGAATCGTCTGATATCATGAAAATTCATTGTTATTATTGATTTATTTATTTTTTGGTTGAAAAAAAAAATTGTCTTAATAAGTTAATTATAAGAGACAAAGTAGTTATAAAAGGTAAGTTGGTTTTATAATTTAGCTATAAGAGTTGTAATGTGTAAATTATGAGATTAATTCGTTGTTATTATTGAAAATTTTGATTTTTTTGGTTGAAAAAATTGTCCTAAAAGTCAATTATAAGAGATAAAGTAGTCTATAATTCACTTATAAGAGTTGTAATATGTAAAAATTATGAGATTATATTGAAATTTTTTATTTTTTTGATTGAAAAATTTGTCTTATAAGAGACGAATTAGTGTTATAATTCACTTTAAAGAGTTGTAATGTGTAAATTATGAGATTAATTTATTGTTATTATTAAAATTTTGATTTTTATGGTTGAAAAAATTGTCTCATAAATAACTGAATTGAAAGAGATGAATTAGTCTTATAATTCAGCTATAAGAGTTTTAATATATAAATTATTAGACTATTCAAGGCTATTATTGGAATTTTTGAATTTTTGGTTGAATTGTTTTTACTTTTAGTCTTATAAGTCACTTATAAGAAATGAAATAGTTTCATAAGTAAGTTATAATTAAGATATAAGAGTTATAATGTGTAAATTATGAGATCAAATCGTCGTTGTTGTTGAAATTTTTGATTTTTTGACTGAAAAAAATTTGTCTTAAGTCAATTATAAGAGACGAATTAGTTATAAGAGGCAAGTTGGCCTTATAATTCAGCTATAAGAGTTTTAATATTTAAATTATGAGATTAATTCGTTGTTATTATTGAAAATTTTGATTTTTTTGTTGTAAAAATTGTCTTATAAGTCGATATAAGAGACAAATTAGTTTTATAAGTCACTAATAAGAGATAAAGTAGTCTTATAAGTCAGTTATAATTATAAGAGGGCGAAGCCGCGAGGGGTGTCTATGAAATTTTAGATCTAATGTATCATTCATTGGGTTTGAATCTCGCCAGAGGGGCATTAGAGGAAGTGGCCAAAAAAAAAATCATTGAAAGCTTAACCTATTCAAGGATAGACTCAAAATTTTATATCTAAGTTTCAACACTCATTCGTCACATACAGCCTGCGCCTAAAAGAGGCGAGGACAACATAACATGTTTCAAAAGCCATGTAGAGCATTATCTTGTCAGCTAAGAATTTCGTTGAAGTGAAGACATCGCTTAGGGCAACTCCAATGGTGGGTATCAAAATCAAATTTTGATACTCACCTCAATGAGTTAACATCTCCAATGCTATAAACTTTGGGTACCAAATTTTGATATGGAGTTAAGCAAGGTACCAAATTTGCAATCTTGCTCAACTCCTTTGGTGTGGTGTACACACGCGAGTGGGAGTAACTTTTAGCCAAAAACAAGCCAAAATTAATAGGCTGACACACCACGTGTGTGTGCCCCAGTAAAAGTAATCTAAAGTTATGACATTTTGGTCATTTTGTTGACTTATCAACAAGATTATTTATTTTTTATTTAAATTTAATAATTATTTAAAATTAATTAAATTTAATGATTAAAAAATCAGTCAAAATATTTTAATAACAATAAAAATTTGATTTTGATTTCGATTTTGATACCTATCATTGGAGATGCTAGCACCTTTTACAAAGGTATCAAAATTTGATTTTGATACCTACCATTGAAAATGAAATTTTGGTACCTTATGAATAGCACTTCATAGGTATCAAAATTTGATTTTAATACCTATGGCTTAACTCCTCCTATTGGAGATGCCCTTAACCAAAGTTGTAATACCATGTACAGTAACTCATCTAAAAGATTAAGTTGCTATAAAAGAGCCCAACAATGAATATCAAGCTTTAAGACACACCAAATCCCGCCTAATTACAATAAGGCGCAATCATATCTCTGTATTTACATAACCACAATTGCTCGTATGGTTATGAGGGATCGTTCATCTACATGTCCTTTTAGATTATGTTTCATAAATCCTACTTCCTCCATCGGTCCGCCTTACTTGAAAATGTGTTGTCTGATCAAATTAGGGAAACTATTGATAATTGATCAATTCTCTGAATTTCCCCTCAACATATCTGAATTAAAACAAGGATGCACCATGTGAATTCAACTAGGCGGGAATCAAAACTTAATATAGTCAACTGATTGAAAAATGATGGTCCACAAAGGAAAGTTATTCTTCTAATGAGGCGATCCACAAAGGAATACACACCTTTTCCAATGGGACGGAGGGAGTAGTAAATTTCAATAATCTTCCATCAGGTGCGCCAAATGAACATATAAAATTGGACATCATCTCTTTGAAGATCAACCAGTCTTTACAAGTTGTTAAACAATTTAAACCACAAACCATCTGGCCAGACTCCAAAACCTTCTCAAAATTGCAAAAAGTTCATTGTTGACAGTTATAAAGGTTCAACGATTATAGTTGCAGCTTCCCCTGCAATCCATCAAAGTACCTAGTCTAACTACCACTTTCCTTTTTTTTTCTAAAGTAAAAATGAAATATATTATAGAGAGAATAGCATAAAGGGGCGTTAGCTACATACAAATAAAATTGAGAAGCATACTCGTAATACATGAATATGATTCAACGCTAACCTTTGATGTGGTGTAGCCAGCAGCAAGAGCAAGAACTGGTTGCACAGCGATATAAAGCCCCGGAACATTGAAAGTCTCAAACATAATCTCGCCTGTGTACTCACGACTCTCCGGTGCAGTAAGAGGACTCTCAGTCAACAAAAAGTAATGATCCTCCGAATCACACCGCAAATAATTAAAAATACACTGCTGCCAATACCTTTCCATGGCATCCCAATTATCAACCTGACCTTGCCGAATTGGATAACTAAGATTATAAGTATTACTAGATCGAGATCTAGCCAGAGCTTCATCCCCAATAGAAAAATCAAGATCAGCCATCACCCCAGCACTATGTTGGGCTAGCCAATTGCTAGTCTTTGTTGAGGTCCGAGGCTGGTTAACAAAAGACTCATTCACGGCGACCACAGTTGGAAGAATAAAACACGGCTCGACGTTTCCAGCAAAACCCATTTTAGTATATCTACAAAATCAAATACCCATTTCAGTATATCTCAAAAAATCTCAAAATACTATCTTAAATTTCATTCGGGCATTTGATCGAACATTTGGTGTATAAGTAGGAAATGGTGTAAATCCCTGCAAATAGAGCTTACCCGGTACCATTATCGATTACTACGGCAGGACGAGAAGTGGCAGGGTCCATTAGAGAGTTGAGAAGAGAAGGGAGGAAGAGAATTCAAGATGTGGATCTGCGGGTGAGATCCTTGGAGGAGGGGTTTAAGGAAGGTAGTGATCATGGTCGTTGAGAATTCGGTGGTGGGGTAATTGACGTTGGTGATAGTGATTGAAAGCGGCGGATCAACTGACAGTCCGGCAGCGGTTGTGGTGGTCGCCGGGAAGTAGTTGTGGAGCTTTTTACGCCATCCATTTCATTGAGGGATTTGGGAGTATCGTAAAGAAAGTGGGTTCATCAAATTCACCATCATTGCATTGAAAAAAGCAAAGAAAAATATGGGCTTTACTGATCGATTTGGATTCTTTGCTTTGCAATCAAACAAGCCAACGTCCCCTCCTCTCTTTCTGTGTCTTTCCCTGTCAATTTCTGTGAATTTGCTTTCCTTTTTATCTAAAGTAGTCCCAAAACTATTACTCATCCTTGAATAAATATTCAAATTTCACATTTTCAAAAATATGTTCACTCCGTCAATAAATTTGCTAAAATTCTAATAAAATTTAGCCACTTGACCTCACATGACTAATTTCAATAAATATGATATACAGTGGCGGGTCTACACCTAAGCTATTGGTGGTGCCCATTTCTCCCCCGCGGTCGCCCACTCGTACAACAACTTGTGGTTTTTTAAGATTCCTTTGTGGGCGACCAACTGTTCACTGATGGTCGCTCGCTACTTCAGCGTTTCAAATTATCTATTAATCATTTTTTATTTAAGCAAAAACGACGACGTTTTGTAAAAAAAAAAAATTTGGTGGTGCCGATGCACCATCAGACACACAGTGAAATCCGCCCCCTGACGATCTAGGTTAAATGGTTTATGGGGAAATTTAATTTGTAATATTTTCTATAAACTATGTGATAATTTACATTAATTAATTTGTTGTCTTCATGTCAATAACGTTAACATATTGGCTGAAAACTTAACGAACATAAGTAACGTTAAGTTACACAGACTAAATTTCTTTAGGATTTTAGTGAATTTGTTAGCAAATTGAGCATATTTTAAAAAAAAAATAATTCAGTGAAAACATTTTTAAAAATGCTAAAGTTTAATGACTAAAATATGGTTTTTGCCCTTTAATATCACGTCTACCTAATACTTTCAGCTTACCGCAACTAATACCCTTCGAGCTAAGTATTCACTCCGCCCCAAAATGAACGTACAATTTTTTTTTTCTTAACCATCAGGACTTGACCTGATGGTCAGAGCACTGGAACATCAACATGGAGGTCCTGGGTTCAACTCTCCCCAGGAGTTAGAGTGGATGTTTATCCCTCCCTAGTTAATATTAAGCCCTTCAGGGGTGGGGATTTTAAAAGAATTTCAGAAAATTGATGGACTTAGTTGTGAATTGACTTAAAAAAAAAAAAGGCTTGTCTTGAGGTGGGCAAGCCTCAAAAAAAAACAAAAAACAAACAAAAAAGAAATAAAAAATTTTTTTTCCTTGATTTAAAGCAAAATTTGAATATTTTTAGAATATTTATTTTGAGATGAAGGAGGACGTAACAGTCTATTCTCATAGTTAACCTCTTAAACCAGTCATACCTATTACCTGGATAACTGGATTACCGTTACCACACCATGCCATCTGACTCAAAGTGTGCAGCTTCTCCTTCCATAAGAAATCCTGATTAACCTATTTTCATACAGTTTATATACTCCCTCTATCCCATATTATATTATGTTATTCATTTACTTTACTGTTTTGAGTGAAAAATAAAAAATAATGTTATTAAAGTAGAAATTGTGAGTGAATATGAGAAAGAAAGTGAGGTAGAAAATAGTAAGTGGATAGTTGTTGTGAGTATAACAATAGGATTCATGAATAAAGAAGTATTTAAAAATTTTCCTTTTAGGAAAGTGGAACTTTTAAGTGGGACGTCCTAAATGACAAAGTGAGTAAGATTTTATGGGACAGAGAGAGGGAGTATATATATACTCCCTCGTCCCATAACAAGCGACACACTTTGTCATTTTGGGCGTCCCACTGATAAGTCACACTTCCTAAAATGGAAAAGAATCTTTACTATTTCCTCCACTCATTCTCTCTCCTACATTATTATAATAGTCACAACACCATTATAATTTACTATTCTCTCCACTCATTCTCTCTCCTACTCAACTATCTATACTCACAACACATCAATCTTTTCACTTTTTTCTTAATTTTTGTGCAAAACAGTAACTGTATCGCTTATTATGAAACGGAGGGAGTATATATATTGACCTCATAGAACCACCAAAATGTTTCTAATGCAGCAATTTCCCTAAACCACGAAATTTACATGTCATTATTATATAGGGGCACTGACACAAGCACACACCCAAAGTGGTGGATGTCAACTCCCCAAAATTAATGTTGACATGTAAAAAAATAAATAAAAAACTATTAAGTGAACTCCCACTTATCAGCTCAGTCCACTGCCCACCTCCTTAGCAAAAAATGAAGAATCGATGTAGGTAGTCATGTAACAAAAAATTATTTTTTTTGAAGTTTTTGAGTAATGTAATTTGTAAAACCCACTCATTTTATGGGACAATTAAATTGAATTTGACAAAAAATATAAAAATTAATTATTCCTATATAATTTTGAAAATAAAAATGATTATTGATACGCCAATATAAAAACTAGTATTTATAACTATTTTTTAAAACATTTTTATGAAGCAAGTTATGATTATATTCAAATTTCAACTTAAAAAAGAAAAATAATCAAAGGGAGAGGGGACAGAGAGCGTACCCAAATGTGTACGCTTCTACATCATCATCGTCATCCTCTCAAAGAGAGAGTGAGAAGTGTGTGTGGAAGTTGATAGTTGTAATGAAGTTGCAATCTTTATCAAGAAATCATGCCATTTCTGCCCTTAGAAATGACTTCCATTCTGGGTATTCTCCAAATACTGCTCATGTACGCTCTCTCTCTCTCTCTCTCTCTCTCTCTCACACACACACACACACACACCCACACATACACCCACACACAGTCACACACTCCTATTTCGATCGAATTCAATAAGGAAATTGGATTATAGAGTCAAGTGCAGGTAATTGGGACAAAACCCAAGTTGAGTTGATGTTTGTTGACTCAATTTCAACCGGTGTAATTGGAATTGGAAAGCAAATTAAATACAGTATTGCAGATTGATTTTGTTCTTCCTATTCAAAATTCAAAGGCTTGGAATTGAGTTGCTGAATATTTTTAAATGTTTTTTTTTCTTTCTGCTCATTCCATCATTAATTTCCGAGAGAGCCAAACACTCACTATTTTTTGGCTTGGGAATTTGACGGTATAAAGCAAAATAGCTCACTAAACTGTCTGCGCTTCTATGTTACGGAGAGCAGTCAGTTCATGCAATTTTCGACGCAATTTTCATCGTGGGTCATCCGGAAATATCCTCTATGTGCTTTAATACAGGGCAAAACTGTTTACATTCGACCCCCTTGCCCCACCTTAGGCGGGAGCCTTTGCGGTAATGGGGGTAATGTTGTTGTTTTGTTTCTGCTCAGGGAGTTGTATCTGGGGTTTATGGAAGGTTGTGTAGTGAAGATGTTAGATTTATCAGCAGATGCTAATCTGATTGTACAATTCCAGTTCACGTTTTGTTCAATGCCAATTTAATGGGTGTATTCTAGCTGATCTATCCTCTTTACATTATAACAACCCCAGTTTGATTCATGCATTATTCCTGTAATCAAACCAGCGGGACATGTATGCAAAAAAACAATTATTACGTACTCTGTCCCAAAATGAAGGGAAAACTTCATTTTTGTCCATCGTACTTTGGGGCGTGTTTTACTTTTACCATCAATTTTTTTTTAATTATTATTTTTGCTATCATACTTCAAACAATGGTGTCATTTTATACCCAAATCTGTTATTTAGACCTAAATTTATTTCATTTTTACCATCGAACTACAAACATTATTGTCATTTTAACCCAAATTTGTTATTAAATGATACCATTGTTTGAAGTACGATGGTAAAAATGGAAAAAATAAAGTTCGATGGTAAAAGTGAAACACATCCCAAAGTACGATGGACAAAAATGATGTTTTCCCCAAAATGAATGACACAATTTTGTTTTCAAATTTGCTATGTAATTTGGATTAAAATTATTGGAAAACAAATGGTTTGGTGGTGCATTCCATAGTAAAACATGTTGGTTGCAAGATGGTGTTAACGTAATTTTCTCCGAATGCCTAAAAGTTTCAATGCTTTGGTTTGTATCCTCAGGGTATGTTTGGCAGCCTCAATTCCAAGCTTTGGAAATGGACTTGGAATTAGAAGAACAAAATGAACTATGTGGACCAAAAACTACTCTTCAAATTGCAATGCCAAGGCTTGGTATTGCCGTGTTGGGGTGCCAAACATAGCCTTAAGGTCTTAACTTTTTGAATTGGACTGACTTGGGTTCTGGGTCATTTTGAACTCCTAATAAGTTCATTTAGCCTACTTGCCTGTATTTCTATGTTAATTTGTTCATTTGAACTTGTTATTAGCTGAGTTCTTGAAAATGGCACCTTGTTATGTTATTGGCTTCTTGTTGGTCTATTCCATTCCAGGTTGCTTCAAAGCATAATTTGGGTAGTGATGACTTCATATCGAAGTTGCTTAAAAGGAGATGGTCATTGACGAGCCCAGATACTAAAATTCACCAAATATTGGTTCAGCAGCAAGGTGGCATAATTGGGAAGTTTTCCTTTTCAAACGATCCACATCCTTGTTTGGGTGAAAGCATGGTAGAAAAGAACAACCACCAGTCATCCTTTTATATTGTACGAGATGATTTGCTGCACCCTCTGGTGAATGGTAACAAGGCAAGAAAATTGGATGCTTTGCTTCCACTTGTTGAAGATCATTTGGTGACTGACGTAGTACGTAACAAGTACCCATCTTTATTTCTTTCTCAAGAAGACAATAATTCTTTTTACAGATTTGATGGCTTTGTCTTACAGAATTTACATATATTTTGTTTGTGCTGAAAATAAACTTTGGTGTATTCTCCATACATGCTTTGAAATTGACACTTGCATAGTTGAAGATTTGATGCATATTCATGGTAGTGTCTTCCAACCCTTAACAAGTTGTGGGAAGTATTGCACACGAATAAATGACACCTACAGCTTAGCTGAAAGGCAGCAATATAATTTCATATCCTACGATATTAGCACTGGGCTCAAATTTTTGATAATAGCTATGGTGAGTAGCGAGCCATAAATGTTTGGCAAACTGACCAGAGGGTTATAAATCTATGGTAAACGAGGTGAAGAAATTCCTTTTGTCAAGGAACTAATCTTCTTGAAAATTGAAAGTGATTCATTTTAGGTTGAAATTGGTATTCATCTGGTATATGCGTCATTGTTACCTCGATATGGGGCAAAGATGACTAAAATAGTGCAGATATTCTTAAGGGGGATTTTTCTTTCTCAAGTTACAATAGCACTCTATAGAATTTTGAATTTTTCATTTTACTCGAGAGCAAGTTTTGTAAACCAATGGGAGACAAGTTTCCCCTATCCTATGTGCGACTCTTCCCCCTGCCTACAGTCAACTTGAAGTGGCAACATTATCATGCTCATGTTTCCCGAGTTATTGTAGTTTCTTTTCCTTAATCCCTATTTATGAGGCACACAAGAAAATTCCACCAAGTTTTCGTAACCATTATACAGCCAAGGAGAATCTTGAATTTCTGTTGCAAGTAAAAACGCAGCCAATATTTGTATTTCATTTGTTATAACAACCCCAGATTGAAAAGATCATTTGAAGAATTTGAGACATAGTAATATCAATTTCTGATATCTTTTAGGTCACATGTGGAGGTTGCCAAAGTGCACATGCTGCTGCTGTTGGTATGTCTATTTTATTCTTTGAAACCTATTGACATATCCGTTAATCAATACTGTTATCTCTTTAGTTTCATTAGTTGTTTTTAATGAACCATACGAGGAAGTTTTAATCTTTACTTGTCTGGCAGCCGTTTCATGTGCAGAAAGAGGACTAAAGTCACATTTGCTTCTTCGTGGAGAACAACCTCAAATTCTAACCGGCTATAATCTAATTTCAATGTTGTATGGAAATGTCACATATGTTCCCAGAAATCTTTACGCCAATCGAGAAGAAATGTTTGTAAAGCATGCTGATTCCTTAGCAGGCAATTGCGGCTCTTTTGTTTTGCTCGATGATTTATTGGAGTCTTCCTTTTCAAATTATGAATCTGTAAAATCAAATCTCCTGGACCTGGATGATAGGCCGCCTAAGAATGCAAGAAAGATTGCGATTGTCAATGAAGGTGCTGGAGATGCTGTAGCGTTACTTGGTAAGTTTGAAATTATATCTTAAAAATGTAGCTTTTTGGTAGTTATTTTTAAGGATTAGAAGAAGTTGGTAATGATCTAAGAATTTGGCTACCCTGTTTAATTTTTCTCTAGGTGTTATTCGCCTTGTGCAGTACTTGTCACAAGATCATTTACTCGGGAAAAAACAGGCCTTTAAAATTGTTGTTGATGCTGGCACTGGGACAACAGCTATTGGTCTGGCGATCGGAGCCTTATGTTTAGGGTGGGTCTCATAAATGAATAAAATAAAAAGTGTTTTATAAGATTTTAACTATGGTTTGACCAGTACAGGACAATAATAACAAATGGTTTATTGTATTTATCAGACGCCCGTGGGAGATAACTGCATTGATGCTAGCAGATAAAATTGATGGATATAGAAACCAGGAGCAGCGATTAATATCTGAGTTCTGTAGATGTTCTCGCCTCCCTGTTATTGACCAAGTCTTCAAGGGAGACAATGGAGGAATTGTCCGTTGGGTAGAACGTAAACGTCCAAGAAAGTAAGTGGTATACCTTAGTAATTTATGTTCTTGCAGTTTTTATTTTATTTTTTGCGTATCAGTATGAAAGGTGGCCTTTTTTTCTCCATGTTTAAAATAGAGCACTTTAAAAAAAAAAAACTGCATAATAAGGTTAAATCCAAGAGTTTCATTTCTAAGTCATTTCTGGCTTTCTGGGTCTCCAGATTTGGGAATGTGCTTGAAGGAGAAGTAGAAGCATGCCAACAAATTGCACAACAAACGGGTGTTCTCGTGGATCCAATCTACACATTAGCAGCTTGGGAGCTAGCTACACAAATGAGTGTAGACGAGAGAGAAGGAAGCACAAAAGTGGTGATGCTTCACACCGGGGGAACCCTTGGTATGTTTGGATTAGCGCAACGGTACAAGTCTTACTTCCAACTGTAGGTTAGTCTTATTAAGTGGTAACATAATTATATATTGAGAATTTTTTACCAAAATAACACATTTTTTAAAAGTAATTCCCAAAATGTCACACTTTTAAAAGTATTGACCAGAATAGCCTAGTTTTTAGAATACGCGGTTGGCAACTGCGTTTTCAAAGTTGAATTCGCAGTTGCCAACCGCGTTTTTAAAAAAATTGAAAAATTATAAACCCGCGGTTGCCAACTGCGAATTCATTAATGAAAACGCAGTTGCCAACCGCGAATTTTAAAAAACTAGGTTATTCTGGACGATACTTTTAAAAGTGTGAAAATACTTTTAAAAATGTGTTATTTTGGGAAAAAAATCTATATATTGAACCTTCAATATTTTTTTAATATTTTTATATTCCTATTTTACCCTTTAAAATTTGGTCGCATGCACTACATAACACAATTTATTGTTCTAGACTTCTAGTTCTGTATTTAAATAAAAAATGCATGTTTATTGTTCTAGACTTCTAGTTCTGTATTTAAATAAAAAATGCATGTTGTTTGTTATTCATACAAACTTCCCCTAGCACTTCCATGTGTGCCTCATGAGGCTGGGAAACTTTCTTGGCTATTATCTATAAATATTTGATCATAATTACACCATTTATATCCCCATAAATTAGTAAAGTTCTCGGTTTTATTTTTGCTATATAGCTATAGTTCAAACGTTTGTTTATACCACGAGATAATGGAGGAAATTAAAAGTAGTTAAATTTCTAATATAAATTCTTGTAATATCGCTAAGTTAAACAAAACAAAGTTGAGGGTGAATTGTGCTTTCCCTTTTCAACATTGGCTTCAAATGTCTCAAAAACGGGTGGTATCATTCATCCCCTCTTCGGCAATGACTTCAAATGTCTTCTACCAATTCAAATCCCTATTTATTTGAAGTCCGTCAATAGGGAAATCTAATTGTTTCATCTTTGGTGGTTTCAAAAGCATCCAATTAATTTTGACCCTCCATTATTTGGAGTATTTGAATGATTATTATTTTGGACAGGGGCGGATCCAGGGGGGGGGCAGGTGGGGGCACTCGCCCCCCCCCCCTCAGCGGCGGAAATGCAGTGAAAATTTTTTTTTTTGCCCCCACCATATTTTTGTTATATATGTATATATATAATTAACTTCAAGATTAACACCAGTGAGTGGTGTGGTTCAGCGGTAGAAGGGGTGAAGTTAAAGCCTTTGGTGTTTCCTTTCAAATTCGTGTTCGAACCCTGCTGCCTACATTTTCAATTAATTTTGTCTTCCATCTTTGCTATTCTTTCTCTTAACAATTTTGTTTTTCTCTTTCTCCTAATTTCCTCACATTTTTTCAATCTTAATTAATTCGTTAGGCTTTTCCCTTTTTTTTTTATTTTTGGTCTTTCTTCCTATTATCCCAAGTTTAATTAGCAAATTTGAATTTCTTTTTTGTACGAGTAATATATTTTAATAAATTGTTTGCGTTAAATACTTCAACATTATTTCAATCGTTCTTTGAATTATTTACTTTTATCATTTTTGTTAACTAAAATACATTGTATTTCATGGATCCGACCCATTTTTTACTTGTCCGACCCGAAAATTTTTTTTCGGGGACGCTGCCCCCGAACCCCCGTGTAATCTTGCCCCCCCTCGGCCAATTCCTGGCTCCGCCCCTGATTTTGGATCGTCTAATCATGGGCCCAAGTTTAGCTTTACTTAGAAACACTTAGAAAGTAAAAGTAAGTAGAGCCATTGAGGATCGTTTGCTGAGACGTCTTGTTTTGCCATATAAATGTAAATGGGTCGGGATGAAATAGTATATTTTAATTTCGTATAAAAGCGGGCCTATTTGGGACATTCCATTTGGAACGCAGGACAATTCGGGATGGGACGGGACGTCCCGCATTTTTATAATTTTAATTTTAATTTTTTTAACCTCAAAGGTATTTCAGCGCATAATTCTTAGGTTTTTTTCAACTATCCATTGATATTTTGTGTTGATTAAGCTATTTTATGAATTAAACAAGTTTTTATCTTATAGGATGGCGAAAAATTAATCTTGTGTTTTCAATTATTAATGTTTTGGCATTATCTCAGTTATATTTTAGTTTTATAATATTAATGTCTTCTTGTCCCCTCATTGTCCCGTGTTTCAAGGTGGGATGAGACGGGATGAGGATTATCTGTTCCGCAAAGAATTCGGGATGTCCCGTTCCGTCCTGTAAAATTGCGGGATTTCATAGTTTCGTCCCATCCATTTTCATTTCATCCTATATTTTCGAATTGACAGCTCTATTAGAATTAGAAAGCTTAGTGACACAGTGGGTTTGAGTCAGCCTCATGTGAGCTCAAAGTGGATCGTCTAACACCATGGCTCCAAGTTTAGCTTCACTTAGAAGCACTTAGAAAGCGTTTATAAGCCCATGTGCTACTTGTTAATATTCTGGATGAAACCTGTTAGGCCCGGCCCGGTCGAGTGGTGACAGGCCCAGTTTTTGAATTCTTTTCTTTCATTTAGTTTTTTTTTTCTTTTCACTTTGCTACTTCTGCTTCAAAATAATTATTGCACTTATATACTCCCTCCGTCCCACGTGAATGCAAATTTATTTCTATTTTGGTCCGTCCCACGTGAATGCAAACTTCCCAAAATGGCAAAGAATATTCACTATTCCACCCACTCATTCTCTCTCCTACTTCACTTTTACACTCACAACATTCTCTCTCCTCACTATTCCTCTCACTCCTTCTCTCTCCTATTTAATTTTTCATACTCACAACATTTAACTTTTTCTCTTTCTTACATCACTTTTCCTTAATTCCCACACCCAAAAAGTTAATCCACATTCACGTGGGACGGAGGGAGTATATATTTCAGTGTTCTAAAAGACCCCGCCTAAGGGCGCCTAGGCCCCGCCTAGGCCCCGCCTAGGCGCTAGGCCTCTCTACAACGCCTAGTTCTAAGCCCCGCCTAGGTCCCGACTAATCCCGACTAGTTCCCGCATAGGCGCTAGGTCCGGCTCCGCCGCCTAGCATCCGCCTAGCGCTTTTTAGAACTTGATATATTTTAAAAATAACTATAGCATTTCCAAATATAAAAATAGTATCAATTTAATTTTATCATGGTACAAATTAGTAAAACCTATTTCCAAAAGTATTAACAAATCAAATGCTATATTTGATACAATGATAAAATTTGAGTTTTCATCAAATGCTATATTTGATACAATGTTATGATAAAATTTGAGTTTTCATCGAATGCGATATTTGATACAATGATAAAATTTGAGTTTTCACCTAAAATAAGTTCAAATTAGAAAAACAATTATAATGCAATTTAACAATGTCAAAATCTTACCAAAAAACACTTTTTTTTTGTACGCTAAAAAAAACGTGTTTTGTTTACCCCGCTAGTGTCAGTGTTAGTGTAAAAAAATGTCGGTGTAAAGAGTGTCAGTGCATATATTATTAAGTATCAGTGTAAAAATGTGTTAGTGTTAGGGTAACAAAATGCTAGCGTAGAGAGTGTCGGTGCATGTATTATTAAGTCTTTTTTAATGTAAAAAAGTGTCAGTGTTAGTGTAAAAAAATGTCAGTGTAAAGAGTGTAAGTGCATGTATTATTAAGTGGCAGTGTAAAAAAGTGTCAGTGTTAGTGTAAAAAATGCCAGTGCATGTATTATTAACTGCTAGTATAAAAGAGTACCAGTGTAGGATAAAAAAGTGTCGGTGTTAGTATAAAAAAGTGCCAATGAAAAAGTGTGTCAGTGCATTTATTATTAAGTGTCAGTGTAAAAATGGTTTTTTCTTATGTTTATGTTTAGAAAAAAAAAATTTATAAGATCAAACAATTGTTTAACGGAAATATAAAACTCAAAAAAAATAATAAATTTAATTTTGTAAATATCTACTAAATCTCAAAAAAAAAAAAAAACACTTTTTCTATGTCTTTTGCACGTGTGTTTGTGTGTATCTAGGATGTAGAAAGTGTTTGTAAGACCACATTGGGTTTATAATTTTTTAATTATCCATACAATAGTGTTCTTATGAACATTCTTGAATGCAGTGTTCAAGGTTCACATTTCCAAATGTATGGCCAATATATTTAACATTTTTTTTTTACAATAAAGAGTAACCTACGTTTAGGGCGAATTCAGGATTTTGAAACAGCATAGATTTGATATTTAAAAAATACTGTAAATAATAATAACAGTGAAAATAACTTCATATATAAAAAAAAAGTTACTTATAATCGGTGACTTAGATAAAAAAAAAAAAATCAAAATTTTGAGGTGGATTGGAGCTCACGTCAATTACATACTATATCCGCCCCTGCCTACATTCTAAAATTATGATGATATCAGCATTGCATAAAAAAGTCACAAAATTTTATTTATGTCGACAGTTATTGACCGGTGATTAAATTATAAAATATTCTAACATACAAAATAAACATTTAAATAATAAACAACAGTTAAAATTTTGTGAATATTTTGCGTCTCTAAAATTATTCTTACAACAAAATACTCCCTCCGTCCCGGCCGAAGCGTCACTTTTTACCCAAAATGGCGTCCCGTTTATAGCGTCACCCTTTCCTAAAAAGGAAACTTTTATTAATATTTTATTATCCCATCCACTATTCCCTCCACTAATTCTCTCTCCTCTACACTCACAATACTTTTAAAATTCACTATTTCCTCCACTAATTCTCTCTCCTATTTTTAAATTACACTCACAACATTTTTACTTCCCACATTTTTTCTTAATTTGTGCGCCACCCCTAAAAGGGTGACGCTTCTACCGGGACGAAGGGAGTATAAAATTCTCCTAGGAAACCTTTTCTTTCGAGAGAAAAACGCATTACGAAACACAATCCAACCCGAGAATGTGTTCCCGAGGTTTGATATAATAATATAGTAGTGGTAGATGGAGGAGCACCACCAACACAAAGTGATGGTGATGGCGGTGGTGGAGATAGTGGTGGCCGGCAACCTCCCTTTTAGGTTACATTCCCGGTAACAAGGGGGAGCAAATAGGGATGGTCTCATGGGAATTTTGGCTGCTTGTTTGCTAAAGGCTAGCTATGATAGGATGCAAGTTTATTTAGGGTTTGCTTTTGTGGCTTGAGCAACTTCTATCTTCCAATAATAAAATAATTATAAGAGTAATTTTAGTATACTTTTTCTATCCAAAATGATTGTTTATTATTTTATTTTATAAATTTCTCCCCAAAAAAAATATTTATTTTTCAATATTTTTTAAAATAGTCAATTTTTTTAATCATATTAATTTCAGTATAAAATAGAAGAATTAAAAGTTTAAAGTGTAAAAACACTTGAAAATGTTTACATAATTAAGCTTGTTATTATCATTCAATTTTTATTTACTACTCCCTCCGTCCCACTTCAAGAGTCATACTTTTCCTTTTGGTCTGTTCCAGACTAATAGTCTCATTTCATAAATGATAAATTTTGAACAGTGTTTCGGACATTTATATTCTTATAATGTAAATATATTTTTAAAAAAATATTCATTATGCCCTTATAATGTTAACATATTTTAAAAAACAATCAAAAAGAGGTTTTATCATAAATGTTTTAACTTTTACATATTCTCTCTTCTCTAATCTTCTATCCATTTGTAATTATTTATTCATTTATTAAAAAAAAAATTATAAAAAAAGCGAAAAATACTATCCTAGAATCCTTGAAATGGGTCGGAGAGATTATTAACAAAAAGAATGAAGAATAAACAAAGAGACAAAAGTAGGGGATGAGTCACTAAACACATGAGAATATGAGTGTTGTGTACTAGGCTAAAATAGTAACCTTCTTGAGGGGATTGAAGTGGAGCAAATGAGACATCCCTTTCAATTACTTTTGGTAGTCATGTAAAAGGGATTCTTATGCAAAAATGGTTATATATTAAGATATAGTATTTGGGTGAAGAAAAAAATTGTAAAACAAGAGATGAAAATTATGATAAAAGTGATATATACTTCCTCCCGCCTACTTTAAATCGAACTTTTTGCCATTTTCATCTGTTCTGTCTCAAATTGGATTGTTCAAAAAGACGAAGTTTTTACATTATTTCTTCCACTCATTATCTCTTCTACTTTAATTTTATACTCACAACATCAATCAACTTACTATTTCTTACTCTCATTTTCTCTCCTATTTTATTTTTCAAACTCACAACATATCTCTTCTACTTTACTTTTACTCTCTCCCTCCATTACATTACAAACTACTTATTATTTTCACGAAAATTAAGAAAAAATGTTAATAGAATATGTGTTGTGTATGAAAATTGTGATATGACTTGGGAGTGAAAAAATGAGACATGAAATAATAATTGAATTATGAAATAATAATTGAATTGTTGTTAACAGTATAACATATGAGCCTCATTGATATAAAATAATAAAATATTTCAATTTTATTAAGTGTGATTCGTAGTGAAACGGAGGAAATATATATTTATTTTTATTATTTAAGGGGGTTAAATTTATGAAAAATACTTTTATTATCGTAAAAATATTTTTTTATATTTGAAAACGATATAACTTTAAAATTAAGAGGGTCGAATGATCTAATTGACTACAGCTTCACCGTTGAATGAATATAAATATTATAGTACTCTTCTTATATCATGTGTCATTTTTAATAAAAAAAAATTATTTTAGTACAACTTTACTATTACAAAACTAATAAACAAATAAATAAATAAAATATTTATTAAAGTAATTAACAAATTAATTGATAAATTATTGGATATGTGTGCATATTGATATGTGTGTGAGAGAGAAAAGCAGCCCACAACTTATGTGAATGAAATGGGGAACACAAGAACAAAGCTAGTAAGCTAAGCATGTAAAGTATTGAGTAAGACAAAACAAGAACACCAAAATCACTATAACTATTTTTAAACGACCAAACAACTAAGTGGAAGTTGGAGTATAACGTTGTACTTCTTCAACTAACATAGCAACACAACCATCTTAACAAATTTAAGCCCGAAAATAATTTGAGATCGATTAACGTGAATTCTCGTATATCATCGTTAAAGAAAAAATTGTAAGAAAAAAAAAAGTTAAAAAGAAGAAGAGGTATGAATAATATTTAGAAATTGGAAAGAAGAGAAGAAGAAGAGAAAATATATTGATAATAAAAAATAAATATTTATTATATAGGTAAAACAAATAAAAAGAAAATAAAAAATAAATCCCAATCATTTTCATGAATTTTTGCCTTACACTCCGGCCTTTTCAATGTTATAGTTTCATCCGATTCATGTACACTTATATCATTTTCAATTACTCTTATTCAAGTTTGCGTGAGCCTTCCCCTACCACTTATCATTTTATCACTTCTTTACTTTTCAGGTCTGCTAACTATATATCACTCAGTCTTTGTCTCACGTGATCAAACGACATAAGACGATTGTTTCTCATTTTATATTCAATTGGTGCAACTTCTACTTTACCCTAATCACCTCATTCATCAACTCTTCTCGTATGTTTACACATCCATCCACATTTATCTTATTAACGTGACATTGTTTCACGACTCAACATTTAGTGTCATAAAATAGTGCCGATCTAATTAGCTTGCGGTATAATTTTTTCTTTAATATATGGGCCATGCCAGGATCACGTAGAAATTAACCCTGTGATACCCTTCCACTTTAACAAACTTGTTTTAATCATATGAGCCACATTTTCGTCTAATTCTCTATCCTTTTTAATAATAGATCCAATATAGCTAAAAAAAGTAAGAAGCTTGGACAATCTTCATATCGAATGTGATCACTCCTGCCTGCAAGCTTTCAACTCTGCTAAATTTACTCTCCAAACATTCAGTATTACTTATGCTCAATTTAAAACATCGACATTCCAAAGATCGTCTCCACAATTTCAACTTACTTTCAACGCTCTCTTTTGTCTTATCAATCACTACAAATATCATCAACAAACTAAATACACCATAGTATATCATATTGAATGAAGCTCGTCAATTCACTACAAGGAAAACCGGATTTAGAGACGGAAATTTAGAGACAGACGAAATCCGTAGCTAATTTGGCGACAGATTAGAGACAGAACCAAAAATCAGAGACGGATTCGGATTCCGTCTCTAAATTAGAGACGAATTCAGATTCCGTCTCTAATTCAGAGACGGAATATGAATCCGTCTCTAATTCAGAGACGGAATCTGAATCCGTCTCTAAATTAGAGACGGAATCCGAATCCGTCTCTAATTTAGAGACGAAATCTGATTCCGTCTCTAATTTAGAGACGGATTCAGATTTCGTCTCTAAATTTTAGAGACGGGTTTTGTATCTGTCTCTAAAATAGAGACAGATTCAGAATACGTCTCTAAATTAGAGACTCGTAATCCGTCTCTAAACTTTAGAGACGATTTTAACCCGTCTTCTAATTTAGAGACGCATTTTTGAATCCGTCTCTAATTTAGTGACATATTCAACATCTGTCTCTAAAATTTAGAGACAGATTTAGTATCCGTCTCTAAATTTGACTTTTCTTCTATATACTTTCATTTGTTTAGTTTTTTTCTATCTTTTTTTATATAACTTTTTCTAAAAAAAATCACTAATTAACAAAGGCTAAAATATTGTTTTCTAGTCAATAAAAATTAAAAAAAAATAAAAAATAAATATAGGGTAGTCCGTCCCTCTTTTGACTTTTCTTCTATATACTTTCATTTGTTTAGTTTTTTTCTATCTTTTTTCTATAACTTTTTCTAAAAAAACCACTGATTAACAAAGGCTAAAATATTGTTTTCTAGTCAATAAAATTTTTTAAAAAAATAAAAAATAAATATAGGGTAGTCCGTCCCTCTTTTGACTTTTCTTCTATATACTTTCATTTGTTTAGTTTTTTTCTATCTTTTTTTCTATAACTTTTTCTTAAAAAAACCACTGATTAACAAAGGCTAAAATATTGTTTTCTAGTCAATAATTTTTTTTTTTAAAGATAAAAAATAAATATAGGGTAGTCCGTCCCTCTTTTGACTTTTCTTCTATATACTTTCATTTGTTTAGTTTTTTTTCTATCTTTTTTCTATAACTTTTTATAAAAACCACTGATTAACAAAGGCTAAAATATTGTTTTCTATTCAATAAAAATTTTTAAAAAAATAAAAAATAAATATAGGGTAGTCCGTCCCTCTTTTGACTTTTCTTCTATATACTTTCATTTGTTTAGTTTTTTTCTATCTTTTTTCTATAACTTTTTTAAAAAAACCACTGATTAACAAAGGCTAAAATATTGTTTTCTAGTCAATAAAAAATTTTTAAAAAATAAAAAATAAATATAGGGTAGTCTGTCCCTCTTTTGACTTTTCTTCTATATACTTTCATTTGTTTAGTTTTTTTCTATCTTTTTTCTATAACTTTTTCTAAAAAACCACTGATTAACAAAGGCTAAAATATTATTTTCTAGTCAATAATTTTTTAAAAAAATAAAAAATAAATATAGGGTAGTCCGTCCCTCTTTTGACTTTTCTTCTATATACTTTCATTTGTTTAGTTTTTTTCTATCTTTTTTATAAAACTTTTTCTAAAAGAAACCACTGATTAACAAAGTCTAAAATATTGTTTTCCAGTCAATAAAAATTTTTTAAAAAATAAAAAATAAATATAGGGTAGTCCATCCCTCTTTTGACTTTTCTTCTATATACTTTCATTTGTTTAGTTTTTTCTATCTTTTTCTATAACTTTTCTAAAAAAACCACTGATTAACAAAGGCTAAAATATTGTTATCTAGTCAATAAAAAAATTTTAAAAAAATAAAAATAAATATAGAATAGTCCGTCCCTCTTTTGACTTTTCTTCTATATACTTTCATTTGTTTTATTTTTTTCTATATTTTTATATACCTTTTTCTAAAAAACCACTGATTAACAAAGGCTAAAATATTGTTTTCTAGTCAATAAAATTTTTTAAAAAATAAAAAATAAATATAGGGTAGTCCGTCCCTCTTTTGACTTTTCTTCTATATACTTTCATTTGTTTAGTTTTTTCTATCTTTTTTTCTATAACTTTTTCTAAAACAAATCACTGATTAACAAAGGCTAAAATATTATTTTCTAGTCAATAAAAAAATTTTAAAAATAAAAAATAAATATAGGGTAGTCTGTCCCTCTTTGACTTTTCTTCTATATATTTTCATTTGTTTGATTTTTTCTATCTTTTTTTATAAAAAAAATTTTTTTTATAAAAATCACTAATTAACTAAGTCTAAAATATTATTTCATATTCAATAAAAAAAATTAAATAAAGAATAAATATAGGGTAGTCTGTCCCTCTTTTGACTTTTCATCTATATACTTTCATTTGTTTAGTTTTTTTCTATCTTTTTTCTATAACTTTTTCTAAAAAAAATCACTAATTAACAAAGGCATAGAGATGAAAAACACTTTAAAAGTCATTTAGAATGCAGAAAAAAATTAAAAAAAAATAAACGAGGTAGCCGTATACCATTTTCACAAGATCGGGACACATTCCTTAAAATCCTAAATAATGGCACATAATTGTAACTCAATTTCCATTTGGATTTTGAGGAAAGTAATAAAGATGAAAACACTTTAAATGTCATTTAGAATGTAGAAAAAAATAAAAAAAAAAAATAAACGAGGTAGCCGTATACCATTTTCACAAGATCGGGACACATTCCTTAAAATCCTAAATAATGGCACATAATTGTAACTCAATTTCCATTTGGATTTTGAGGAAAGTAATAAAGATGAAAAACACTTTAAATGTCATTTAGAATGTATAAAAAATTAAAAAAAAATAAACGAGGTAGCCGTATACCATTTTCACAAGATCGGGACACATTCCTTAAAATCCTAAATAATGGCACATAATTGTAACTCAATTTCCATTTGGATTTTGAGGAAAGTAATAAAGATGAAAAACACTTTAAATGTCATTTATAATGTAGAAAAAAATTAAAAAAAAATAAACGAGGTAGCCGTATACCATTTTCACAAGATCGGGACACATTCCTTAAAACCCTAAATAATGGCACATATTTGTAACTCAATTTCCATTTGGATTTTGAGGAAAGTAATAAAGATGAAAAACACTTTAAATGTCATTTAGAATGTAGAAAAAATTAAAAAAATAAACGAGGTAGCCGTATACCATTTTCACAAGATCGGGACACATTCCTTAAAATCCTAAATAATGGCACATAATTGTAACTCAATTTCCATTTGGATTTTGAGGAAAGTAATAAAGATGAAAAACACTTTAAATGTCATTTAGAATGTAGAAAAAAATTAAAAAAAAAATAAACGAGGTAGCCTTATACCATTTTCACAAGATCGGGACACATAAAACCCTAAAAATCCTAAATAATGGCACATATTTGTAACTCAATTTTCATTTGGATTTTGAGGAAAGTCATAAAGATGAAAAACACTTTAAATGTCATTTAGAATGTAGAAAAAAATAAAAAAAAATAAACGAGGTAGCCGTATACCATTTTCACAAGATCGGGACACATTCCTTAAAACCCTAAATAATGGCACATAATTGTAACTCAATTTTCATTTGGATTTTGAGGAAAGTAATAAAGATGAAAAACACTTTAAATGTCATTTAGAATGTAGAAAAAAATTAAAAAAAAATAAACGAGGTAGCCGTATACCATTTTCACAAGATCGGGACACATTCCTTAAAATCCTAAATAATGGCACATAATTGTAACTCAATTTCCATTTGGATTTTGAGGAAAGTAATAAAGATGAAAAACACTTTAAAAGTCATTTAGAATGTAGAAAAAAATTAAAAAAAAATAAACGAGGTAGCCTTATACCATTTTCACAAGATCGGGACACAAAACCCTAAAAATCCTAAATAATGGCACATATTTGTAACTCAATTTTCATTTGGATTTTGAGGAAAGTCATAAAGATGAAAAACACTTTAAATGTCATTTAGAATGTAGAAAAAATTAAAAAAATAAACGAGGTAGCCGTATACCATTTTCACAAGATCGGGACACATTCCTTAAAACCCTAAATAATGGCACATAATTGTAACTCAATTTCCATTTGGATTTTGAGGAAAGTAATAAAGATGAAAAACACTTTAAATGTCATTTAGAATGTAGAAAAAATAAAAAAAAATAAACGAGGTAGCCGTATACCATTTTCACAAGATCGGGACCACATTCCTTAAAACCCTAAATAATGGCACATAATTGTAACTCAATTTCCATTTGGATTTTGAGGAAAGTAATAAAGATGAAAAACACTTTAAATGTCATTTAGAATGTAGAAAAAAATTAAAAAAAATAAACGAGGTAGCCGTATACCATTTTGACAATAACATCATTATTAGTCTTATTATTAAGTATTATTACTAATTACTATTTTCTTTAAAGATTAAATTATTGTATTAAAGTTTAAATTATTAAATTATTATTAATAAATTTAAAATAATTAAATTAATGAATATTATTATTAATTAATAATATTATTATTTTTGATGTTATGTATTATTACTAGTTATTATTAATATTATTATTAATTATATAATAATAGTTATTAATATATTCAATTATATAATTAAATAATTAACAATAATATCATTATTAGTCTTATTATTAAGTATTATTACTAATTATATGATAATGTTATCATTCTTGATATTAGGCATATTACTATAACTAAAATTTTGGGTAAATCAAATAAATGCATGTAAATATTTTAGTTAACTTTTTGTAAATTTCAGTAATAAAAAAAATCTAAAATATTTTTTCCTATTCAATAAAAAATAATAAAAATTTCTAATTATTATTAATACTATTATTAATATTATTATACGATTATATAATTAATATTAATTAATTAATTAATTAATATTTTATTAATAAATATTATTAATAATAAATATTATTATTCTTATTATTAGACATAAATATTTTAGTTAGTGTATAATATAGTGTGAAATAGATATAAGTACGTGACGTGGCGTGGTTTGATTGGATTTCAACATTTCACGCGGATTATGGCTCAAGACAAAATCGTAGTTCAATACCTTCGATCAAACGGACCATATTATTCCAACCATTACCAAACTCCCACTCCCTATTTCACTCCTCGTTTCTCTCTCTCTCCGTCATTTTGAAAATTGAAATCACAGAACACGGTTTCTCTCTCAGCCCTCACCGTCTTCTTCATTCAGCCTCCGCCGTCGCCGCGCCATCGTAGATGCAGAGTCCTTCGCCCTCCGTCACTCTCTCTATTTCTCTCTCTATTTCACTCCCTTCAACAAACACAAAACTGGCCTCCACTACCATCCCCTCTTCCTCTCTCGTCTCCTGGGCGACGGCAATCTGCTCGCATTCCGTCTTCGCCGCAGATCTGGTATGAAAACACCAGTCTCTCCCTCTGTTTTGATTTCGCACGATTGTTTCTTCATCTCTGTTTTGATTTCGTTTTGATTGTAGATGGGGGCTGCGTGACGGTTACGGTGGTGAATGGTCGACGGGGATTTCGCACGATCTGGAGAATGTTCTGATTGTTTTGATTTCGTTTTGATTTCGTTTTGATTTCGTTTGATTGTTTTGATTTCGCACGATCTGGTGAATGTTTTGATGGTGGTTGTGAATGTAGGTGGTTTGATGTGGTTGTGTGATGGTGGTGAATGGCCGACGGTGGTGAATGGTCACGGTGGATGGCGGTGGTCGCTGGTGGTGAATATTGAGGACGGATTTGGGTAGAAAAGAAGTTGAGGGGGGCAAATTGTAACTTTGAATTGTCGAAAGGACTCGATTTAGAATTAATAAAATTAAGGGACTGATTTGAAAATAAAAAAAATTAAGGGATTGATTTGAGAATAAAAAAAATCAAGGGACTGATTTAATATATATTTAAAAATATATATTAATATATTTTAAATATATATATATATTTAAAATATATTAATATATATTTTAAAATATATATATTTATTTTTTAAAAAAAATTGTCAATTTAGCTACGAAAATATTTGTCGCTAAATGGTTCGAAAATAAAACGAGAATTTAAATAGAGACGAAAAATCTGTCGCTAATCCGTAGACGGTCATATCTGTAGCTAATTTAGATACGGACATATCTGTCTCTAATTTAGAGACGGACATATCTGTCTCTAATTTAGAGACGGACATATCTGTCTCTAAATTAGAGACGGACATATCCGTCTCTAAAACAACTACAAAACAGCGACGCCCAATTTAGCGACGAACCTGCACCCACGGAATAGCTACGGAAAAAATCCGTAGCTAAACACGATTTAGCTACGGAATCTTCATTTTAGCTACGGAATTTGCCGTAGCTAAAATCGATTTTCCTTGTAGTGATTTGCCCATTACTTAGTTTAATGCTAATCCATACTCCTTTCGTTTCATTCGAAAGGGCACAAATTTTCTTTTTGAGCGTCCCATTTGAAAGGGCACAACCCAAAAATGAAAAGTTTTTTATTACTTATTTATTTGTGGGACACACTTGTTATACTCTCACAATAAATATCCACTAACTATTCTCTACCCCACTTGCTCTTTTCTACATCACCTTTCACTCACAACATTTATTTTACTATACATTTTTTTCTCTTTTCTACATCATTTTTTTTAATTTTCGTACAAGGCACAAATTTTGCCTTTTCAGGCGGAACAAAGGGAGTATTTGTTATCACTAAAAACATACATTGATCTCTCCCTCCCATTTGAAGTTTTTACTATTTATTCAAAAAGTTGTTTTATTTAAATTTCAATTAATTAAAAGTTTGCTATGAGTAGAAAGAAATGGTCATGATATAGCATGTATTGACCTGCATGTCCCAACAAAATAAAAGGAGATAAAAAGGGAAATATTAATATGGTGCTGTCGTTTCATGAGATTGACACCCCATTTTATTTTGATGCTTTTGTACTCAGATTTTATTTTGTTTCATCATCCCCTTCTTTGGCCCTCTCTCTCTCTCTCTCTCTCTCTCTCTCTCTCTCTCTCTCTCATCACCTGCCTCCATGGAAAAGACATTCTTCTTCTCTCTCTCTCCTCTCTCTCTCTCTCATCACCTGCCTCCATGGATTCTTCTTCTCATCTTCTTCTCATTTAGTCCATGTTTTGGTATTTGATGTCGACTCAAGTAAATTTCACTTGATTAACTTCTATAAATTAATTAATTAATTATTTTCATAAAATCATAAAAATATGAAGTTTGTAACGGGACACCAATTTTTATTTTAAGTAATTTTTTTTTAAGCAGCTTAAAAGGTAAAGAAACTGATGGAGTATTTAGTATGAGACAAAAGATGTAATACAGTGTAAATAATAGTCCCTCTGTCTCACTTCAATGGTACTAGGGTAATATTTCACGCTTTTTATTTTTTTAAAAAAAATTGAATAAAAAATTGCAAATGGGTAGAAGATTAGAGGAGAGAGAATGTAAAAGTTAAAAATATTTAATCTTTCCCCCTCTTTTTTATAGGTTTTTTTGTAAATCTATAATACAATACAGGTTGGTCATAACCGCCTCTTACTCTTAGCCTACCCATAAGTGGTGGCTGAGATTCAATCTTGGAAATCTGATTCAATGGCTGAGATTTAATGACGGTTAATTTCTTTCCCCCCTCTCACGGCAGTTATTCCCACTCTCACGGCAGTTGTTACGTTACCTCCCTTAACCCACACAGTTCACTCACAGATGCACAAACAGTAATCACGATAGTTTTTTTTCATACTCTCTTTCTTTTTCTCTCCTGTTCTTTAAGGTGCACACCCGTTTGACTCTGGATTGCCGATCTCTCTCTTAAACTGTAAGTTTATGTAACTTTGCTTCTCTGTTTATTGTTTTCTCCCCACCCCATATCTACAAATATATGTAAAACTGTTGAATAGAATGGATGTGGGAAAGAAATTCAGAAATTACCACATCATAATATACCATTAAATATTGTGGCTCTTCATGAAGAATAGGTGGTTCAATCCCAATACTATAGTGTGCGCGAAGAAATTCAGAAATTGACATTCGTGTACAAAGTAAAGAATTTTGTCAAAAACATTTCTTTACATGTCTCCCTCTTCATAACTTTGGGCGTGAAGCTTGAAATTCGGGGACGGCCAGAGGCGGAGGAGCCAGTTCGTGCAGAATCCGCTCTCAATTCGTGAAGATCCGGCCGCAGATCGCCCCCAATCCGTCCGCAATCCGCTGGCCACCACTGCCGTTCCCAACTCCTCCTTTGCTTCTTCCTCCACCATTGTTGGGTTACCCATCCCTTCCCCCTCCCTCAGGCCATCCCTTCTCTTCTCAGATATACCCTTCTCCGCTCTCTCTCTCTCTCTCTCTCGCTTTCTTAACTCCTTCCTCCATATCCACCAATTCCTCATCTCCAGCCCTATTCGGACAGAGAGCGTCATCAAAACTCATTTGCTATCCATGAATGCAATTTAAACTCAAAGCCTCGACACACAAATCATCCATTGCCGGTGTTGTTCAGCGTCCGTCTCCCCTTTCTCTCTCCTAACATTTGATTTTTTTTTTTTGATTGGATCTGATTTTGGTATTGCACAATTTGATTTTAACTAAGTTATTGGGTTTCGGGTAGGGTGTGGCTTGATTTTTGGATGACCCAGTTGTGTCTTCACCCGTGTTTTATATGAAATGAAGGGAGTAATCTATTTATCCCACAACCAAGACTTCATTTTTTAAATAAAAATAGCACGGCCCCTCGACATTTATAATTATTTTTATTGTCACATATTTTATACCTTTTTTATCGTAATTTTAAATAATATTTTATGCTTATTTTTTACATATTAGATTTGATTTTTTTTTGAAATCGATCTGATTTTGGCATTGCTCGATTTGATTTTAGCTAAGAAATTGGATTTCGGGTCGGATTTGGCTTAATTTTGGATTTTTTCAGTTTGTCACAAGTTGAATTTTGATAAATTTGAGATCTTTATTTTGTGGAAAGGCTGTTCTATTTGTTACTTGCAATAGGCTCAATTCGTCCGACTCTTCCTTTTCTTAGCTTACTTTTTGGGTTGTCTTCTCTAAGCAATTGAATGAATTCTCAATGGGGATGTAAAAGTTAAATGGAACTAAAATAAGAAATATTGAGGTTATTTGGAATATGCTAATATGTTGATAATTATCCGATGGTTGTTTACTTGTAGAAAGGCGGCAGTGAAGAAGCTACGAAGCAAGGGGGACGATGAAATATAGTTGGATATGATGCATTCAATACATTCTGTAGTAGATTTTTTTTCTATATTCAAATTTTGATTTTTGTTCTCCAATACCTATATATTACAATAATTACATTACTTTTTTTTTTCCAGAATTTATTATGTCAATCTTATTTTGGCTATATTGTGGAAGACGATTTTACTTTCTATTTTTGTCTTTCTCTGTAACAAATACCTAAGAGACAGATTTATTATGAAAATGTTCAATTGCAATTAGGAAGTATTATTTATGTAAGGGATCATAAATATTGTTGTTCTTTCAATCAAATGAAAATTTTAAGAGTTTAGTAGATTTGCCATTCTTTTGTTGTTTGATAATTTACAGTGTGATGATAAATACTAGACTTACTAGGGTCCTGATCTCAAATACATTATATTTATGTCGTACTGTTGCCGTGCCATTGACACGGGTAGAAAGTACTAGTATATTAACATTATAATTATAAGGGTATAATGAATGTTTTTTTTTTTTGTAAATATATTTACATTATAAGAGTATAAATGTCCGAAACACTGTTTTAAGTTTGTCATTAATGGAATGAGACTTTTAGTCTTAGACAGATCAAAAGGAAAAGTAGGACTCTTGAAGTGGAACGGAGGAAGTACTATAAGTAACAAAGTTTAAATTTTATGATAAAAATAAAAAAACAACTTCAAATAATTAATAAAATTTCAATTGAGTTGATTATTAAAATTTAATTAGAATTATATTTTCAAAGACAAATGGAATGAATAGGTCAAAACAACTTGAATAGAATGTAAGACCATCTTTTTTGGTTTCCAATACCAATTATATGAAAAGGGAAGAAAAAAAAATTGACTTTAGCGGAATACAAATTAATATTTTAATTTTAAGTAGGCGGTTTTGAAATTGAGATGCCAAATAATTTAAAGTTATTTTGTCAATTGATATATGGGAATAATATCTTTAACATTATCTCTCACATGTAATCGGCGTTCTGATACTATTTTAAAATATGAGGTTTCACGGTGTCAAGGAAAGGAAAGTAGCTCAAAATCTTTATATTTTATAAACAAAGTTTGTCAATTTCAGATGTAAGGATAAGGGAAATAGCCTAAAATCTTTATATTTTATAGGTAAAGTTTAGTAATTTTCGATTTGAGGATAATTTCTCTAACATGTTTGACATTCAAAATAAATCGACTCTAATACACTCCATATATTTTTAAGAAATTGAAGTTTTTTGAACGGTATAAACCTAAGTATGAACATGGGCTAGTTCGGGCAAAGCCCAAGTGAATTGGGCCCTAAACATAATCCTAACAAGTACGACGTGCAAGGAAGGGAATGGGCCTCCCTACCTTTCTCGAACCAAACTTTCTCGTCATTCTCCTAGGTCGATCAAGACTTAGTAGGCGAAATGACTAAGGCCCAAGACTCAATGCCGAGGAAGACCTCCATCCAAGGCCGAGCTGAGCTCCCTTGACGACGAGGAGGCCTCCTCGGCTATCAAGTTATCAGGAATTGGGCCTCCCCAACTCCTTCACATCTCTTTCCCGACTCAACGTAGGCAGACCTGGCCACGCATGACGAGGAGAGACCAGCTCGGCTCATGTGCAGGCTGAAGCTTATACAATCCTACTCAATTAAGGACAGTGAAGCAGTTATAATTCCCCTAGGATTATAACCCAATCTCACATAGATTCCTATCCGGCAGGGACTCAACAAATATAATCCTCCTAGGATTAATATCTTATCCCTTAGCAATCCAGTTCAACATGAATTATACATTGCTATGCCTATAAATACAAGCCATAATTCACATTATTCAGTACGTTGTCTTTTAACTCTAAACTCTTGTCAATTGATTTCTCTCTCTCACAAAGCAAATACTTACTCTCACGCCGGAGGGTCTTCGCCGGAGAAGTCCCGGCTTAGTTTACGTGTTTGTTTATCTGTTTCAGGCTATTCAATCGCTGGGATATAACATACCGCCAGATTTGGGCTGATCTGAACATTTTTGGCAGCATCAGTTTGGTTCCATTGTCGGGAACGATTCGAATACCCGTTGAAAAACTTGAAATTGGCATTCGCCTGAACCTTTTTCCCAGCCGGAAAAATCATGTTTTGGCCGAAAAAAGCACTGCACCGCCTGGAAAATTCGTAGGCTGAAAAAATCTGTTTTGGCCAAAAAGTTTCTGTTTTCGCCGGCAAAATTCTATTCCGCCTGGAAATCTTTTTACCGTCCGCCTGTGATTTTTCCGTTCGCCTGAATAATTGAATAATTGGAAGATCCGTTTTGCTTGAAAATTTCTATTCCACCGAAAAATTCTGTTCAAAAGAGGGAAGAATTATGTTCAATTTGAAATTCTGAACCACATTCCTAATTCCAATGAAAGACGAAAATATTGTTAGTGTTACACATGGAGATCAGATTTTGGTGGAGGATATTCCTGTTAACATGAGGACGGGTCAGCCTCTCGCCAATGGAGAGACCCTTCTGTTGGTGTAATGCCCTAGGCTTTAGTTATGTTTAACTTAAAACCGTTATGTATCATCTTTATCCTTGATTATAGAGAAAGTTTATTATTTGATTATTATATATTTTACATATTTATTGTAATAATCTCCGTCCCTAATTATTAAGTGAATAATTAGTATAAATGTTAATGGATAATTATATGATGATTATATGCATAGAGATGCACATTAAATTTATGGGTACTTGTTAGTGAACAAGTGACTGGACTTGATCCGATGAGATTTATGTCATGGTCAAATGTCAATAATTAAATCTCATATGGTCACTTCATTTAGTCCCTAGACCTGAGATTATCATGACCTTACATATGATGAAAGTTATGTTTGATTTTAGTCAAACGATATCTTAACACGATATTTATAAAGTCTATCTTTGGCATGATCGAATTCATGATGGGAAGGATGATAAGTCAAGATGGAATTTGTCCCTCGAAAGAGAGATGTTTTGCTTGGGCCCCTCGATGAGTGATAATGATGAAAGTGTATGGCCATACCCCAATGTGATTGGATTATCATTATACTCAAGATCGAGAAAGCATTGAACAAATACAAGTTGACATGTGTTGGGTTCGAGGGTCCATGCGCAGCAAAAGATTGCAAAATTAACTCGAAAACCCGGAGCCCTAGGATCCGTTCTAGATGATTAATTAAGAAGAATGATTTAGAATTACTAACCTTGTGTGCTTTTGTCGTTGATAAACGCGTTCCAACTCCAGGTTGAAGAACTAGCGAATCTTCGATGAACGATTCTTTAATCACGAACGAAAGATCTTGAATAGCGAAGATCCTCTATGTGTATCCACGCGTTGAACGAACCCTAGAACAATTCTAGGCAGATTGCTAGATCCTTGATTGAAACTCTTTTCAATCGATGAAGAAATATGGATTTGGATTGAGTTTTTTGTTTTTCAATTCTCAATTGAATTCTCTCTTTTGTGTTTCTCTAAACCCAAAAGCATGAAAGTGACGGCTAGGGCAACCAAGGGTTTGTATTTATACGTTATAAATATTTGCCCTTTGCGAAAACCCTAATTTAAGTCAATTTCACGTCAGTCCAGCGCCGACGGGACGACTCGTCCCCCAGGGCACGAGTCGTCCCCTTGCTCCCAACTTCTGAATCTGGCGTCCCCCTTAAGGGGAATAGTTGACTCAAGCCCAGGGCACGAGTCGTCCCTATGGGCACGACTCGTCCCCCGGGCACGACTCGTCCTCGTGACTCTTCCTCTCGAATCATCCGTCCTGTGCCAAGGGAATAGTTAGTTCGGGCCTGGGACAAGTCGTCCCCTGAGAACAAAAACTTCATATTCTTCATTTTTGACAATTCGTTCGATGCGTGTGACCCCATAGGACTATATTATGTTGGCAATGAGTTCGATCACATCGATCCTCATAAGACATGAGCGGACTCTAGCAAGCCATCATGCCTACCCAAATAATATAATATCAAGTTCGATTTCCTACATAGAACATATCACAATCCCTTTGTCACACGATGTTATATTGAACATGAGTCATGGTCTACGTCAACTCATATTGTTCAATGCTTTCTCGTTACTAAGTAAATTGATTAATCGAATGATATTAATCACATTAATTCATTCGGGCATGGCCATGCACTACATCAATCTTACTTACGAGTGGCCTAGCAAACATCTCTCTTTACGAGGGACAAATTTCCATCTTGACTTATCATTCTTCCCAACAAGAATCATATCATGCCAATAATAGCCCTTATTGTTATTCGATTAAAGACAACGTTAAACTATATCAAACATAATATTCATCGAGTGGAAGACGATGATAATCTCAGGTCAAAGGATATCAATGATATAACTATATGAGATTTATTTATGACATACGACCATGACATAAATCTCATAATGGGTCAAGTCCAGTACCTTGTTCTCTAACAAGTACCCATGAATCTAATGTGCATCTCCATGCATATAATCATCATATGATTATCCATTAGACTTCATACTAGTGCTTCATAAGTACTAGGGACACGATTATTAAAGTAAACATGCAAACATATAATAATCAAAGTAATAATCTCATATATAAAATGAATAATGACATTACATATAAGTATATCTCTATAGGCATAGAGCACTAACACCTACAGTCTCCCACTTGCACTAGGCCCAATCATTCATGTATCTTATACCCATGGACCTAACATGACCATCATGTTTAGCTTGTGGCAAAGGCTTGGTGAGAGGGTCCAAAATATTGTCATCCGTTGGTACCTTGCATATCTTGACGTCCTCCCTTTCACAGATTTCTCGAATGAGGTGGAAACGTCTCAAAATGTGTTTGGATCGTTGATGTGACCTTGGTTCTTTTGCTTGGGCAATAGCACCATTATTATCACAATAAAGGAATCTGATTGTTTGTGAGAAACAAGACAGTATACAAAGTATTGATTATGTTGCAAATCAGAGCTGGTATTCTAATTGTGCATGTCTAGAAGAGTTATGTCGAAGGAGAGATTTGGTACTTAAGTAGTCCTTGTGGTTCACCTATCTTCCTGGGAACTTACCTGGTGCGCGATTATGATTATCTTTGTTGATATGCTTATAATCTGCTTTAAAGAACCTTCCTTTAACTTTTAAGTTCTTTATGTCAATCCATGATTAAAACACTTGAGACCACTCGTTGGGTGGGCTTGCCATAGCAAGGTACTTTGATTCTATTTCGTTTGCGAGCAAGATGAGGAAATGGTGGTTCCTATACGTTTAAAGTGGATGAACTTAATTGGGTTATCAAAATGATTTTGGACCCAAGGCATAAGATGAGATTAAAATATGCTTAGACATATGATGTCTTAAATAAATCTCATAAAATATCTAAGAGTCATATACGATATGATTGATGTTTTCTAACTAATTAATTTAATCTTGAGCGGTGCGCCATAACGTACTTGAGATTAAATTAAAGTTGGATCTTAGCCCATTAAATGTATATTATGCTTATTTGCATTGGAAGGTGTATAATTTAGTGGGAGTATTTGTGAAATACATAATTTTCTCTTATATGATAAATGTATTGATATTGATATGTGTTCATATAATTTGCATATTTTGTTGTAGAAGTAGCATTACACAATAAATTGCGATTCGTCCTTATGAAGGACAAAGTTCGAAAGGAACGGTACAGATAATTCTGATTGGATCAGAAGCCTAAAGAATGGTTCTTAGGCAAATGTGTACGTCCTTGATGAATCAATTCCTGCTGAACCTACTGCAAATGTTGCAAAGGACAGATAAGGAGCAACATTAAGAAACATGTTGATGATTCTAATAATATTGTTTGCCTTATAATTGCCACCATGTTTAAAGATTCTTATGAAGAACCTTGAGCACATGGTAACTGCTTTTGTTCTAGCACAACGCACAAAGAAAATGTTTCAAGTGCAAGCTAGGCAAAAGATGTATGTTGTGGTGAAGGCTCTTAATTCATGAGATGAAAGAGGAGCAATCCGCAAATGTGTTAATGGTTAACACAAGAAAGGGGTTCAAAAGGGAAGGTAAAGAAGGTAAAGCAAAGGTTGCTAAACCTGGGGCAAAAGTTGCCAAAGCCGAAGAGGCTAAACCCAAAGTGTCTCAAAAGGATGCATTTTGCTACCATTGTAATGAGATTGTCATTGGAAGCAAAGTTGCAAGACTTATTAGGAAGGGCTAAAAGGTGAAGAAGGGCAATATGATTGCTACTACTTCAAGTATCTATATGATAGATATTTTCCTTTCGACTTCTTGTTCTTGGGTATATGATACCGGATTGAATCCCACATTTGTTTAAATGTGCAAGGAATAAATAATAGAAAGCTACTCAAAGAAGGTAAATTAAACCTATGCGTGGGAATGAAGCAAGAGTTGCTGCATTAACCATAAGGACTTATGAAGTCGCTTTACCTAATGTACTAGTACTTGTTTTGAACAAGTGTCACTACGTTCCGGATTTGAGTAGGAGTATTATTTCGTTTCTTATATGGATGATGAAGGATATAACTTTCTTATTGAAAATAAGAAGTTTTATATTTATTTAATGATATGCCCTATTGTATTGCATATGTCATTGAATGGTCTTCATATCCTTGATGATGAAAAACAAAATAATATTGAAGATGTCTATAATATAAATGGGAAATCTAAACCGAATAATATGAACAACGAGTTCATATGGCATTGTCAGCTTGGTCAGATAAATAAGAAACATATATCTAAACTTCATTAACATGGACTTTTAGACTCATATGACTCAGAATCATTTGAGGAATGTGGATCTTGTTTATTGGGATTATTGACCAAACCACCCTACACTAAGAGTAGTGGAAGGGCTAGTGACTTATTGGTCATTATACACGAGATGTACGTGGACGACTATTAAGCAGCATTGCTAGGTGTGAATGTGTGCCCCAAATTTTTTTGTTTATTTTGGAAATTCACGCGAGTTTGAAGACATCCGGTTTAATTTGAAAAACGGAGTCGCCACGCCATTTTGATTACCTCAAAACCTTGAAAAAAAGGTTTTATGGGTTCGGAGGTTAAGTTACCCCTTGGGAAGAACGGATCGTCGTTCACCCAAGGTGCCTTGCCGGAGCAAGTCTCCCAAGATCCCATTAATCGTGCTTGCTTGCGTGCTTTCTTATGTGCATGTGTTTGAAAATAAGGGAGGGAATGTCCCAAGTCGTCTTTCGGACGTACAAACCATTTGTTGGTTGTCGCTCGGGATTTCTTGGATTTTATGTATTTGGGATTATGATCCCGTCCTCATCTTGGACTTGTGATCATCGCATTTTTGGACCTTGGGACTTGCGTGATCGAGAGAATGACTCTCTTTATAGTCAAAGATGAGGTTCTTTAGAAAAGGAGGGTCCTTAGCCCATCAATCCTACACTTTAAGACGGTCGAGCTCATATAGATGCTTCATACTCATCTTAAGTGATAATCGGAGATATAGGGTTCAAGGTTGTCCCTTTCTAAAGAAATTATGAAACCTTTATGGAAGGAACAATGTAAAGATAGGATCTTTTACACCGGTCCGTTCCGAGGTTGCTAATGGGGACATGGGGGAATGCATGTAAAAATGACATTTTTAATGAAAAGATGACATTTTTGAGTTGCAAAGGATGCATTTGAGTTAGAGAAATGATCTTTATTTGCAAATGATGCATAAAGACATGATTTTTATGCAAATGATGCATTTTTATGAAGAATTTGGAATTTAAATATGCAAAGGATGCATGAAGATTGCATTTTGAAAAGCATAGGATGCTAATTTAGGATAAAGATATGATCTTTAATGCCTAGGATGCTTGAAAGAGGATTTGAATGCAAAGGATGCATTTTTATTGTAAAGATTGAATTTTTACATGCAAATGATGCATGAAGATGACATTTTTATTGAAAAATGGGGTTTTTAGGTGCAAAGGATGCACCTTTCATTCAAAGATTACATTTTTAATGGCAAAGGATGCCTAATGCATGCAAAGGGGGAAAGGGGGATAAAGATATGATCTTTATGATAAACTACCAAGTCCCAAGCAAAATAAATGCAATGTATGAAATGCAATGAGCAATTATAATCACATATAGCAATTTAAGATGCAAGGTTAGGGCGTGCGAGGTTACCAATGGCTTCCTCTTCTTCTTTGGACGGAGCTAGGAGGAGGACTTGATCTTGGAATCTTCAAGGAGGAGGGAGGTAGCTTCTTGGCCTTCTTCTTCACCTTCTTGGACTTCCAGCAGCTCTTGGGAGGACTTTCTTCGTATTATGAGAGTATTATCCTTCTTGTTGATGATTAAAATGGGTAGAGGAGGGCTCTATTTATAGACAGTCTGAATAAGGCTAATGAAGCCGTGCGGCTAGGGACCTCGAGCTAATGCAGCCGTACGGCATTATCCCTTATGACTCAGCATTTTTCTAGAACCATGCAAGGTGGCAAATTCTAGAAGCTTCCTCCCAATTAAGAAAAATGTGTTTCTTAATTGGAAAGCTTCCCTTTTAGTCCATAATTAATTTGGAACAGTTCCGGAATATTTTCGGAACACTAGGAAGGTCCGGGGAATTACCGGGAAACTTACCGAAATTACCGGGAAATTTAACCGGAAGGCATGAGCCAGATTTGGGTACTTACACTAGGGGAGGATTTTTGTGTTTCATCACATTCACCGATGAATTATCTTGATATGACTATGTCTATCTGATGAAGTCCAAAGGTGAATCGTTTGAGATGTTTCGAACATTTCAAGATGAAGTATAAAACAAACTTGGCAAAACAATTAAGTACTTCGATTAGATCGAGGTGATGGATTTTTGAGGCAAGAGTTTGACAATCTTCTCAAAACTGTGAAATCGTTTCAGAGTTGACTCCACCCGGAACACCACATTGTATGGTGTATCTGATATGAGGAATTGAACCTTGTAGGACATGGTTCATTCGATGATGTGTCAAGTTGACTTTCCTATTTCCTTTTGAGGATATACATTAGAAATGATGCGGTTACACTGAATCGAGTCCCTGCTAAATCGGTTCCTAAGGCCCCACATGAGATGTGGTATGAAAGAAAACTTAGTTTGTCTTTCAAGAAAATTTGATTTTGCAAAACTTATAAGAAGAGACTTGTCTCTGATAAGTTAGCACCAAATCTGACAAGGTTATTTTCGGAAATTAATCTTACAACCGCAAAGAGAACAAAATGTTTGTTGCTCTATACGATTCGTTTCTTGAGAAATAGTTTCTCAATAAAGAATCTAGTGGGAGTAAAATTAATCTTGAAGAAGTTCAAGAACCCGAAAATAATATGGAACCAAGAGTAGAGACGGAACCAAGTTCACAAGGAGTTGTGGAACCGGTTCAAGATGCACAAGTCCATCGTAGATCGAATAGGTTACGATCCGAACTCGAGAAATATTGATTTCTCGTATCGGAAATTAATAAAGTGGAAGTCATTGAGAATGACGATCCTACTCCTATCTTGAGGCGATGTCCACTCCTAATTTGGATAAATGGTTAGGAACTATGGAATCCGAATTACAATCCATGTTTGATGATCAAGTTTGAAACTTGATTGAGCTACCTGAAGGTGTAAAAACTAAAGGGTGCAAGTAGGTCTTCAAGACCGACATGGATGGAAAGGTGTATACTTTCATGACTAAGGATTGTAACAAAGGAATTTGGGCAAATTCATAGTATTGACTATGTTGAAACCTTTTCGCCAGTTACAATGTCGAAGTCTATTAGAATTTTAATTGCCATTATCGCATATTATGACTATGTGATATGACAAATGGATATCTAAAGGCTTTCTTAAAATGGAAAGATTATTAAGGATGTGTATAGTACACAACCCCGAAGTTTTGTCAATCCAATAAATTCTAATAAAGTGTGCATGTTGCAAAGATCCATGAGATGGGTTGAAGCAAGCTTCAAGGAATTGAAATCTTCATTTTTGATGAATCAGTCAAAAAGTTTGACTTCATCAAGTACGAAGATGAATCTCGTGTATGCATGAAATTCAGTGGGAGCGTAGTATTATTTGTATTGTCTTATTACAATGATATCTTACTCATTGGAAAAACGAAGTTTCGACACTTAAGACTGTCAAGTTTTGGTCAAGGAAAGGTTTCTCAATGAAAGATATGGGTGAAGCCGCTTTCATCCTTGGCATCAAGATCTATAGAGATAGATCTAAAAGGATAAATTGGTTTGAGTCAAAATACTCACATTGACAAGGTTCTTAGAAGAGTCTAAAAAAAGTAACTTGTCAATGGGTCATGGTGTTTCTCTTAGCAATACTCATTGTTTTATGACAACTGATGAGCAAAAGGGAATGAATGAAAGTCTATATGCTCCGGCATTTGGATCTGCCATGTATGCCATGATTTGTACTAGACCCGACGTCTCGTATGCTCTAAGCATGATGAGTCGATACCAATCTCATCCTGTTGAGAACCATTGGATGGCAGTCAAGATGATCCTTAAGTACTTAAGAAGAACTAAGGATACGTTCTTGGTATTTGAAAGGTTGGAAGTTAATCTTGTTGTAAGGGTTACATAGATGCTAACTTCCAAACTGACAAAGTTAATTTAAAATCGCAATTAAGATTTGTGTTTATGCTTATTGGAGGTGCGATTTTGTTGGAAGAGTTCTAAGCAGAAAATCGTAGCCGATTCTACTACTAAGGCCGAATTTTAGCAACATATGATGTGGTTAAAAGAGGCAGTTTGGATCAAAAGTTCATTTAGTGTTTTGAAAATGTTCCAAGTATCACTAATCGGTGCAACTTTGTTGTGATAATTGTGGTGTCATTTGTGCAATCAATGTAACCAAGGTCACAAAAGCAATCCAAACACGTGCTTAGACGTTTTTTAAGAATTCATTAGAATGAGAAAACGTTAAGATATACAAAGTATCAACCGATGATGACATTAGGGATTCACTTACAAAGACCCTCGCACAGGCAGAAGCATGATGGTCATGTTAGGTTCATGAGTATTCGATACATAGATAGAGCCTAGTGCAAGTGAGAGACTGTTGGTGTAATGCCCTAGGCTTTAGTTATGTTTAACTTAAAACCGTTATGTATCATCTTTATCCTTGATTATAGAGAAAGTTTATTATTTGATTATTATATAATTTGCATATTTATTGTAATAATATCCGTCCCTAATTATTAAGTGAATAATTAGTATAAATGTTAATGGATAATCATATGATGATTATATGCATAGAGATGCACATTAAATTTATGGGTACTTGTTAGTGAACAAGTGACTGGACTTGACCCGTATGAGATTTATGTCATGATCAATTGTCATAATTAAATCTTATATGGTCACTTTATTTAGTCCCTAGACCTGAGATTATCATGACCTTACATATGATGAAAGTTATGTTTGATTTTAGTCAAACGATATCTTAACACGATATTTATAAAGGCTATCTTTGGCATGATCGGATTCATGATGGGAAGGATGATAAGTCAAGATGGAATTTGTCCCTCGAAAGAGAGATATTTTGCTTGGGCCCCTCGATGAGTGATAATGATGAAAGTGTATGGCCATACCCCAATGTGATTGGATTATCATTATACCCAAGATCGAAAAAGCATTGAACAAATACAAGTTGACGTGGACCATGATTTGTGTTCAATATAACATCGTGAGACAAAGGGAGAAATGGAAGTGTACCATTGGAAACGTGAACTCTTACGTTATATTAATTGGGTAGACATAATGGCTTGCTAGAGTCCGCTTATGTTTTATGAGGGTCGATATGATCGAGCTCATTGTCAACATAATATAATCCTATTGGATCACACACAACTAGAATGAATTGGTCAAACCAAAGAAAGAAAATTGAGAATTCCTCATCAGGCATAAGTCATCGCGCGACAGATCCTGTCCAGAGGACTCGTCTGGTCGCGCGACAGATCAAGCCACAGAGACGGTTTACAGCTTGTTTCCTAATACGATTAGGTCACAAACTCTAATACTAATGTAGTATAAATATGAGTCTGTAAACCCTAATTGATAGCCAAATTTTCTAAGGAAAAATCACAACAAAGGTTTCTCAATATTTCTTCCATAGGTTTAAGAATCTAGCAATTCTCAAGAACTATTCTTGGTTCATTCTAAAGTGTGGATACTACTAGAGGGTCTTCGCTCGTACGACGATCAAGGCCTAGAGTTCTAATTGTTCAAGCAATTTGAAGATTCAAGTTTTTGAAGATCGAAGTTTGTGATTCAAAATCACATCGATTAATTGTTCGATAGCTCAAGAACGGAAAGCAATTAAGGTTGGTAAATTCTATCTCATAGGAATTCAATTTAATCGTATAGAACGGATCTTAGGGCTCTTGGGTTTTGTGTTATTTAGATGCTTATTCCGCTGCGCATGGACCCATAAAACCCAACACCTTCCTCCTCCCCCGCCACAAATCGACGGGCTACCTCCCCTCGGCATGACTCTTCGTCCTCGAACTCAGCCAGCTGCCGAGGTGTTAGTGGCTGAGCCTCCTCGTCGTCGTTGAGGAAAAAGAACTACTGGCAGCCAGACGACAAGGAATGCCGAGAAGAGAACAGCTGGGGTCCTCACTCAGCAAGTTGATCATAAAACTCTCCTGCACCAACAGATGGAGACCTTGCAAGGCATATATGAAACTCAGAATGTTCTATTGCAATTGGATCCCGAGCATTCGTTAGCTGGATTTATAAGACCTACGAGGACTGAAAACTCCCTTGGAGGGGAAAGTCAGGACGACAGGCGTGGTAGTCAGAGGAATGGAGAAAGTCTTCCTCGTGGCCAAAATCCCCCTCGTCTTGAACTTGTTGTACGTTCTAAGCAAAACCCTCCAGATATTCCACCTCGTCCTAGGTCAAGGGGACAAGAGAATGAGAGGAACATGATAGATCTGAGAAGTCACCTAAACTAACAAAAGAATCAGGAGGTAAACTCTACTGACTTGCGAGCAAGGCTCAGTCAGGGAAAGCAAAGAACACCACCCCGTCACAATATTCCTCCTCGGCCTAGAATCCCTCCTCGTCACAGGAGCCCTCACCGGCCGAGGTGCCCTCCTCGTCACAGAATACCTCTCTCCGAAAGAGAACAAAGTAGAGATAGAACACCATCCAAGCATGGAGATAACCACCAGGAGCCCGAGGAACATAGCCGGGCAAATGGTGATAGAACGAGAGAAAAGTCCCACCGGAGCTCTCACTTCAGTTCTGGCATTGACGCCAGAGAACTATTGATGCTGAAGAAGAGGCTTGATGAGATGGAAATGGGTAAAAAAGAAACAGAGGAAGATGACACAAGTGCTACCCGTCCATTCTCACAATAGATAAATGAACTACCTCCTAATCCTGCCTTTAAAGTCCCAAGTTTTGACAAATATGCGGAAACTCAGAATGTTCTATTGCAATTAGTGCCTGATATTACATTTTAAAAAAGATAAAGAGCGGCTAATATTGAATTGGAAAAAAAATCAGCTGGCGGTTATCTTCCAGACGGTTACCCATCAGTTCTTGTTCCCCATCAAACACGTCCCGTTTTACCCAAATCACAAAGCACGCCAGCGCTGACAAACGCCCTCGGCCTAAATTCTCCCTCCATCAAAATCAGCGAACAAATTTTCTCACCCACTGTTAGTGTTTTAATGCTCTCAGTTTTCAAGCCCTAATTCCTCTCTTTTATATTTGAGTTGATTGTTTGAGTTGCAGACAACCTAAATTCATCACAATCTTCAATGTGTTTTTCTGCAACCTTTAATAACTGTATGCGTTTTTTCTTTTTGGGATTGTTATGTACTGCTCTCTTTGTAATTATTCAATAGTATATAATTAATGTAATTCATGGTGATATTAGTTCAAAGACATAGGAAGTGATTTTTTCTCGAGTTTCTGTTTATAGTGTTTCAATACTCTCAACTTTCAAGCCCTAATTCCTCCCTTTTATATTTGAGTTGATTGTTTGAGTTGCAGACGGCCTAAAGTCATCCCAATCTCCAATATGTTTTTCTTCAACCTTTAAGAATTGTGTGTGCGTTTTCTTTTTGGAAGTGTTATGTACTTCTCTCTTTATAATTATTTGATAGTATATAATTAGTTTAATTTATAGTGATACTAGAATAAGCCCGTGTCCGAGGACGCGTTTTTTTTTTAATTAAGCCCGTGTTCGAGGATACTTTTTTTTTTTAATTTAATTTTTTTAAGGGCAAAATGGGAAAGGGACAAAATAGTGAGGGCAAAATGGGAAATTCGACCATTGGAACTATTCATTCAACTGTTCATGGACCACTACCATTTATACTATAGATTAGTTCAAAGACCTAGGAAGTGATTTTTTCTCGACTTTCTGTTTATAAAAGTAGAATAGTAAAATATATTTTCTCCATTTCACTTTGGTTAATAGCCTGCATACCTATTTTCTTAAAACTTTTAAGCACACTAATGTAATTAGCGGATGTATGTACCAATTTTGTTTAAAATACTACCCAAGAATAAGTGAACTCCAGAGCATCCAATTGAAGGACATAAATGTTTGAAAATGAATTGTTGTTCTGATGATCTTACTTGGCTGATATAGGTATAGACTTTTGACTATAATGCTTGGATTTTTTGGTTCTGAATTTTAATCTGTAATAACGTACTCTTTGGATTTACTGAATCAGTGAGGCTTAGATTGAGGTTTCGAATTTGCGTTGGGGTGAAAGACTTTGATCCCCAAATTTAGGTTAAGACATCTCTTGGGTGCAAGGTTATAGAGCATCTTCTGGTGAGTGCAGTAGTAGCTATAAGGAGATAGTAATGATAAGTAGATCTGGTGATTATAGTAGTAGCTGTAAGGTTATAGTAATAATAAGTAAATCTGGTGATTGTAGTAGTAATTATACGAGTGTTAACAACAACACTCTTTTAATATATGGTTGCTTTATAATGATTGTTGTAGTAGATTTTTTTTTTCTATATTCAAATTTTGGTTTTTGTTCCCCAATACCCCCATATTACAATAATTTACATTTATATTTTTTTTCATAATTTTTTATGTACATCCTCCGTCCCAAAAATTAATTTCTATATCCAGAGAATTTGGTTTAGGTGATTTGACTGACTCTCCATTCGTGATCTAAATTCAAGTGCTCATTAAATCGTCATCAATATGGGTAAACATGTTATGATTCAAAACCCTTTGCTTGATACCTTTTGTATCTTTCATGTGGTTTGTACTGCATTTAAAAGTTTCGGTGTTAGTATTTAAAATTTCAAAAGTTTTTTTTTTCTACAAGAAAATCCTTAATCCTTCCTTCAAAATCAATTTTGTAGCCATATGACGATGTTGTACCTGTTAGAGTGGTAGGAGAATTTCCTATTCAGTATCTTTTTTCTGTTACATATTTAATTTTTCTTTGTTCATGCATTTTTATTTGAATTTGTGTTTTTTTTTTCAAAATATGAAGAACTATTTTCATGTGTATCTCTATGTTTTGTCAAATCATGTAATTTGCTTAGGTTAAAAGCAATTAAGTTGATTTGATTGCTTCCATTTGCTTTTCTACTCATAACTTGTTTTATAAAATTGTGTGACTTCAGATCCTTGACTGGTTGTTACACAATCCAGCAAATATTTAACCTTCATCGGACCTGCTGGATGTACAAATTGACAGTGTATCTTCGAATGTAAAAATCCTCATTTGAGGAAGTAAGTTTCTGTGTCATTGTTGTAAAGTAGAAATAAAAGAATAAAAGAACAAAAGGGAAACATAATCAAGAACACATAATAATACACGTCCATTGTAGTCATACCTATGATTAGTTGCCTTTTCAGTCATGGGACACCAACTCAATCTCATTTAAGGCCGGATGTGATCTTTTCATGCAATATGTAACACATACTTCAACTTTGAAACGAGGACTTTGATTCACCAAGTCAGACTTACTTGAAATAGCTGAAAAGTTTGGGGAGATATCTTATAAGGTGGGCTTGCTATTGTTATTTGAGAATATTTGCAATTGTTTTTCATGACTGCACTTAGCTTTATTATAGCAGGCACTCAGAATAATTGCTATGCTTGGTCAAGATTTTATTTTCGATAGTGTACCATTTTATTGCAAGGTTTTTCTATGATAATCTTGTAAATTTGGAAAACTGAAACTCAAATAATAGTGAGCGGGTTTGAGGTTACATGAAAGATGGTGAAGTAAGGGGGGAATATGTGAAAGAGGAAAGTGGGTGGGGTTGGAATTATGTAATTTGGTTAGTTAAATTGAACTTCTAATTTCTTATAATTTTCTTTTTGTTTATAATAATAAAGTTATATTTTGTCAATATTATAAACATTTATTAATTTGTTAGTGTGCAGATACAAGATAAAAGGAAAAGACCAAATGACTGAAATAAGATTTTTGGCGGATATAAAAAAAATATGTATTTTTATTTTATTTATGTATAATGTTTGTAATAATTTTTATTTTTCCATTACTATTTGACATTAAATAGTTACAGATTTTCAGGATGACTGTATAGATTCTACTGTGTATTTTCTAAGAAATTACTGAAGTATGTATTAAATGTTGTAGCCATAAATATTGTCCTATTCCAAATATTGTTTGGTGAGCCCAATTATTAGTTAAGCATTGAAATAGTTGAGAAAGAAAAAGAAATTAAATATGTAACTTAACAAAATGTGGTGGAGCATTAAATTTTTGTTTCTAAATTATATACTCCCTCCGTCCCAATAAAAGCTTCACTAATTATTCAAAAGGGCGTTCCATTAGAAGCTTCACCTTTTCTTTTTTGACAAAGAATATTTACTATTTCCTCCACTCATTCTCTCTCCTACATTATTTTAATACTCACAACACCATTATAATTTACTATTTCCTCCACTAATTCTTTCTCCTATTTTCAAATTACACTCACAACATTTTTTTTCCCTCCCATTTCTATAATTTGCGTGCCCACCTAAAAGGGTGAAGCACTTATTGGGACGGAGGGAGTATCAATTTTGGCGCCAAATTACCTTTTTTAGTAAGTGTGTGAAGTGCATTTGTGTCTTTATATAGTTATAGATTTCCAAAATTATCCTAAGAGTTAGATCTTTATTCATAGTCTTTCCCATTAGTTCTACCAAAGATGCAATATTTTGTTACATTGTTCCCTCTTTTATCCCAAAACATAACGAGAAACTTTTCCAATTATATACTCCATCCGTCCTGTTTATAGCTTCATCCTTTTGAGCATGATACGTAAATTAAGAAAAAAAGTTAGTAAAAAAAATGTTGTGAGTATAAAAGTAAAATATGAGAGAGAATGAGTGGAGGAAATAGTAAAGTTGATTGGTATTGTGAGTATAAAAGTAAAGTAGGAGAGAGAATTAGTGGGTGGAATAGTAAAGATTCTTTGCCATTTTAAAAAAGATAAAGCATTTAACGGGACATTCGTTTTGACAAAAGGTGAAGCTTCCAATGAAACGGAGGGAGTATAAGTTAACATATTTTAACTTGTAAAGATGTAATTACACCAATAAAAATCAATTTTACAGCTGATCAATGTACATTGGCAACATAGATGCAAATATATACTCCCTCTCTCCGTCCCAATAAAAGCTTCACCAATTACCTAAAAGGGCGTTCCATTAGAAGCTTCATCTTTTTTAAAATGACAAAGAATCTTTACTATTTTACTCACTAATTCTCTCTCATATTTCACTTTTATACTCACAACACTTTTCAAATTTACTATTCCCTTCACTCATTCTCTATCCTATTTTACTTTTACACTCACAACATTTTCTCCACTTACCTTTTTTTTTAATTTGCGTGCTGAGCCAAAATGGAGAAGCTCTTATTGGGACGGATGGAGTATACTCCCTCCGTCCCGCCCGACTTAGGACATTTTTCCATTTTGGGCGTCCCATCCGACTTAAGACAACCCCAAAATGGAAAGTACTTTATTAATGGGATCCACATTTACACTCACAACAAATTTTCACTCATTACTCCCTACCCCACTTTCTCTCACCTACATCACTTTTCATACTCACAACATCCACCCACTTACACTTTTTCCTTAATCCCCGTGCCCAACCTAAACGTCCTAAGTCGGGCGGAACGGAGGGAGTATTTGTTATATTACTACCAATTCTTTATGTAGTTTTATAAGGAAAATGACTTCTTTACCTCTACCTACATAAGGAAGTTGTTTTTCGAATAACATTTTTCTCATTTTCTTTTGTTTGTATTGATTTTACCTTTAGAAAGTTACTTTAATGAAACAACCAAATATCGAAAAATGTTTTTCGAAAAATATTTTCTTAAGATTCACTAAACATCGAAAAATGTGTTTCAGAAAGCATTTTCATTTTTCGAAAAATATTTTTCAAGAAATCATTTTCTGAGGTAATTACCACGGGCATAATGGTCATTTCATAATTATTTCATGAACAGAAGATTAAGAGTTTGTATTTAAGGTTAGCTGCATTTTTAGCACCGATTAGGGGAAACCTCTTTTGTCCCTTTTCCTATTCTCGATCAAGTGTGTTTCTACTGTGTGTGTTCCGATAGAGCTGTTCTTGTTCTACTACTCTCTATACATAGATAGAGAGAGAAATTAAGAGAGAGAAACTCAGAGAGAGAAACTGATACATACATACAGCATATAGAGTCTGGAGAGAGAAACAAAAAACTGTACTGTGACTCGGGAAGCGAAGCGATGGAATATAACGACAGCCGGCGAACCAACTTCCGATTTGATTCATCTTTCTAACTCAATACATTCACTAAACCACAACCCAGTTTTTAAATCTTTAATTCTCTCTTAAGTTTTCGATTCTTTTCTTGAATTTCCGGTTGAAACCCGCCATGGCTGACGCTGGATTTGCTCGTTTCCCGGTGGGATTAGACCCAAGGGCGGCGGAATTCCGGCCGATTCATCCTTTTGACAACTACCACCTGTTACCACCCTTTGTCCAGCCTCAACTTTACTATCAATACCCCAACCAGCAGCCTTACTCCCAGCTCATGGCAACGCCGCTACCACCACCACCACCGCCGGCGTACGTCAGTGCCGAGCCACTATCGTTACCGCCGGCGTCAACAACCCCGTCTAGAACGCTCTTACTCAGTTCGGTTCCGCATGATGTGAGTGAATCGACGGTGAGAAGGGAATTAGAGGTGTTCGGAGACGTAAGAGCCGTACAGATGGAGAGGGTGGCGAGAGACGGGATCGTGACCGTCCATTTTTACGACCTGAGGGACGCTAAAGAAGCTCTCGTTGAGATTCAAGATCAGCACATGCAGCAGCAGTTTAGGCTGAGACTACACTTCGAAGCCGTGTTGACTCATAATTGTATTTCGCCGTTTCCGGCTAATAATTGTCCGCCTCCTCCGCCTCCGGCGCGTGGACTCATCGCCGGTCGTGCCGTGTGGGCTCAGTTCATATTCCCGGTGACTCACGGTATGCCCCATGGACACAACCAGGGCACAATCATCATTTTTAATCTGGATTCCGGTGTCTCCGCTAGTCACCTCAGAGAAATATTTGAACCCTTTGGTATGTCTCTATTGTTTATTTTCTCCCTTCTCAAAATGAATGATAAAACTTTCTATTAATTCTTGATCACGAGCAAATTTGAAATTTTAATTTTATTGTTTCGTGTCGGTTTGCTGGCACGAAACAATTTAATTCGGATATGATGATTTTTTTATTTCTGTTTTTGGTATTTTAGATGTTGAGTAAATTTACTTTTATTATGTGGGGCTAACAACCTAAGCCGAACAGCCTCTCTTGACAATTGTCGGGAAAATGTTCTAGTGCTTGGCGCATCTGAGTTTGTCCTTTTTTTACGTGGGGCTAACAAATTATGGGCATTTTGTGGGATTTGATAGGTCATTTTCTCACTATTTTTGTCAAATCTTTTTGATGTTGATTTTTTTATGCCTTTTATGTGTTTTTGTTGTTGATTATTTAACACTTACTTCCATTTTCTTCTTGGATTTGAATTTGAAATTGAAGGGGCAATTAAGGAATTGAGAGAAACTCCATTAAAGAGGTATCAAAGGTTTATAGAGTTTTATGACACAAGGAATGCAGCAAGGGCTTTAGAGGAAATGAATGGCAAAGAAATTTGTGGTAAAAATGTTGTGATACAATTTAGTAGGCCCGGTGGATATAGTAAAAGGTTTTCAAGAACTACACATAATCATCATACATGGAACAACTTGCCTCGGCCACCGCCCCCACCACCGGGGGCATTGCCAATGCCATTGCCCCCATCACCCCGTAAAACTCCGGGGCATTCACCGTTTCATTACAACCTACACGCACAAGTATTTCCGAAGAAGGGTAATGGGAAGAATAGTGGAATGAATAGATGTTTGAGGGATGATCATCAACTTGAGGGTGGAAATGGGATTGTGGTTTCTTCTTCTTCGACGAGGAAGAATTATGGGAAGAAGGGTTTTGGTACATATTCTGATGCTAGTAGTACAAGTAGTGTGAAGCAGTATAATGCAAAAGGTGGGGGGAGTGGAAGTGGTAGGCTGTGGAAGAAGGGGTATTCTAGGCAGGTCAAAGATAAGTTTGACCCAAGGTTCTTGATTAACGAAGATGGGATTATGTTGGAATCCAATTGCATGGATTCAAGAACTACTGTTATGATTAAAAATATTCCAAACAAGTACAGGTTTGTTCCATTTTTCTTGCTGTCTTTTCTTTACTTCATTAAGCTGTTTCTTTACTCGATTACTGTTTGCACGAAAATTAAGAAAAACATTGCGTAATAGGTATTGTGAATATGAAAAACGGGTATTAGGGAAAAAGTGGATTAGGGAAATAATAATTGAATTACTGTTGTCAGTTTTACGCGTTAGTTCTATTAATATAAAATTAATAAAATATTTTTATTTTATAAAGGGGGAGTAAATCTTGTGAAAAACTTGTTTTTTTTAAAATGTTATAAAAAACTAGTTTTCAGAACAGTTTATCACTCTTATTATTTAGAATTAGTGCTTTAAAACTAATTTTTTTCTTATGTTTCGAAAAAATTAGTTTTTGCAAGATTTTGGCATAAAGGGGTAGTTTGTAATGTAAATGAGGGAGTACTCCCCCTGCCCCATAATAATATGTAAAAAAGACACCTTTTGGGCGTCCTTCAATAATCTGCAAAGTCTTAAAATAAAAATGAGATTCACTTGTCTTTACTCACAACAATTATCCACTTACTCCGCTTTTTCTTTCCTACCCAACCATCTACACTCACAACACATTACCTTTGTCACCTTTTACCTTAATTATCAAAAAAAAAAAAATTTCTTTTTCCTTCTAATTATTTCAAAAAAATCTCGAAAGCAATTTAGAAAGAAAATTAATTTAATTTTTTTCTTTTTCGTTTCCCTCGTTTTTAAAACTCGGGACCACATGATCAACATTTTTTTGCCTGCAAAATGTCTATAAATGTATTGAAAGTCAACAATTTCCATTGATAATTTGCTCCTTAAATAAAAATATTATAATAATTGAAGTAAATATTGGGATGAGATATTACAGTCAGAAGCTACTGCTGAACATGCTGGACAACCACTGCATACACTGTAATGAGCAGATTGGAGACGGCGGCGATGAGCAACAGAAGCAGCCGCCTTTCTCTTCCTACGACTTCGTTTATCTTCCCATTGATTTCGTGTAAGTCCCTTCTATTCTTTCTTTCTTTCTTATCATCTTTATTTTAGTACTACCTCCGTCCCACCTCAATTGATCCACTTTTTTTTTTGGGACGTCCCACCTCAATTGATTCATTCCTTAAATGGAAAATTTTCCATATATTTATACCCTTATCATTTCCATATATTTACAAAAAAACCATTCATTATACCCATTTTAACTTACTATTCCTTCCACTCATTCTCTCTCCTATTAAATATTTTTAACTTTTACATTCTCTCTCCTATTTTCAACTACACATTTAACTTTTATATTCTCTTTCCTCTAATTGCTACCCACTTTAATAATTTTTCTTAAAAATCGTGTCCCACCTCAATGGACCAATTGAGGTGGGACGGAGGGAGTATAATTTATAATCACTTCTATTTTTTTTCCCAAGAAAACATTTTTTTCCCAAGAAAACAGTGTGATATACTCTCCCTCCGTCCCATTTTATCTGTCCCGGTAATATTTCATGTTTTATAAGATTTTTTTTTTTAAAAAATGAATAAAGAATTGTAAGTGGATAGAAGATTAGAGGAGAGAAAATGTAGAAGTTAAAACATTTATGATAAAATCTCTTTTTGATTAGTTTTTTTTTAAATATATGAATAATGAGGGAGGGCGAATCTTGGCGCAACGGTTAAGTTGCTCCTTTGGTGATCATAAAGTCACGGGTTCGAACCTTGGCGAACAGCCTCTTGGCAATTGTCAGGGAGTATAAATAATCGAAACGTTGTTCAAAATTTGTCATTTATGAAATGTCTGAGAAAGATCAAAAAGAAAGTAAGACTCTCGAAGTAAGTGGGACGGAGAGAGTAATTATTTTAAAATTAAATATTCGTTAAAAATAATAATTATTAAAAATAGTTATGAATGTGATTATAATGTTTTCGCAAAATGAATTATATTTATTTATTTTTTTAGTTTTTATTAATTTTGCAGTAACAAGTGTAATGTGGGATATGGATTTGTGAACATGACCACACCAGAAGCAACCTGGAGATTGTACAAAGCCTTCCACCATCAAAATTGGGAGGTCTTTAATTCCCGTAAAATCTGTGAAGTCACCTATGCTCGTCTACAGGTATTCTTTCATTTATTAACTCTCCGTTTCAAAATAATATTATGAAGGAATTTTGAGTAATTATTTTAGATTGATTTAATTATTCACAATATTTTGGGGGAAACTAGTTTCTCTCTAAGTTATAAAAAGTCCTGTTTTTTTAAACTGATCTTATATTCGTCAAATATTTGCAAGTTGAAAAAAATTGGACTTTTTATAATTTATGGAGAAACTGATTTCTCCCAAAACTTACTCTTAATTATTTCAATTAAAATATAAAATTTGTTATTGATAATATTATGAAGGAATTTTGAGCAATTATTTTAGATTGATTTAATTATTTCAATTAAAATATAAAATTTGTTATTGATAGTATTGTCAAATGTTATCTAACATTAAATTGGTTAGTCATTGTAGGATAAAATATTCTAGTTTTTTTTTAAAATGAGGGTTTATTTTTTACTTTGATGGAATTTCTTTATTTAGTAAATACTCCGTCCGTCCCAAATTGATTGTCCTATCTCAATATCTCAATATGAAAAAAAACTTTACCCGCAAATTATTTTAATTTTGAAATTGAATTTCAAGAATATTTATTTATTTTTCTATTAAAAATCAATTTTTACAATTACATTTTGTAGGAAATTAATTTAGGGTTTTATTCATGTTTCTTGGTGTTCTTATTGATCAATCTATGTATGAATATATACAGGTTATAATAGAAAGGAAAATAGTTATATTCTAAAACGAATACCCTACTCAAATAAACTTCTAAACATAAGTCGGAAAGAAATAAGAAACCGGACGCCAGATTTTTGAGTTACGGGGCTGGGCCGTCGCCCACTATTTCCCGGTGATCACCCAGCTGTACATTTATTTAAATATTAAATGAACATTTAAATTGGAATGGAGATTCAAAACGACACTTAAATCTTAAATGGACATTTATTTTGGGATCGAGGGAGTATGTTTGTGTAATTTCAATAACAAAAATGATCATGGCTCGTCATTATTTTTATTTTTAAATTTTTAAATTTTGCCAGTTCATTTATGTATGGAGGTGTTAATTTGATGTGAAATAGGGAGTGGAAGCATTAAAGGAGCACTTCAAGAACTCCAAGTTCCCAAGCGAAGCTGAAGAATACATGCCCGTTGTTTTCTCTCCACCTCGAGATGGCCGCACCCTCACCGATCCTAACCCTATAGTCACCGTCGGCCGTGACATCAACCGCCACCGTCATTCCAACTCTTACTCCTCTTCATCTCCTGTCAATTCCGACGACAAACAAAATCCCGTTCATTCCGATTCTTCGTCTGATTCCGTCAATCACATTGACGACGAAAATGATGGCGTCTGTTGCAGCGGCGGTAGCTTGAACGGCGGCGTTAATGGCGATGATTGATTGGTGTTAGGTTTAGGGTTGAAGATCACAGCTACGGTATCAGCCAATGCGGAGTTGAGTTTGACCTACATGCCTCACAGATTTCAATGTGACAAAAGAGGCACAGCCTAAGGACGTGCTGTGCTTTTTATGGTTTTAGGGTTCTCTCTCTCTCTCTTCTCTCTCTCTCTCTTTCTCTCTCTACAAAACTAGTTGGTTGGTTGTTTTAGTTTTAGAATTTCTATTTCTATTTCTATTGCAATTTCATTTTCGTTTCTCAAAAAATAGAATGTAATATGTTTTCTTTTCGCTTAAAATAAATGTTTAGAGCATTTAAACCTTAGTTTTACTCCTTTCTTTTTATGACAATTTATATCTATATATATATAAATGTTGAAGTGAATATTTTTTGCTTTAAATCAACTAATCAAAAAAATAATTGTCCTTAAATTAATCTATTATTCTATTCTTTCCTCTATTAATTAAATGCAAATGAAACATTACCTTTTTATTCTCTTATATTTAGGCCAAAAACTTGTAAAAAATGCGTTTTTTGTGAGCTTAAAAAAAACGTGTTTTTAGAACCCGTCGTCTACTCTTCCATTCATCCCCAACTTCAAAAAAAAAAAAAAAAACACGCACACACACACTCTCTCTCTAGACGACCTTAGAGAGCAACGGCAGCAGATCCATGAACGACGACGTGTTTTCGGCAAGTATAATCTTCCCCTCTTCCTCAGCTAAAATTGGTTATGAATTATTGATTTCAGGTTCTTGAATTGGTTGGAAACGCAGCTACCCTCTTCCGCCATGGCCTCCGGCGGCGTTTCACCGACACCACCACCGCAGTCTCTGCAGTATCAACTTCTTCCTCAGCTACACAACAACAATTTCGAGATGATTCCAATTCAGAAAAATTACAAAAACCATCTATACCCTATCTTGCAAATTTGTGCATAAATCTTCGAAGGGTTTAATAATTTTTGGGTGTACGTGATTTTGTCAAACTGGGGAATCTAGTGGATGCGTTGCGTGGTATGTGTCGGTGCTAGGGATTTGATGTGCCAGTGCTAGTGTAAACTAATGCCAGTGTATGTGTTTTTGAGTGTCAGTTCATGTGTTTTGAGTGTCAGTGCATGTTTTTGAGTGCCAGCAAAAAAGAGTGTCAGTTCATGTTTTTTGAAGTGTCAGTTCATGTTTTTTGAAGTGCTAGTGCATGTGTTTATGAGTGCCAGCAAAAAAGAGTATCAGTGTTTGATGTAAAAAAGTGCCAGCACATGTACACTGGCACTTATTGATACTACAACGGGCACTTTTATAAGTGTCAGTATCAATGTTAAAAAGTGCCATTGTAATGACCGGCAATTATTAACACTACCACTGGCACTTTTAATAACTGCCAGTATCAATGTAAAAAAGTGTCAGTGTACTCACTGCCAATTTTTAACATTAACACTGGCACTTGAGAAAAGTGCCAATTTCATGTTTATAAAATGCCAGTATGAAATCACTGGTCATTTGTAATATTAACACTGGTATTTATCATGGTTGCCAGTAATTACGAAAATGCCACCGTTTGTTTTGAATAATAATGCCCAGCGCTTTGAAAAAACACGTTTTTGCTTATCTTAAAGAAAAACTAGTTTTTTATAAGACCAACTCTATTTTTAGCCACTATACCTAAATTCATTTATTCCCAAATTCATAAATATCATTGTTTTGCAAACTGTTAATTTATTATTAATTTTGCAAGTAAAAAATGAAATATGAAAAAACAATAGTAAAAATACATTTTTTGTAAGTAAAAAATGAAATATGAAAAACAATAGTAAAAATATATTTAGAAACACATGAAAATTTTCATTTAATGAATTGATATTTTTTGAAATGTGGGTAACAATGATTTTTTAGCTTATAGTAAAAAATAGGCTTGAAAATACGAAGTATGACTTTATAAGATTAAATCCAAAAAAATATTTTTTAAAAGACGCAAATTAATGAAAAAAATAGAGTTATTGATAATATTAATTACTTAAAAATGAGATAATCATTTTTATTTAGTGACAGTCATGCAAATCAAATGAGATAGTTATATTAAACTATATGATTTAGTTCATGTTATTTATCAAAAAAATTTTGATGTGCATTTAACGCACGAGTGTTATACTATTTAACCTTACTTTACCTTAAGTATATCAAAAAGAACATTTAATTTTATAATGGATTAATAATATTGGAATGATCCTAAGAGCAAAGCATTAAATTTATTATTGTTGGTATTTTTCCAACTCTTCATTCGTATCACTTGAAACTTTACAACAAATTTAGGGTAGACACGGGCGTTAAAAGTTAACGATATTAGTAATGAAATGTGTATGAAAAATGAGGTTAATATTGTTAGGGGGTGTGATTTGTTAGAAACATAACACGGAGTATTTATTTTTTGATTTGGATAGGTCGAAAAGGAAAATAGGGTACTCCGTTCGCCCCATAACTACTTAGTTATTGTTCGAAAGGAGAGTTAGAGAAAAAAATGTTATAAAATAGGTGTTGAGAGTGGGTACGATAGAAAAAGTGAAATAGAAAATAGTTAATTGATAGCGTTTGTTAGTATTACAAATGAGTAATCGTAAAAATAATTATATAACAAAACATGTCCAAAACATCTAACCTACTTTGTCATTTTGGACATAATAAGTACTCCATTCGTTATACTTCATTTGATACCAATTTTTTTGACATAAGAATTTAAAAAATGTAGGAGAGAATTAGCGAAATGAGACAAGAATTAAGGAAAAATGGGAGAGAGAATTACTGAAATAAGTTGTTGTGGGTAGGAAAAATAAAGTAGGAGAGAAAATAAATGGGGAAATAGTAATTTGATTGGCGTTAGAAGTATAAAAAGTAAAAAATATTTCATTTTGGATAGTAACGAGTGAAGTGAGGCAGATCAAAATGAAAATTGGAATCAGTGAAGCGAAACAGGGGAAACATATTATTTTTAATATTTTTAAATTAGTAAAGATAGTGAAATTTAAGAAAATTCTAAAAATAATTTTTTAAGACGATAGTGAAATGAGACAGATTAAAATGAAAATTGGAATCAGTGAAATGGAACAACAACAACAACAACAACAAAGCCTTAGTCCCAAAATAATTTGGGGTCGGCTAACATGAATCATCATATGTTATCGTGAAAAAAAAAAATAAATAATAAATAAATTAAATTAAAAAATAAAAATAAATACAAAAATACAAAAATAAATAAAAAAATAAAAATAAAAAGTAAAAAGGTAAAAAATAAAAAAATAAAAAATAAAAAAATAAAAAAAATAAAAAATCAACCCCCACATGGATTTTTGCCCTCCACTCGCCTCTTCAACACCATACTTTCATCCACTCCAAGTAAATTCATATCATTTGCAATTACTCTAATCCAAGTTTGTTTGGGTCTTCCCTACCCTCGCCATTTTCTCATTTCTCCACTGTTAGGCCTCCTAACCGGTGCATCACTCGGTCTCCTTCTCACATGTCCAAACCACCGTAGACGATTTTCCCTCATTTTATTCTCAATGGGCGCAACTCCTACTTTACCTCTGATCACCTCATTCCCAACCTATCCTTTCTTGTATGACCGCACATCCATCGAAGCATACGCATCTCTCGCCACATTCATCTTATGCACGTGACACTGTTTCACGGCCCAACATTCGGTGCCGTAAAGCAATGCCACCTAATTGCCGTGCGGTAGAATTTTCCCTTTAATCTATTGGGCATGCGCGATCACATAGAAACCCCGTAGCACTCTTCCACTTCAACCAACTGCTTTAATCCTATGAGCCACATCTCCATCTAATTCTCCATCCTTTTGGATAATGGATCCAAGATAACGAAAAAAACTCAGAAGCTTGGATAATATTTCCATCAAATGTGACCGCCCCTGCCTCCCTACTTCCAACTCTGCTAAACTTACACTCCAAATATTCAGTCTTGCTTCTGCTTAATCGAAAACCTCTAGATTCCAAAGTGTGTCTCCACAACTCCAATTTACTTTCCACACCCTCTCTTGTCTCATCAATCAGCACAATATCATCTGCGAACAACATACACTTTGGTATATCATCTTGGACTGACCTCGTCAATTCGTCCATTATCAAAGCAAAAAGAAAGGGGCTAAGTGCGGAACCTTGATATACTCCAATCTTTATAGGGAACTCTTCAGTCTTCCCAACACTAGTCTGTACACAAGTACTAACTCCATTATACATGTCCTTGATAATATCAATATATTTCTTTGAAACACCCTTCTTTGCTAATGCCCACCAAAGTACCTCTCTTGGCACTTTATCATATGTTTCAAACAAAGAATTTTATTTTTATTTATTTACAAAATAATAAATAATAAATACTAGTATTTTGAAGTGTTCTTATAAAAATGCAAAAGAATCTACATTTGCAATGCTAATTTTATTTAGTTGAATTATCTGCTTAGCAATTATGTCCTCAATTTACTTGCAATAAATTATTATTTTTAAAATATTTTTTTAATAAATTGATTTGATTTTCTATTTCTATTTATTTTATATTTTTATTTTCCTATTTTTTATTTGTACAAAAGGAAAATGGAATATATTAAGCTATCACTCCTACAAAATCTCACCAGTGTTCATTCGAAAAGATGACAAGATTGACTAGGGCTGAACCTATAATGAACCATAACTAGTAGCTAGATAAATGCTTGAGCCATCCCTACACTTTTCTTTTTTTTTTTTCCATCTTAATTTACAATTTTTTTTTATTTTAAATTCCTTATTAATTTTTTTAAATAAAAAATTTAATACGAGGATCCACTTATCGTACATCACACTAATAATCCTACCATATTATACACACACTTATATTGTCTTATGAAATCGTAAATGAAAAAAAGCAAAAGGAATAAGATGAATTTTTTTTAAAAAATAATAATAAATTATAAATAAACAAAATTAAAAAAAAAAATAGATGGAAAAAAATAAAATAAAAATACTTTTCTCATCTTCAATAAAAAATCAAGGCATATCATCCACATAGATATTTGTTCTCTACTCCATTTTCTTTAACACCACATTTTTTCTTCAATCCTTAGTAAGTAGAATCATAACTCTTTTAATTACGTTACATACATGTATCCATGTTTGCTTAGACTATCTTTATCGGTGACATTGTCTGATTGATCCGACCAACAATCAGTGTTGTATAGGCAATCAAATATCACAAGTCAAATATAAAAGTAAGTGCGACGCTTGAAGCATTTATATTTGGATTATGAAATTAAAGTTGTACATTTTATATATAAATTTTTAGATTGAGTTGATGTCACCAATAAAGCATAGAAAAATGAAAGTTGAGTTAAAGTTGTAGATTCAAGATTGTGTTTGCGGAAGAGAAAGAAATAATATTTTATTAATATGTTGGGTTGGATGGTGTCAAATGATCAAGTCAATTTAGGCAATTCTCCTCTATATTATCTTCCGTGTGTCAACTCATATTGTTCTTTATCACTTTTAATCGATCATTTCATATGCCTAAACATTCATCTTCGCATATACATTTTTTCCAACTTTTATCTTATAAATCCTATTTAACGATCCAACGCTCAACATTCATTTAGAGACAGACAAATCTATTAAAGAGCCTCCAATTACTTTCCTGATCAGTTATTTATTTCCAAAAAGTTTGGGGCCTGTTGTAAGAAAAAATAACCAAAGAAAAACCAAAAATAGATAGGAGTTAAAAGGTTTGACCAATTTGAATGGCCAAATTTGTATCCTTACAAAGAAAAAGAAAGATTTGAACAGTTGCAGTAGTTGCAGTTGGATGTTCTTGATTGAAGAAGATGAATTACCTAATTTACCCCTAGGAAAAGGACCCACAGCGTATCCCTGTATTTGTGTCATTGTACCAAAAAAGGGCATACCTACATACCTATAGGAGGTAGCATCAGGTTCTGTAGGGGCATACTTTTTCCGGGAAAATATTGCAGTTGCAGAGAAAGAAAGTGAAAGATGAGTATGGCCTAGACAACTGTAGAGAGAGAGAGAAAGAGAGAGAGAGGAGAGAGAGAGAGAGATAGAGAGAGAGAAAGAGAGAGAGAGAGAGAGGGGGCTTTGACAATACAGTGGTTCAATCAGACTGGTTAGACAAATGTACTCTCCGGGTAAAGGGATGTTGTCATAGTAGAGCTCGGTCCTCAATGTGCCTTCATTTGTGACATACTCCCTCCGTCCGATTTTCCAATCTTTAGGTTCAAACATTTCCTCTCTCCGTTCCACGTGAATGCAAATTTATTTTCATTTTGATCCGTTTTACGTGAATGCAAACTATCCAAAATGGAAATAAATTTTTTATTTTATATTCACCCTACCCCACCCACTCATTCTCTCTCTTCATTTTTCACCATACAATTTATTCAACCAACCTACTATTAACTCTACTCATTCTCTCTCTTCATTTCCTACCACACATTTTCATTATCTTAATAATATTTCTTAATTATTGTGCCCGAAAAAATGGTTCACAATGACGTGGGACGGAGGGAGTATAAGAATATTTTTTCATTTTTAAAATATTTAATAGGTTGATTTTATAAAAAATGCGTTTTTTTCTAAGCTTAAGATAAATCATTTTTTACGCTTGCACTTAATAATACATGTACTGACACTTTTCACACTAACATTTTTTTATACTAATACTGACACTTTTTTACCCTACACTACACTGACACTCTTTATACCAACACTTAATATGCATGCACTGACACTCTTTACACATGCACTTTGTTACACTAACACTGATACTTTTTTACACTGGTACTTACTATACATGCATTGACACTCTTTATACTGGCACTTTGTTACACTAACACTGATACTTTTTTATACTGGCATTTTGTTACACTAACACTGACACTAGCGGGAGAAACAAAACACGTTTTTTCTAATTTTAAGAAAAAACGTGTTTTTTTGTAAGATTTTGGCATATTTAATTTAGTTTTTTTTTATTACTTTTAGTGAATCTATATTTTTTTTTTTAAACGGAGGCAAAATAATTTTCATTATATATTAATAAATTGCATTAAAATTACCAAATTTTTAATACATTTACACTAAAATTTCAAAGTTACTAAAATCAAAAGGAAGGTGGCATTAGCCCTTACCATAATTTTGTCTTTTATATTATTCTTAATTTGTTATTTTAGTATGAGCCAACTACAAATAAGGGTTTAAAATCGCTGTGTGTGTGTGTGTTTTTGGAGGGGTGGTTTGCATTTAGGGGTCCAACTTTTCACTGTTGACTTTTTCACTGTTGACTATTAAGAGTCCAAATTCATTAAAATATGTTAGTTAAAGTGCTTTTTCTGCGAAAAAAATAATTTTTTTTTAAATTATCACTTGCCGTCCCGTGACACTTTTAAAATACTCCCTCTGTCCCAGCCCACTTAGGAAATTTTGAAATGACACAGAAATTAAGGAATATTATTATAGTATTAGGAGAGAGAATGAGTAAAAAGAGTGTTGTGAGTGTGAAAAAATTAAATAGGAGAGAGAATGAGTGGAGGGAATAGTAATTATAATAGTGTTGTGAGTATTAAAATAATGTAGGAGAGAGAATGAGTGGAGAGAATAGTGATTTAAGGTTTCCATTTTGGGAATTCTTAAGTGAAGTGGGACGCACAAAATGAAAAGTTTTCTTAAGTGAGGTGGGACGGAGGGAGTAATCATTAGTATATATTACCTCCGTCCCGTTACAATTCACACAGTTATTGTTTGCGCGTGAATTAAGGAGAAAGTTAGTAGAGTAAGACCACTCACATCGGTGACTCTCCTTGTTGTGAAAGTCACCAAAAAAAAAAAAAAAGCGCATGAAAAGTCATGATTTTGTGCAACCTAGGTTGGCCAATTGCCCTTGGGTTGGCCCCGGTTGGGTCACTATTTGTTTTTTTTTTTTTGTTTCACCAAATTATTTTGATTTTGTGTTTATATAAATATATTTTTAAAACTAGTATATTTTATATAATTATATAAATTAAAAAAATTAAAAAATATATCAAAATTCTTTTTTTTTTATAATTGTATGGATAATTATTTTTAATAATTTTACGGATAATTTTAAAAATATTATTACTAATACATTATTTTAAAAAATAAAATGATAACTATTTTAGGTAAGTTGAAGTAAAGAAAAAATAAATATTTTATTTGTAAAAGGTTGGGTTGGGTCAAGGTCACTGATGGGAGTATAAATTATACTCCCTCCGTCCCACAAAACTTTACACCTTTACTGTTGAGAACGGAAAATAAGGAATAATGTTATTAAAGTAGGTGTTGTGAGTGGGAGGAGAGAGAATGAGTGGAGAGAATAGTAAATTTGAAAAGTGTTGTGAGTATGACAAGTGAGTCCCATGAATAAAGAAGTATTAAAAAATTTCCTTTTTAGGAAAGTGGAACTTTAAAGTGGGACGCCCAAAATAGTAAAAGGGGTAATGTTTTATGGGACGGAGGGAGTATAAGGATGGGAGTGTGTATATGGAAGTGAGATAAATTAATATTTTATTTGAAGTTGGGTTGGGTCGGGGTCACTGATGGGGATAGTCTAAGTTTTGTGAGTATAAAAAGTGAGGTTGGAGAGAGAAACTGAGGTAGAAAATAGTGAGTTGATTGGTGTTGTGAGTATAAAAATAAAGTAGGAAAGATAATTAGTGAGTGAAATACTAAAAATACTTTGCCATTTTAAAAAATGTGCAATTTTTAATGGATCAGCCAGCCAATGAGAAAAGTTTGCATTTTGTAGCCAACTAATGAGAAAAGTTTGCATTTTGTAGCCAACTAATGAGAAAAGTTTGCATTTTGTAGCGTGACGAAGGAAGTATGGGATATATTAACATTTTAAAAACTAGAAGGAACTATAATTTAATACTCCCTCCGTTCCTTAAAGATTGTCCCATTTGTCATTTTGACTTGTCCTAAAAAGTATGTCCCATTTCTAAACTTAGGCATGAATGTCAATGCAAATTTACTAAGGTACAAGAAAGTGAATCTCTTCTTTAATAATTGCAAAATGTACAATATGATAATTTTTTAAGGACGAAGAAAATATATTATTCTACACATTTCACTCCTGTAGTCCTCTCCCTCTTCCTCTTACACTCTCAGATTATCACTTTATTCTCCGTCAGTCAATTGCAACATCAATGACGGGCGTAATGGGTGATCAAATCGGGCATATATTAATTTTTTAAATAGATTTCTTCATTTTGTCAATGAATCATAACAACCACCCCCACCACATGGGTTTTTGCCCTTCACTCCAATATGTTCGACGTCATACTTTCATCCACTTCAAGTAAACTCATATCATTTTCAATCACTCTAATCAAGGTTTGTTTGGGTCTTCTCCTACCCCTCGACATTTTATTATTTCTTCACTGTTCCGGCATCCTAATCGGTGCATCACTCGGTCTCCTTCTCACATGTCCAAATCACCTCAGACGATTTTCCCTTATTTTATCCTCAATGGGCGCAACTCCTACTTTACCTCTGATCACCTCATTTCCCAATCGATCATTTCTTGTATGACCGCACATCCATCGAAGCATACGCATCTCCGTCACATTCATTTTATGCACGTGACAGTGTTTCACGACCCAACATTCGGTACCGTAAAGTAGTGCCGGCCTAATTGCCGTGCGATAGAATTTCCCCTTTAATCTATGGGGCATGCCGCGATCACATAGAAACCCTGTTGCACTCTTCCACTTCAACTAACGTGCTTTAATCCTATGAGTCACATCTCCATCTAATTCTCCATCCTTTTGGATAATGGATCCAAGATAGTGAAAAAACTCAGAAGCTTAAACAATATTTCAATCAAATATGACCGCCCCTGCCTCTCTACTTCCAACTCTGCTAAACTTACACTCCAAATATTCAGTTTTGCTTCTGCTCAGTCTAAAATCTCGAGATTCCAAAGTGTGTCTCCACAACTCCAATTTACTTTCAACACCCTCTCTTGTTTCATCAATCAGCACAATATCATCCGCGAACAACATACACATTGTTATATCATCTTGAACTGACCTCTTCAATTCGTCCATTAATTATGAGGTTATGTCAATGAATCTCAAACTCATAATTAATTTGAAGTCAAGTTTCCCAGATTATTACTTTGTTCCCCACCATTAGGGTTAGGATTTCGTTAAAATTATGGGGTTTTTACCAATAAATCCTTAAGATGGGTGAAATTTACCAATAAAAAAAGACATTTTCAAAACTCGCCAATAAGTTCTTTCTAAAAATGTGGACAAAAATATCCATGGAGTCTCTCTTCAATTTCAATCGACTTTTCTCTCTCTTCCCGTTCGTTCTCTAGAGTCTCTCTAGTCGCCCTCCCTTAATTTCCCGACTGCATTTCTCTCTCCGACGGCGCTGCTCTCTACTTCGCCGGATCGCCTTCCTTCCCTCCACCATCTTTCTCCATCTTGTACCTCCACTCTTCACCAGGAAGACGAATTTCAACCACATTCCAACCCTAACCCATATTCTCCTGTTCTGTTCCCATTATTCCGGCGGTTCAAACGTGAGTTCGTCCCTCTGTTTAATTTGATCATTTATATTTACTTTTAGTCTTTATGCTGACCCTCAACAAGATGAGCAGCCTCTGCTAATTTGATGAAAATAAAATGGGTTTTTGCCCATTATTTCGTTTTACCCATTATTTACTTTCAAAATTTAGTTTTGCAAAAATATGATGAACTAAGAAATAAAAAAATGAATCTTTTTTGGACAAAGTTATTTGAAGGTAAAGTTTTAAAAAGTCATTTATTTTGGGATAAAACGGGACATTCAATTTGGGACAGAGGAAGTATTGTGGTTCAATGAAGAAATAACAGGTATTTTTTTTATATGAAATGTCAAATGTTCAATCCCCGTGAATAGATTTCACTCTTTATGTTATAACCGTGTTCGTTTATGTTATAAACTGAGAAATAAAATGCAAATTAATGTTTTATAGATTTTCACAGTTGTTTATGATTAGAGTTGGTTTATTTTATAACTGTGTTGTAAATTTCTCAGTTATTTATGTCATTCTTTTATAACAAATGTATGACAAATTTCACAGTTATTATAACAGTGTTGGTTTATGTTATAAACTGAGAATTCTATTTTACATTAATGTTTTATAGGTTTTCACATTTGTTCATCCTTATGCATTGTTTGTGAAATAAATGTGATGTGTAATGTACATTTATTTTGCTTAAACAATTGATAAATTTTTGAACTGTAATTTGTATTTCACAGTTATTTTGGTTAGAGTTTGGTGAATAACTAATATTTCTCATGAAACTTGGACACAAGTTTTTGTGTAAATAAATGTGAATTTATTTTACAGTTATTTAAATAACTGTGAAGTAGAATTGATTTATGTTATAACTGTATTGGTTTATGTTATAAACTGAGAATTTTATTTCACATTAAAGTTTTATAGGTTTTCACAGTTATTCATGATTAAAGTTGGTTTATGTTATAACTGTGTTGTAGATTTCTCAGTTATTTATGTCATTCTTTTAGAACAACTGTAGGGCAAATTTCACATTTGTTGGTGTTTTTATTAACTGAGAAAAAAAAAGGAATATAGAGAAAGAGGGAGGGAGAATGCATAGGGAGTATGAAGCATCGTATCCTAATCTTCACCCATCAAGCACATAAGGCGCTGATACGTGCGGAAATTGCAGTTACGAATATTTTTGTCAATATTTTTAGTAGGAACTTATTGACGAGTTTTGAAAATGTATGTATTTATTGTCGATTTCATTTGGCTGGGGGGTTTATTTGTAAAAGCTCCTAAAATTATTTCACCGATCCAACTTTAAAACCCAATAACTCTTTCAATTTAAGTCCAAATCAAACACATAAACAGTCCATGAAAAGTTATCACGTAGTAGAACAAAATTTATATTGACATATTTCATCAAATCTGACTCTAACATTGTCAAAAAGAGCTATAAAATTTTGGATTTTTTTTTTTTTTACAATTTTTTAAAATTAAAATTGCAATTAAAAATGCAAATGCTCAAAATAGATCTCAAATTGGTTATTAAAAATGTTGATACTTTTTTTTTTTTCTTAAAAAGAAGGGGATCAACACATTTCACCGCTCCCCCCTTGATGCACTTCACCGAGGCGCCTAGCTATGCTAGGGAGGGCAATGTCATTCCCTCTAACCACTGGTGGGGGAATCGAACTCATAATCTCCAGGTTGAAAGCAATAAACTCTAACCATTGGCATTATTGATTGTGGTGGTGTTAGTGTTGGTGGTCACGTTGGTGAAGGTATGGTCATGATGGAAATATGATTGGTTTAAAAATATCATATTGGGGGAAGGGGTTTTAAGTTATAGTTGAAATTAAAAGGGATAAAATTAACGACCAAACTGAAAAAATTGTGATTAAAATGATCAAAATGTCCTCCGTTGTGTCACTTGGATAACACGTGATGATTTAACAAAAAAATCTATCTTTTATGTATAAAAGCACTTAACCGTCAACTTTTAATGACTTTGAATCCCTAATAGTTAAAAGTGAAATATTGAATCCTGAACAGCAAACACCCCAAACTTCAACCCCTATTTGTAATTTGCCCTTTTATTAATATTGCAAAATATATTGATAGTCTCGTCTTATTATTGAAGTATTTATAACAATATATTATTGAAGTGTTTTTAACAATATATTTTCTTTTATATCACTATTTGTAATTTGCATGGACTGATTTGAGTGTGTAAAGCTAAAATATCCTAATTTGATAATATGATAAAGTCTAAAACTCCATATCAAAATCAATTAATACGAAATCTAGAATTTTAAATATGTTGAATAAAAGACTTGTTTATTGTTGATATAAATTATAAAATTAAGTGCTTAAATAATGACAAGAGTCATCCAACACACTAGGGTCGTACAAAAAATTAGTGGAATCGGATCGGACCAGTAGAATCGAATCAGATCAATAAAAATTGGATCGAAAAAATAGTATTGGTCTGATCTTGATTCCAAATTTTTATGCAACCGAATATTTGATTTGGTTCGGACAGAACCGGACCATTAAAATCGGACCGATGAGACCGGTCCTATATTGTAATTGTCTGGTCCTGATCCTAAATTTTTACAGAACTGAAGTATTTGATTCGGTCCTGATTTTGTAAAATTTTAACAAAAATCGGATCAATTCGGACCGTAAACACTCCTAACTCACATTCACACCCCTTGCCCTTCACTTTGGATGCTCTGAGCAAATAGGCACAGCTGCCACCCAGCCCAGCCTGCTCCATTGAAACTCCACCACCACCACTCATTTCTCCAGTTCCCAAAAGCAACGCCGATTGAAGCCATAAACGCCACAACTGAGGCTACTTTTTTTTCTTTCACAGTTTCAGGGTGCCTGTAAAAGAGACCCATTTAATGCCCATTTGTATCTTCTTTTTCTTTTTTTTTTTTGTCAGTCTAACCCAGCATCTTCTTCTGTCTTATGCTCTCTTCAGCTTTCTTGTGGGGTATTGACATCTGGACCACCTGATTCTTGCCACCTGTATTGCCACTTTAGGTATTTTTTTGTGGACTTATGATCATTTTATTACACCTCATCCTCGTATAGTTTGTCTCATGTAAATGTTGGACCACTTTTGAGTTTACTCACCTGATAATTACTCCATAATTACTGATATTCTTGTTAATTACTACTTGTTGGACCACTTTTGTGTTACCAAGGGATCTACATTTACATCAAATTGTGTCACAATTCTATTGTAAATAAATAATTGGCTAGATCCAACATATAAGGGCCAATTATTCAGACGTTATTACAGCATCATTATCAAGTAGGCCGATCCAGTTATTACAAGGCACATGGTCCAACAACAAAGGTCAGTTGATCTATCTCATTGTTCGACCATCATTGATCCCGACCTAGCTAAGTCCGACATACGATCATCTCCTTATACAAATTCTATCTGGCTATAATACAAAGTCAGGTCGACCTTGATCTATTCAGGCGACTTCAACCTACAGAGACGTACGTCGACCTAATACTTTCCATAACTATCTCCTACAATTTCGGAGTACGTTATGCCGATATTATCTCCACAATTTACGGGATTCTATACGATCCTACTACAATGCTACCTCTTATGAAGGCTATAAATACCTCGCAACATTCAACGTTACAAGGTAATGTCTTATTTGCTATTCAATTGATTTCAATACATTCAATTATAGTTTATAAGCAAAACACGTGATACTTACTCCTACGCCGGATGGTCTTAGCCGGAGACCATCCCTGCTAGTCGTGTGTTCACTGATTTCAGGTCAAAGCTAGGAGATCAACCTAATTGCTGGACTAGGGTTGATCAACACGTCCCTTGCAACATCATATATAATTTGAGTGTTTTACATTACATTCGACTGTAATATAATCAGATAACATGTTGTGTACAACCGATCCAATTAATTATATACTCGCTCCGTTCCTGTTGAGTGGATACTTATTTTTTTTTTGGTACGTCCCAGCCCAATGGAGACTGCCCAAAATGGAAGGAAATCTTTACTATTTTCCCCACTCATTTTCTCTCCTATTTTATTTTTACACTCACAACACCAATCAAATCACTATTCCTCTCACTCATTCTCTCTCCTATTTAATTTTTTCATACTCACAACATTTCCTTCCATTTTTTATTTCTCTTACCTTTTCTTAATTTGTATATCCAAATTTTTGATATCCACTCGACTGAAACGGAGGGAGTACATTGTAACATCCGGGTAGGGTCTAGTAAAGATTCAAGATGATGATAACCCAGTAAAATTCACAAGAGATATGTTAGGGTTTTTAGTTTAGATGAAGGGTGTTGTTTGTCTAATTTTTAAAAAAGTAAGGGGTGGGGAGTGAAGAAAGCAAGATAACAAAACTTTGGCTTAAAAAGGGATTTGGTTTTGTCTTGTTATAGTAAGCATGCATGTGCATTAATCTTTTAGTACAAATGGTTTGACCAAAAAAGACTAAAAACGGTAGTTCTTCCTCGGTCCCAAAATATTTGCATTTTCAAGACAGTTATAGTTTTGACATATATTGCACAAACTACCCTTATTTATAATAAGACTAGAATAAGCCCGTGTTCGAGGACACGTTTTTTTTTTTTTTTTTTTTAATCGGCCGTGTCCGAGGGACATTTTTTTTAATTTAAAATATTTGTTTTAAGGGCAAAATGGGAAAGGGACAACTTAGTGAGAGGCAAACGGAAAATTTCTTGCAATCTTGTTCATTCAATATGAGGACCACTACCATTTCACAATATTTTGGGGGAAACTAGTTTCTCCCTAAATTATAAAAAGTCCTAATTTTTTAAACTGCTCTTATATTCGTCAAATATTTGCAAGTTGAAAAAAATTGGACTTTTTATAATTTATGGAGAAACTGATTTCTCCCAAAACTTACTCCTACCATTTATACTATAGATAGTTGTTATTGTAAAAATATTTAACCGTATACTCCCTCCGTCCCGTCCGACTTAGGACATTCACTCCCGACACGGAGATTAAGGAATACTATTATAATATTAGGAGAGAGAATGAGTGAAAGATGTGTTGTGAGTGTGAAAAATTAAATAGGAGAGAGAATAAGTGGGTTAAATAGTGATGGGATTATTGTTGTGAGTATGACAAGTGAGTCCCATTTAATATAAAAGTAATATAAACTTTCCATTTTAGGCTGTCCTAAGTCGGGTGGGACGCCCAAAATGGCAAAACGTCCTAAGTCGGACGGGACGGAGGGAGTATGTATTTGAAATATTTCAACGATAATTTAGTATATTAGGCTCCGTTTGTTTGGGGAAAAATGTTTTTCGGAAAACATTTTCCTCGTTTTCCGGTGTTTGTTTCGCACCAGAAAATGGGGTAAACTTCATTTTTATCTTATTTTCCGAAAAACATTTTCATTTTCCGAAAAACATTTTGCCGGAAATCATTTTCCGGAAAATATTTTACGCTAAACAAACGGAGCCTTAGATACTCCATCCGTTTCATAAGATCTTACCCATTTTGCTATTTTGGGCGTCCCACTTTATAGTCCCACTTTTCTAAAAAGGAAACTTTTAATACTTCTTTATTTATTAGACCCACTTGTCATACTCAAAACAACTATCCACTTACTATTCTCTACCTCACTTTCTCTTCTACCCACTCACAACTTTTACTTTAATAACATTATATATATCCACTTCTTATTTTTCATTCTTAACAGTAAATGAGTAACCTAATGTGAAATGGAGGGAATATGTATTAAACGCATTTCTTAATTTGTGTTAAAAATTCTAGAACTATAAGTATTTTGATTTTTTTATGGTCAAAGATATGGATTTGTTGTTTAATTGGGATGAGGGAAAGAAAGACAGAAAGACAGAAAGAGAGAGAGAGAGAGAGAGAGAGAGAGAGAGAGAGAGAGAGAGAAAGAGAAAAGGAGAAGAACATTGCACCATTGTTAAGTTATGGGACAGAAGAAAGTGAACTGGTGGCCAATTTCCTAACATGCGTGCTTACTGTTTGAGCTGTTCTAGGTCACACGGTTGGCCACTTGGACTATTATTTATCACCGAAAAGAAAATCATTTGGGGTTTTATTCGTTACAAATGGGTTGACCGTTGACAAAATGTGGTTTGACCATATTTGACCAAAATTTCAAAATAGTTTTATTTTGTGTAAATGAAAATAAGTTGCAAAATTAAAATTTACATTTAGTGTAGATAGGAAAATTGATTTATTTATTCAAAATCATTTCTGGGTGAATAAGAAATTAATGCTCAAAAAGTGCAACTTGAAATGAGTTTATAAAGAGTTTGTGAATATGGAAAGTCATATCCCACATTGCCTAGAAACCACAAAGTTCGAGATTAATTAATATTCATCAACTTGTGTGGGATAACAATCAAGTGTTATCCTCCTACTATGCAACCTAGTGGAACTGGGGCTAACCATGCAACCAAGTGGGCTAGTTTTGTTCTAGCTCAAAACGGATCCACAACCCGCGAAGGGCGAAATGGGCGATTTAGGGTGCACTTTGCACTAGCGTGATTGGGCCCAGTGGTAGATGGTGATTGGGCCCAGTTCGGTTGGGCCCTGGCCCGTCTAGATAGGTCCACGGAGTGGTACTTGGTATCTGGTCCATGTCCGTCCGAATTGGTATGGGTCAGTTCGAAATGGGTGGAGCACCCATTCGTGTATGGGTTGGGGCGATTTCATGAATCTGGTTCATCCATCGGGTGCAACCGGATGGAATCGTACCTATTTGCATCTATGACTCTTTAGAAACTATAAATGGCCCCTCAAGGATTGACAATTTAATTCATTCTAAAATCCAAAGTATTCTAGCAATTAAAATAGAGAGCATCTTGTAGCATAAATTCCCTTCAAGTCCAGAAGTTTCAAATACTCAGATTTGTTCGTTGGAGTCGTTAATTTGAAGTGTTCCTATTAACGATAGTTAAAAGTCGTTGCATCTCAGAGAAATTGCCGTTAATCCATTAACACCAGTGCGAGGCAAATTCTTCGAGAGAAGATTGCCGTTAATCCATTAGCACCAGTGCGAGTCAAATTCTTCTTGCGAAGATTTTTACAAAGATTGTGTCTAACACAAGCCTCGACTATTTTACGTCCCTATTATTTTTATTTTATTTTGTATTTATTTTGTAGTTTTCAAGAAAACCTATAATTTAACATTATTTTACTACCCTCTTTCTTCTAGAACTATAAGAAGGGAGTACGTACTTTAAAGAAACTATAATATGTATTTTTAAAAAGAACGGCAAGTATTTTGAGACGGAGAGAATATGTAACTTAAAGAAACAATAGTACGTATCTCGAAAAGAAAGATTCAAAAAACATGTCGTTTTGAAGTTTTTCACAAATATTAAGAAATATGATTATTAATATAACTTTATGAAGAAAATACCAAATATGTCCCCTAATTGTTTCTCTCTATTATATTAGGTTCACTCAAACAATATATTTAGTGATATGTTCCAATGAGAAATAAATTTGGTATTTTACACTAAACGACATGTATTTTGTCCTAAATTTTCAGTTCTAAAAATGTACATTTTGGACAGGAGTACAAAAAAAAAAAAAAATAGACAGTGAGACATTTGCAGTCGAACTATACAACAACAACAGTCCAACAATTTATTATGAAATATAATTCATGTAATTATAATTATTATCTTGTATATTGATAAAATATAGTTAGTGTTATTATAAGATTTAAATAGAATAATCATACAATTGTATCTTGAACTGCACAAACTCCAAATTCAGTTAAAAAATGACGTTGTTTTGACCTGTTTTAAAGAACTGACAACACCAAATGTTTCGCGCTTAGTAAAGCCTATTATATTTATGTATGTAACGTGGTGCCTAGTGAAGCTTATTATCTCTCGTGTACGTAAACATTTTGAATTTTAATTTCGCGCCAATTTTTTTTTTTTTTAATAACACCAAAACATTTGGTTTAAATCCGCCACCGGGTATATGATAGTTACAAAATTTGTATTATTAACCTGTTAATTCATAATAAAATTTGTATTATGATATTATGTTGCCAAACATATTCAAACATTAACACAAAACACAGTTTTATTATTATCATCGAAAAACAAATACGAAATAACTGACAAACAACTTAATACAAATACAAACTGTCGTCGTGTTAACTTAAAATGCATTCATGGATGCTTAGAGTTCATCCTTAGCTGTGGTAACACTTTTCGGATTGTCCGCATTTAACTTAACTGGATAAGAAGCTTCCATAGCTATACCACACAATCCTTCTGCTGCATTCACCCCCCGCTGCATCCTTACGTACCCTTGTTCACCCCATCCCGGGCCCCACGAGTTCTTCACGATCCAGTACTTGGTCCCGTCTTGAGCTGATCCGTACCCTACGATCGCCACCCCGTGATCTAACTCGGTCCCACAGTCTCCACTGAACACTCCCTGCAGTTTTTCATAGCTTATCAAAGTCAGTTATTGGGCCTTGGCCCATATTGTGGCCCGACAAGGCCCAAAAAAATAGTAAGGCCGTCTATAGAGTTGGGCTTATTTGCATTATAGTCGGTTGAGATGCCCATACGGGTAGCCCGGCCCAATGGGCTTCCGGCTTTCTTACCTGTAACCGTGCTTCAAAAACTCTATTACAGGGGTATTTTGGACATCACCAATTATAGCCGTAGTGCTAGGGGCAGAAAATTACCTCAGAGTAGAACTGCAAGTCAGAGCCACCGGCATCTATTGCCACGGACACAGGCTGGTTAGCCACCGCTTTCGTAAGTGCATTCTCGTCATTTACCGGTACATTTTCGTGCCCATCTATCTTCACCACTGGAGCATTCATCTGCATATATACACGATGAAATTTTTTCCATGCATTATATATGTGCTTAAAAAGTTACGTAAATGAATAATCGTCTTACCTTTGATGAATCACATCTTCCGTCCCTTGAGGCGTAAGGGTAAATTTGCTCAGTTGTCACACCACCATTCTCTTTAATGAACTCATACGCGTACTCCATCAGTCCTCCATTGCACCCTTGGTTATCCGATTCACAATCTACAAGCTCTTGCTCGGACAAAGAAACGAGCTGGTTTGTCTTAATCTTGTTAATACCCTCAACACCAACTATGGTCGAAAATGCCCAACAACTTCCTATAACGCGTAGAAATATTAGAAAAAATAAAAAGAGAAATAATTAAAATTTTATGATATGATAATACAAAATGAATCATACCGCATTTCCCTTGGTCCTTGACAGGTGTGACAGCTCCGTTCGTCCTCCAATCAACAGAAGCCGGTATATTATCGGCCTTCGCATACATGAAGCCGGTCGCACCACGCTCTCCTCGAAGCGATCGATAATGCTTGACTTTGGAGCTATACCCGCTCCTGAACTCGTGGTTAGTCATATCAGCAAACTTGTTGAGCTTCAACTTATACGGCTTGTCCAACTGGTTCACCTGGTGAATATGATTCACGTTCGCCTTGAACACGTTAAAACGCCTTCTCTTCTCACTTAGATCTCTCGACACTGTGTGCTGGCTCCTCCACCGCTCAAACAAATCCCATAAGCTCTCATCCGAGGACAAGTCCTTTTCGGTAAATTCCATGCAGTTTGCCACTGCAAAAACTAAGCACAAAGAAAGAGCAACCAAGACAAGTTTTCCCATCTCCATGATTATTGAATTATGTTGTTCCAAATGTTGAGTTGTGTTAGCTAAGGAATGGATCAAATGAATTTATATCTTTGTTGAGTTTCTTTTTTGCAGAAAATAAGGTAAAGTTAAGTCCACTTTTTTTTAGACCTTATTATGCTATTTTTAGAGGGGAATTTAGGCAACCCACGTTATATTTGCTACAACTTTTGACAGAGCTGACGAATTTTGTTAGAGCTGTTATAGAGGGAGGGCCTGACAGATCGACACGATTTTTTGCAGGTGTGTGATGATAAAAGGTTTTAGACACTTTCGGCACCGCATTTTTTATATTTTAAATTTAATCGATCACGGGAAAAAAATAGGATAAATTTTACGTATGAGCTTCAAGTAGCATGTATATCATCATACAAATCCCACACCCCTTGAAACTGAGGGACGAGGTTTTCCTGACCAGAGAGAATGGAAACATAGTCATCGAGCAGGTCATACAACCTAAGATTTTATTAAGAAAAAATTGAAAAGAAATAAAGAAGGAACACACGAAATCAATCATCCATTTTATTAGTGATATAGAAAATCAGTCAAGAATTTCAAGCTTCAAAACTATAAGCCATTTAGAACAATCATAAACATCTGTTATCAGTACGTAAATCATGCCCAGTAAGAAAATTTCCATCCGGGAAGACAATTCAAGGGGAACAAAAGGCAGATAAAACGTCACGAAATATGATAGCAGCTCAGGGAAGTGGACCTCTCTGTTTGTTTTCTTCCAGTAGCTGCTCCCTAACTCTCCTGATTTCTGCTTCTTGCTCCAGTCTTTCTTTCTGCAATTACGTAAATCAGAAAACTCACCTTAATATTTTGATGCATAATATAATACACTTACGAACATCGTCAGAAAGCACACAAGGTTCTGCTAAAGAGCGCCCTGGGGCACTACCTTTATTCAGATATGCAAGTACGTTTTCTGGTTGGAAACGTGTATCATTGGATTGGTACTGCATTTCTAAATTGCATCTTAATAAGTCCGGAGCCACAAGTCAGTGGGCAACTTATCTCTTTCACAAATAGGAACCATCTTATGCATCAAAACAAATGGGAATAAGTAGCTTACAAAGATGTAGACGATACTTAATTTACTTATTATGATCCTTGATACATAATAGTTTGGGAACACAGCCATGGACA